>JAJHZJ010000652.1:845680-1270680 GCA_023548195.1 Bettongia penicillata ogilbyi | reverse complement strand
TTATATTTTCTCCCATTTGTTTTAATTCTTCTATGCAACATGACTAATGTGAAATGTCTTTAAAAAGAATGTATGTGCAAAGCCCATGTAGGATTGCATGCCATCTTGGGAATAGAGGATGATGGAGGAGGAGAAAATTTAAAAGTTATGGAAGTGATTTTTGAAAACTGAAAACAAATAAATTTGAAAAAACATAATAAAGTAGGGTAGATTGATATATCTAATTCTTCCATTTTCCATGAGTCTCTGAAGGTCAAGGGATAGGTAAGTATGTGCCAGGGCCAAATCTTGTGGGTAGCAATGCTTTCTAGAGAAGATTAAGGCTGGCAAAATCCTACTCATCCTTAAAAAAGTTCCCCTCAAATGTTTTCTTCATTAAGTTTTCCCTGATTCCCTCTTTGTTTGTTTTTCAACACTGTAATTCAGAAATGCAGCATGATTGAAATAATGGATAGAGAGCCAGCCTCAGCATCAAGTAACATTTAATTCTTAAGGAATATTCCTTTCCTTCATTCCTTTTCCCCTTTTTTATTCTCTATCCTCAGCCCCAAGACAACTGGAACTATCCACTTTTTCAATTGTTTCTATTTAACCATTGGAGTACTTGCCTAGTCCACTTCCCTGATGAAGGGGTTTGGAGGTCAAGGCTATTACAATTGCTCACAGATTCCACTTACTGTGTCATTTTCTTCTTCCTTTATGATATTCAGCTAAATTATGGATTAAATAGGCTTTTGTTGGGTAGTCTGAAATTCTAACCAGTATTTATACCATTGTTTCTGTGCAAAATATATCTTCAATTTCTCATGATGGACAAATTTTGGAAAGACAAACTAATCGTTAATATGATGCTAAATATATTTGGATTTAGGGGTAGCTAAGTGGTACAGTGGACAAAATGATTGTCCTAGAGTCAGAAAGACTAATTTTGCTGAATTTAAATCCGGCATCAGACACTTACTAGCTGGATGACCCTGAGCAAGTCACTTAACCTTGTTTTCCTCAGTTTTCCCATCTATAAAGTGATCTGAAGGAGGAAATTGCAAATCATTCTAGTATCTTTGCCAAGAAAACCCCAAATGGGATCAAGAAGAGTATATAGTTGAAACAATTGAACAACAAATATTTGGGTCCATTTCAGGTTACAAATGGATACCTCAAATGGACAGTACAGGCTGAATTATTATTTTTTATATGATTTTGTATATTACATATTCTACAATATATTTATTATACTATATATTTTGTAAATATATATTATATATAATACACTTATATATTATATATTTACATATTATTTTATATATTATTATTTAAATTATTTTTCATCCAGGATTTGCCCTTCAAGTTAGTGTGTAGATAGTCAAATGAATGAAGTGTTAAGTTGTAAGCACTTGTATTCATTTTTAGTGGAGAATATTTATAGTTTTTGATGTTATGTTTCATAGCTATTTGTAGGGACTTAATAGCATTCGTTTGATATTTTTGCTGTTTCCTTTTGTCTTTTCAGTCATGGTGGGCAAATAGCAAGTTTCAAGGCTGTTTTCTGGCTGGAAACAGAGGAATAAAATTGGTCACCTTTAAAATCTCAGATTCTATTATATTGCCTAGCTGTCCAAAAGTTAGCCACTATGAAAACCGGTCCTATTGTTTTCATGAAAGTCTTACTTCAAGAATCATTCTTTCCAGGAAGCTTTAGACTTCACTGTCTCATCTTTAATTAAGTTGGATAATAAATGATGATACCTGTCATGGAGGGGAAAAATAGTCACATTCCCTTCCCCTTGCTTTAAAAAAAAAATCTCCTTAAGAAGAACAACATCCATGCCAACATTAGAACTATAATAAGGACTTTTAATATATGTCTAAAATACTTTTCACATGGTGGGGATCCATTAAATGGGAAACTATGAACAGTTTTTCTGTCCCTTTGTTTATTATTGTAGTGGTGACCATAATCCCTAGCACAAATGGGACACAAATTGCATGCCACACTGATGAGAGAGCCTTGTTAGGGAATTCCAATTTAAAATACAAGACTATGTAGAAAGCCTAGGAGAATAAGAACACATGACCAAGTACTGAGGATATAATACCATTTGCCTGATATTCCTAGCATAGCATATGGACATTTGCATTTTAGAACAGTTACTTCTTGAAGGTAAGGTCTGTTTTTGCCTTTCTTTATATCCCCAGATCTTACCACGATGCCAGCCAAAGTGTGGTTAAATGTTTGTACATTAGGTGGTTGTCTACGAAAAATTAGCCTTATGAAAATCATATGCATGAAAATCATGAAAATTCATGAGTGATAGACTTTAAAGGAGAATTGAATTCTCATAGTACATAATAATGACAGATCTATAGGGGTGATAGAGAAGAGCCAATGATAAATAAGAGAATAAAAAAATCTCTAAGAAGTATATTGATATCAAGGCAGATCACTTTTCCAGTTTTATGTGATAATAACTCATATCTTTTATTTATAATGTCAGTTTTGTCCTAAGTGAAGGGCTTTAAGTTTTACCCAGGTTCTTCCTAAAGCCTTAGTGAAATTTTAAGTGAAATAAATAAACATGGTTGGAAGTTGCTTAAGAGATTTTGTTGATGGTGCTATAATTTGTAAGTGAAAATTTTAGATATTTTTTAAAGCTTTAATAGTTTAAAGCTACATTAAGATTTTCATGTCAACATAGGTAACATTCATGTGGTCCCTCCAGGTTTACAAAGCACATTTCTCACCACACTCTTATATGATAGGCAGTACAAGTATCTTATTGTCTGCTTTTTTAATTTTTATTTTTTGCAAAGGAGGAAAGTGAGACTCAGTGAGAGTGAGTGACTTTCCCACAGTCAAATAACTAGGGGTATTGTAATCAGGATTTGAACACAGGTCTTCTGATTCCTCATTCTGTGCTCTTTCCACTATGCTATTTTGTTTACTAGATTAACATGCTTCTTTAATACCAAGGAAGAAATGGAAAGAACATGATCTGTTAGTATCATTAGAAACAGTGGTCCTAAGACATTTGTGGTAATTTGAAAGCTTGTCATAGTAGTTTATCTGCATGGAGGATTTTGACCCTCCTTGTTAGTTAACTTCTCTACTTTTTAGCACCTGAATGAAGCTAAGGGAATAAGAGAAAGAAGAAGAATAGCTCTGGAGGCCATCATGCCAAAGGAGACTCTAATTACGGTCAGGGTCTGCTTCTCATCTCTTGGACAGCAACTCACATGTGATGTGAGCCGTAGTTGGCAGGTGTGAAAAACCTGCACCTGTTTGGCAACTAGAAAAAAGAAGTCCAGCTCCCATTTCTACTTATATTTGTTGCTTTTGAGACTGGGGTTGGTCTTTAAGTAACCAAGAAATAGTGCTCACTGGCACAAATAATTCAAGTTTAAATTGTCTTAGATGAAATGACAAAGACAAACTGTAGGGTGTGTCTGGGGAAAAGCATTAAGGTATTAACTGACTTAAAGAGTTCTTCGTTGCATATATATATATATACATATATATAGAGAGATATCTAGATATATATCTAGATATCTATATCTATCTATCTATCATCTATAATATCAGTAGATGCAGAGGATACAAACTGCTTTGTATAGAAATTATATATTTTTTATTTTCTTTTTATGATTTCTCAATTTAGGGTAACATAAATTTTAATTTTTGTGAAAATGCCTAGAAGTTAGAATATACCTATTCTCTCCTCTCAATGATCTCCAAACTTTCAGACCTTACAATCCTATAAAATATTTCTTGGCACCTACATAAATGGCCCTGAAGTGGTCATGAAATCTCCATTGAGCTCTCCCTCACTTCATTTGTCTCTTGACCCTTCCCCACAGGGATAGAGGCCGCCTTTTCCAAATGACTAAACCTTACTTCGTCACCAACTAATTAAAGTATTTGAAAGTAAAGCTTCACTTGCTGCCAAAGAAAGTATTATGAAAATCGTAGGACCATCAGGAAAATCTCTTAAACAACTTTCAACCATGCTCTATGGGGTTTATTGCTAGTCAAAGAAAAAAATAGCACAACAAAAATCCCTACTAATCCTGACCATAGTGTGAATATATTAAAGTTTTAGCAGGTGTCCTATCAGATGTTCTGTAATTAGTCCTGGAAATGGTTGCCAGAAATTGCTTTCATCTCTGTTAGGATTTGGGAATCCTATAATCTTTCTACTTGAAGTCAGATGCACACTCCACATGTCTAGAAATTATTCTGTTTTGTGTAACTTCCATTCATATTTTAGTGAAAAACCAACATTTCTTGGGGTGGTCACATACTCACAGACTAGGGGTAAAGATAAAGGAATCTAGTTATTGCTGATTCAATCATCATCCCTGGATTAATTTGATTTCATGTTTATAATTTATTATTTATTTATAGCATTCTCTTCTATTTAAATTTTGAGTGTCAAATCCTTTCCATCCCTCCCATCCATTGATAAGGCAAATGAAATTATATCAATTATGTATGTGAAATCATGCAAAATATTTTTCCATATTAGCCATATCACACATAAACAACAAAAATAAGAAGTGAGAAAATTATATTGCAATTTGTACTCAGAGTTTATCAGTTCTCTCTCTCTGGAAGTGGATAGCACTTTTCCCCCCTATTAATCCTTTGAAATTTTCTTGAATTATTGTATTGATCAGAATAGTCAAGTTTTTCCTAATTGATCATCAATACAACATTGCTGTTAACCATGCACAAGAATCTCCTGGTTCTTCTCACTTCACTTCGTATCAGTTCATGGAGGTCTTCCCTGGTCTTTTTTCTTTTCCTGAAACCATTCTTTCTTCATTACTTATATAGTACAGTAGTACACCATTGCAATCATGTGCCACACCTTGTTCAGACATTCCTCAATTGATGGACATCTGCTCAAAAGAGAAACTATAAATATTTTGTATGTATAGGCTCTTTTTCTTTGATCTTTTTGGGTATAGACACAGTAGTGTTTTTTCTGCGTCAAAGAATATGCACAGTTTTATAACTCTTTGGGCATAACTCTAAATTGTTATATAGAACAACTAGAGCAGTTCACAACTCCAAAAATAGTTCATTAGCTTTTTCCAACTGTTTTTCATCATCCCAACCAGCATTTATTATTTATGAGAGGTATAAGTTGTTTTAATTTTCACTTATCTAATCAATAGTGAGTTAGAGCACTTGATATGATCATAGATAGGTTTGATTTCTTCTTCGAAAAACTGCATTGTTTATATCCTTTGGCCATTTATCAGTTGGTGGATAGCTCATGTTTTTAATAAATTTGGTTCACAGCTCATATTTTTAATAAATTTGGACTTAATCATTGTCACCTGTGGCGGTTTCCAGACTTCTCAACACACAAACACCACAAAGGTCAGTTGGAAAACTCTGTGGGACCTGGGTGAAAGAGGAGCATGGTCTAACCATGTCTGAACTTAGGTCTGGAGCACTGAGGGTGGTGGCAGCTGCAGCAGCAATGGAAGAGGCTGCTTCTAGAGCTCTTGGGCCACATATGATGGGGGTTCAAGAAGTTGACACAAAATATCTGGACCTGGGACAGTACACCCACCCCTACTCCCACTGGAAGCAGAATTCTACCATAACAAAGGGTTAAAAAGTCACGTGCTTGATGGGGAAGATGAGTAAATATTCTAAAAGAACTCAGAGTATAGAATTTTACTTTGGTGAAAAGGCAGATCAGGGCATACAACCAGAGGAGGACAGCAAAGTTAAAGTTCCTGTATCAAAAACCTCCAAGAAAAATATGAAAGGATTTTGAATTAGAGAATTTTGGATATTAGAAGTAGAGGAAAACTTGGGAAGAGAAATAACAGTGATGCAAGAAATTCATGAAAAATGAGTCAACTTCTTGCTAAAGGAGACCCTAGAAAATGCTGAAGAAAATAACACCTTAAAAATAACTAATCCAAAAGGCAAAAGAAGTTCAAAAAGCCAATGAGGAGAAGAAATCCTTAAAAATCAGAATTGACCAAATGAAAAAGGAGGTCTGAAAGCTTCCTGAAGAAAATAACTCCTTAAAAATTGGAATGGAGCAAATGGAAGCTAATGACTTTATGAGAAATCAAGAAAGTATAAAACAAAACAAAAGAGTGAATAAACAGAAAACAATGTGCAGTATCACATTGGAAAAACCACTGACATAGAAAATAATACAGGAGATATAATTTAAAAATTATTTGTCCATCTGAAAGCCATGATCAAAAAAAGCCTAGATATTATCTTTTAAGAAATCATCAAGGAAAACTGCCTGATATTCTCAAACCAGAGGGTAACATAGAAATTGAAAGAATCTACCAATTGCCTCTTGAAAGAGATACTAAAAGGAAAACTTCTAGGAATATTGTAGCCAAATTAGAGAGTTCCTAGGTCAAGGAGAAAATATTGCAAATTTCACATTATCTTCCATTTTTTCATTCTTTTGGTTTTGTTTCGTGATTTCTTGGTTTCTCATAAAGTCATTAGCCTCCATCTGTTCCCTTCTAATTTTGAGAGAACTATTTTCTTCAGTGAGGTTTTGAACCTCTTTTTCCATTTGACTAATTCTGCTTTTGAAAGCATTCTTCTCCTCATTGGCTTTTTGACCCTCTTTTGCCAATTGAGTTAGCCTATTTTTCAAGGTGTTATTTTCTTCAACAATTTTTGGGTCTCCTTTAGCAAGGTGTTTACATGCTTTTCATGTTTTTCTTGCATTTCTCTCATTTCTCTTCCCAGTTTTTCCTCCACCTCTCTAGTAACATGATTTCCAAAATCCTTTTTGAGCTTTCCCATGGCCCGAGTCCATTGAATGGACACTCAATAAAATGAAAGACTTTCAAGTATTCTTGATGAAAAGACCAGAGCTGACTAGAAAATTTGACTTCAAATACAAGACTCAAGAGAAGCATAAAAAGGCAAACAGGAAAGAGAAATTATAAGAGACTATTAAAAGTTGAACAGTTTACATTCCTTCATGGGAAGGTAATATTTTTAGATCTTGAGACTTTTCTCAGTATTAGGGTGGTTGAAGGGATTATATACATATAAACAGAGGGCAAAGGGTGAGTTGAATATGAAGGGATGATGGCTAAAAGGTAAAGTTAAAATTAAAGGGTGAGAGAGGAATATATTGGGAGAAGGAGAAAGTGAGAGATAGAATAGGGTAAATTATCTCAGAGGCAAGAGAAAAGCTTCACAATGGAGGGGAAGAGAGAGAGAGGTGAGAAAGAATGCATGAAGCTTACTCTCGTTGTATTTGACTTAAGGAGGGAATAATATACACATTCCATATGGGAATGTAGGGGGAAGAGGATAAGGGTGGGGGGATGATAGAAGGGAGATCAGATTGGGGGAAGGCATGGTCAGAAGCAAACACTTATAAAAGGGACAAGGTCAAAGGACAAAATAGGGTAATTCGGGGGCAGGATAGCATAGAGGGAAATAGTTACTTTTACATACTGTGACTATTAGAGAGGTGTTTTCCATAACTATACATGTATAACCTATATTGAATTGCCTTCTCAGTGAGAGTGTGAGGGGAGGGAAGAAGGGAGAGAATTTGGAACTCAAAGATTTTCTTAATATATAATTATTTTTTCAATTCTTAACATTCACTTCCACAAGAATTTGAAGTCAAATTTTTCTCCCCATCTCTCCACATCACTCACCCCAGGACAGCATACACCCCATCCACCCCTTCCTCCAGTCTGTCCTCCCTTCTATTATCCAAACTTCTTCCATCCCCCTTGCACTCTATTTTCCTGTAGGACAAAATAAATTTCTATACTCCATTGACTGTATAGCTTAATTTCCAGTTGCATGCTAAAACGATTTTCAGCATTCATTCTTAAAGCTTTGAGTTCCATATTCTCTCCCTCCCTCCCCACCCACCCTCACTGAGAAAACAAGTAATTCAAAATAGGCCACACATGTGTAACAATGCAAAGCACTTCCATAATATTTATGTGGTAAAAGACTAACATTTCCCTCTGTCCTGTCCTGCCCTTCATTTATGCCATTCTCTCCCTTGACTTGTCCTCCCACAATAGTGTTTGCTTTTAATTACCCCTTTCCCCCCCTTTCCCCAATTTGCTATCCCTTCTATTATCTTCCCTTTCCTATCTCCTTTCCCCTTGCCTTCCTGCAGGGTAGATTTCCATATCCAATTGAGTGTGTGTTATTCCCTCCTTAAGCCAAATCTCATGAGAGTATGGCTCAATTATTTCCTTTCATCTCCCCTCTTCTTTTCCTTCATTGTAGAAGTTCTTTCTTCCCTCTTGTATGTTAGATGATTTTCTGCATTCTACTTCTTCCTTTCTTTTACTCCTAGTACATTCTATTCAACAGCAAATTTTATTTTTTTAGGTATTCTCCCTTCATAATCAGCTCATTCTGTGCCTTCTGTCTATGTGTGTGTGTGTATATATATATATATATATATATATATATATATATATATATATGTATGTATATATATGTGTATGTGTGTGTGTGTGTGTGTGTGAGTGTGTATACTTGACAGTTCAACTCAAGCAAGGACTTGTGTCTGGCACCTTATCCTACCAGGTGATCCTTGGAATCTTCCTAAGACAGTTCAATTGGAAGCCGCTCAGTTTCCTGGCATGGCATTGGTAGACTGTTTCACAAGCATGTAACAATGAGGTCAGCACAATGATGCTGTAGACCTTCAGTTTGGTAGTCAGTCTAATTCCTTTTCTTTCTCACACTTTTCTTTGGAGCCTTCCAAACACTGAGCTAGCTCTGGCAATTCTTGCATTAACCTTATTGTCAATGTGTACATCACTTTTCAGGCTGCATTGAGTGTACAATCATTTGCAAACAGCAAATCATGCACCAATACTCCCTCTACTTTGGTCTTGGCTTGTAGCCTTTTCAAATTGAAGAACTTACCATCAGTACGGTAGTTGACCTTGATGCTGTGTTCATCTTCATTGACAGCATTTGTCATGGCTGAAAACATCATGCTAAAAAACATGGGCTCAAGCACACATCCCAGTTTCATTCCACTGGTGATTGGGAAAGCATGAGAGTATTGTCCATCATCCAGAACCTGGGAAAACATGCCATCATGAAATTGACGTACAATATTGATGAACTTCTCTGGGCAACCAAATTTACCATAATTTTCTGTAAGCCCTCATGACTAGCAGTGTCAAAGGCCTTAGATCTACAAACGCTGTGTACAGACTTCTGTTCTGCTCCTGGCATTTCTCCTGGAATTGTCGGGAAGCAAATACCATATCAACTGTTCCTTGGCCCTTTCTGCAGTCACACTGTATATGTGTGACTCTCAGGTCTATGACCAACTTCCAGGTGAAGGATTAGCTTATTAAGGAGGACTCTAGCAAGAATTTTGCCAGCTGTGACTAAGAAAGAGAGATCCCCCTGTAAATGTTGAAGGGCAATCTATCCCCTTAATAGAGATAGACAATGGAGGCATCCTTAAACTCCTGGAGAATAACCTCCTTTTGCCATATAACCTTGAAAATTTCAATCTGCTTTTGTTCAAGCTGAACTGCCAAGTATTCAAACTATGCTTTGGAGAGCACAACTCTGATGGGCTGGCCACATTGTTTGAATGCAAAATGTAAGCTTACCAAAAGGACTATTTCATGGAGAACTCATATGGGGCAGGCAATCACATGATGGCCAGAAAAAATCAATACAAGGACATTCTCAAGGTCTCTCCTAAGAACTTTGGATTTGACCGTGCAACATGGGAGATACTGGCACAGGACCACTCAGCATGGCATGTTCAGATCAGAAAGGGTGCAGTGATCTTTGAGCAAAGTAAAATTGGGACAGCACAAAGTAAACTCAGAATGTGCAAATTTGGGGTATGCACCCCATGTATTCACACAGACTATCTGTGCCCAACCTGTGGTAGAGCATTCCAAGCTCATATTGGTCTGATCAGCCACAGTCAGAGACACTGAAATTTCTCTTTACCATGGTGATATCATTTTGGTCTTCTTTGAGGACAAAGGACAACAACCAACTATACACACACACACGCACACACGCACGTATGTATGCACTCACACATACATATATACACATACACACATATATACACACGTATATATATATATACATATCTACATATATACTATATACACATACATACATACCCATACACACACACACACACACACACACACACACACACACACACATATATATATGTATGAATATATATGCATGTATTCCTTCTAACTACCTTAATACTAAAAGAGGTCTCAGGAGTTATAAATAACATATTTCTATTTAGGAAAGTAAACAGTTATACTTTAATATGTTCCTTAAGGCCCCTCTTTCCTGTTTTACCTTTTCATGTTTCTCTTGATTCTTGTATTTGAAAGTCAAATTTTCTATTCAGCTCTGGTCTTTTCAACAGGAATGCTTGGAAGTCTTCGATTTCATTGAAATTTCACTTTCCCCCAAAGTATTACACTCAGTTTTGCTGAAGCAGTATACTCAGGTGATTCTTGGTTTTAATCCTAGCTCCTTTGACCTATCCAATATCATATTCCAAGGCCTCTGATCTCTTGGTGTAGAAGCTTCTAAATCCTCTGTTATTCTGGTTGTGCTTCTAAAATACTTGAATTGTTTCTTTCTGGCTGCTTGTACTATTCTCTCCTTAATCTGGGAACTCTGGAATTTGACTATAATATTCCTAGGAGATTTTGTTTGGTATCTCTTTCAGGAGGTGATCAGTGAATTCTTTCCATTTTTATTTTACCCTCTGGTTCTAGAGTATCAGGGAGGTTTTCCTTGATAATTTCTTGAAAGATGATACATATGTTCCATTTTTGATCATGGTTTTCAGGTAGAGCAACAATTTTTAAATTGTCTCTCCTGGATCTATTTTCCCAGTCAGTTGTTTTGAGATATTCATATTGTCTTCTATTTTTTCATTCTGTTGGTTTTGTTTTATAATTTCTTGGTGTCTCATAAAGTCATTAGCTTCCATCTTCTCCATTCTGATTTTCAAAGATGAACTTTTCAACCTCATTTTCCATTTGGTTAATTCTGCTTTTTAAAGCATTCTTCTCCTTATTAGCTTTTTGGACCTATTTTGACAATTGAGTTAGCCTGTTTTTAAAGGTATTATTTTCTTCAGCATTTTTTTGGGTCTCTTAGCAAGCTATTGACTCGCTTTTCATGTTTTTCTTGCATCGCTCTCATTTCTCTTCCCAATTTTTCCTCCATCTCTCTTACTTGATCTTCAAAATCATTTTTGAGCTCTTCCATGGCCTGAGATCACTGCATATTTTTTTTGGAGATTTTGGATGTAGAAGCCTTGACCTTTATGTCTTCTTCTGATAGTATGCTTTGTTCTTCCTGTATAAGAAAGGATGGAAGAAAATACCTTTTCAACAAGAAAGACAATTCACTAAAAATATTTCATTCCTATAATCTTATTTTATCATCATTTTTTGGCATTTTTCAGCCAGTTACTTGACTTTTTGTGTCCTTTGTCAAGTGCAGGGTATACAGCAAGGACCTGTAAGTTCTCAGTTGCTCCAAGATGACACAAAGTAGAAGAGTTTTCTCATCTCCTGGCCTCTGCTCTTGTCTGAGAGCAACCACAAACTCTCTTTGCTGTCCAGGATCTGTGAGTAGGATTCCCTCTCCAGATCCTCCACCAGCTCTACCATGCCAGTACCCCTTCTCATCCCAGGACCACCACTTAGGAGTGAGACTCAGAGCCACTGCTCAATTCCCCCAGGGTCTTTAGGTTGAGGCTCCAGAAATGGATTCTGCTGCCTCAGCAATTGCTGTCATCCTGGGGCTAGGACTGGGACCAGATCTCAAACCCCTCTCACCCAGGTGAAAGAGCTTTCTCACTGACCTTCGAAGCTATCTTTGGAGTTTGTGGGTCAAGAAATCTGGGAATCACAGCTGCTATCTGTGATTCCATGCCCCGAAGTCTGCTCTGATCCTGTCCTTGACACATGGCCCAAACTGGGCTGTGCTCCACTCCTAGCCCAGTGGGATAAACCTTTCTTCTCAGTCTCCTAGGATGTCTTGAGCTGGACATCTCTTTCACTCTGTTGTTTCGTGGCTTCTGCTGCTCTAGAAGATGTTTAGAGTCACTTTTGACAGGTATTTTATGGGCTATGAGAATAGAGCTAGGGTAGGTTGGTCTTTCTATTCTGCACTTTGGCTCTTCTCCCCAGAATTCAAAGTTTTAAAAATAAATATTAAAAAAATGTTTTTATGCACAACTGGGAAATAAGATCTATAAGCAATGGGATATAGAAACCTATCCTGCCCTTCAAGAAAGTAAAAGGGAAGGGGATAAGAAGGGCAGACACAGGGAAAGGGTAATCATAATGCATTCTGTCTTGGGGTGGTAGGGAGGGGAAAGATGGGGAGAAAATTTGGAACTCAAAATCTTGTGGAAATGAAGGTTGAAAATAAATTTAAATCTTTAAAAATAAATTTGCTTTTTTTCCTTGTATATTTGAGAAATGAGACCTTTTTTCAGAGAAATTTAAGCTTAATTATTTTTTTAGATTACTTCATTATCTATAGTACCATTTACCAAAATGTAGCATCCCTGGTTATCTCTTAATTAGGTATATTTTTGCTTTTCCTTTGAGATCATGATTACTACCCCTTCCTTTTTTACTTTAACTAAAGTATAATAGATTCTACTCTAGCCTCTTATTTTAAATCTGTGTGTCTTTCTGCTTCAGGTGATTCTCATATAAACAGTACTTTTTTAAATTCTGGTTTCTAATCCATTATGTTATCTGCTTCTGTTTTATGGATTTACATTTACATTTATGATTACTAACTACATTTCAATCCATCTTCTTTTCTTCTTTTTATTTTTCTCTGTCTCTTTTTTTGTCCTGTCCCTCCTCAAAAGTCTCTTTTGCTTCTGACCATCATCTCTTTTTTTCCATTTGGCCATTCTGCTTTTAAAAAAGTTCTTTTCTTCAGTGAATTTTTGTGCCTCTTTTGCTACTATAGCAAGTAAATTTTTAAGGTGTTTGTTTCCAGTATTTTGTGCTTCTTTTACTAAACTTTTTGTAATTTGTGAGATTTACTCATCTAATTCTCTTTTCATAATTTTCTTGCATTACTTTCATTCCCCCCTCAATTTTCCCTCTACTACTCATACCTTTAACTTTTCCAGAAATTCTTGTTGGGTTTTGTCCAATTAGCATCTTTCTTTGAGTCTTTACTCTATTGCTTTTCCTTGTCACTACAGTAGCTTTTTTTTAAAAGAAGGTCAAGTTGCTTTTTGTTGCTGTTTGCTAATTTTTCAAGTCTATTTCTTGACATTGAATATTACATTGAAGTTGTTCTCTGTTGTCTTAGGGATGAGAACTCGTTGTTTCAAACTTTAGTGTTTTTCTTTTTTGTTTGTTTCTTTTGTTTTGTTTTGCTGGTATTTTTAGAGCTTGTTCTGGGCATCTCCATGTTTTTTGGTGATTCCAAGATGGTGTGATCTGGAAAAAGGTCTTGTCATTGCTTTCCTTGTTTGTTCTGCTGTCTTTACCCTGCTCCCTTGCAGTCACAAGTTTTAGTGGTCTTCTTGGCCCTGGAAATGTGATCGGGTGTCCTATTCTACCACAACCACAAGTGCTAGTTTTCTCTGTATTGGAAGTTGCAGCAAGGCCCTTCCCCCTTGTGACTGACCATAAGCACTTTTCTGTGCTGTGGAACAGTGATCTAGAATTGTGTATTGGCAATATAGCTATCAACTAGTTCCCGATTCACCCAGTACCAGCAAAGGGGCCCCTGAAATCTATTTGTGATGTCTGACTCTTTTAGCACTCATTGGCTGATGGTTCCAAGCTGCTAACACTGCTGCTGCCATTATCACAGATATCCTTGAGACCCACAGCTAGTGCTGCTCTCATCTTGGTGTTATAGACCTCTCCTGTAGACTTCCTAAATTATCTTAGGCTTTAAAAATGTCCCACTCTGACCTTTTGTTGCCTTTGTCATTCCAAAATTTGATTTGAGAAGTTAGTTTAAAGTTGTTTTGAGGAGAATGTTAGGAAAGTTCAGCTGGGTGCCTGACTCTACTATGTTACCTTGGCTTTGCCCTTTGATTAATTTCATTTCTTTTCATTACACTTGTGTCACAGTTTCTCACATGAATTAAATGTTCTGGGAACTTATTAGACATTAGTTCCCACAGACACTATCCAATAGGTCAGGCATATTAAAAATATGACACTGCAGTTTATTGACACCAATTCCCCTTGCAAGCATAGTGTTCACAAAGAAGATATAAAGAAAATTATTTTAGTAGATTGAGGAAAATAAAAGCAAACATTATAGAACTCATGAAGTAAACTTCCACTCAAAGACCTCTATAGATTTAGTCATCATCATCATTATCAATCCTACCACTTATGTAGTGCTTTAAGATTTGCAAAGTACTTTACAAATATTATCTCATTTATCCCTCACAATAGCCTGGGAGATAGATATTATTCACATAATATCCATTTTTTAGATGAAGAAACTGAGGCAAGGGTTAAGTCATTTCCCCAGGGCTATATAGCTAGTAAGTATCTGAGGGTGGATTTGAGCTCAGTTCTTCTTAACTCCAAGTCTACCACTCTATCTACTGTACCTTCAATTGTCTCTGTATATCTAGAGTACATATGAAATCCAGCATGCATCACCTCATAGGGACAGAATAGTTGCCATCTTCTCTAGCTGTTCTAAACTCCTAGTAGGGGGCATTGGCATCTCTTAACTGTTGTGCTTTGTTTCCAATTCAGTTTAGCTCCAATCAGGTAGCATCCCAGTTGTGAGTCATGCATTCGTTCTGCAAAGCCCTCAGGAGCTAGATTGGTATCACTCCTCTTTGAAGTTTCTCTGGTCTTTCTGCGCAGTGTGGCTCTTGAAGCAGCAGTTGTGCTTTGGCAGAAAAAGCCCTCCTCTGTCAAGGGTGTTGTCCTATCAATAGAGAGAAGGAACTCCAGTTTCTTTATCTTGGCCTTATACCTACTAAGCTCTCTCCTTTTCATCATCCTAACAAAGTGTTAATAAATAATACTAGCTGTCATGGGTATAGCTCATCTGTTTCCTTATCTGAAAAATGATGATAACAATACCTATGTTATGTAGATGAGGATCAAATATGTTCATGTACAAAGAGTTTTGTAAAATTTAAAGAGTTATCCAAATGCTTGGTACTACACTTGTACTCTCTTCTGTGTTTATATAAAGAGTTATGTAAATTCTGGCTATGCTCTAAAGTTCTCAGGGTCTCTCTAAGTTGCAACAACTGTACTTTTAATATCTCTAGTAAGTAATTTTTTTTATCAGTGTTCTCATGTTCTCCAAAAAAGGAAAGAATACACAAAGACAGCAGAAAGTATGACTTTTAGACCCCCAAACCTGATATTCTTATGTATTTTACCATTTCTGTTGAAGACATCAGCATTTATCAAGTTACCCACGTTCAAGGATGTAATTGATACTCTCTCTCTCACTGTAATCAGTTACTAAGTTCTGGATAGATGGGGAGACAGGGAGAGGGAGAGAGAAAGAGAGGGGGAGAGAGAGAGAGAGAGACAGAGGCAGAAAGAGAGAGAGAGAGAGAAGGAGAGAGAGAGAGAGAGAGAGAGAGAGAGAGAGAGAGAGAGAGAGAGAGAGAGAGAGGGAGAGACAGAGAGAGACAGAGAGAGAGACAGAGAGAGAGACAGAGAGAGACAGAGACAGAGAGACAGAGAGAGATAGAGACAGAGACAGAGAGAGACAGTGAGAATATTGAATGAGCATTATATGCCAGGCACTGTACTCATTGCTTGGGATTTAAAGAAAAAAGCAAGCAAGATAGACATTGATCTCAAAGAGCTTACCCTCTAATGGGGGAGATAATATGTAAAACAGATTTTGATCAAGAAGTTGGTGCTGCACAATCTCTTTATTTTCCTTAAGTCCCATTCTCACTGAACCATTCCTTATAAAAAAGAAAAACCTTCAATTATAGTCAAATGACATAATGACTGTATCTGAGAGCACATGCCACATTTACTCTCCATAGTCCACCACACTCTAATTAGATGACAAATTCTTTCTTTATTGGTTCTACAGGACTGAGGCTGTTAATTATATTTTATATGATTATTCATTTGTTATACTTTGTTTACTTGACATTATTTCCTACATAGCTTCCCATATTTCTCTGAATTCCTATATTTCATTTTTTAAATATATGATTTATTTATTTTTAAATTTTCAACATTCACTTCCACAAGAGTTTGAATTCAAAATTTTCTCCCCATCTCTCCCTGTCCCCCACCCCAGGACAGCACGCAATCTATCCACCCCTTTCTTAAGTCTGTCCTCCCTTTTTTAACCCCTCCCCTCTATTTTTCCTATATTTCATTTTTATGGCATAATCATATTTCATCATTTATATGCCATTTATTCAGCCATTTTCCAATCATTTGGCAATGATTATGATTTACCCCACTCTTCATAATTTTTTTGGTTGATACAAAACTGAGCTGTTAATACACACACATATAGGTTTGTATATATATATACATACATATAATATATCTGCATGTTATATGTATACCATTCATTAATTGCCTTCCTTAGAATACAAACTCTGTCATATTGGGATTATTGGGTGAAAGGTGGGCATGATTTATTAAGATTTGTTTTTGTTCTATTTTATTTTTGGAATTTGCAAAGTTTTTCAGAAAAGTTAGGACAATTCACAATTCGACCAACCATATATTAGCAATGCAATTATTTTTTAACTCATGTAGTACTTTATAATTATTCTTATTAAATTTCATTTTTTCAGGATTTGTCCCACTCTTTTAGTTGCGGAACTTTTTTATCCTGATTCTGTCATCCAACGTACTAACTCTTCTTCTGTTACATGGTACCCAAATTGAATTAGTATGACATATTGACTCTTCATCCAAATGACTGATGAACATTTTGAACAGAACAGAGTGAAAACAAGAGCCTTATGGCATTCTACTTGGAATGTCTCTATTTTTACAACAATTCATTAAGCACTACTCTTTAGTTAAGTAACATTCAACAAATTATTAATCACACTATTTTTTCTCTAGCTCATATCTCTCTATCGGAGCATAGTTCTATAGCTAGTTGAGACCTTAGAGGCCATTTGCTCACTACTCACCCTCATTCTACAGGTTGGGGAACTGAGACCCAAAAAGGTTAAGTGATTTGTCTTAAGTAATAAGAGACAGACTCAGGATTTGAGCCCAATTCCTCTAACTCTACAGTATCCTGCTTCTGCTTTCTTTGCAACAATATTGAAAAACACATTTTATCAAAAGTCTCACTGAGTTCCAGGTGTAACACATCTATCACTTTCTCCTAATAGATCAGTTGAGTAAACCTGTCAAAAAAGGGGAAATATAGTTATTTTGACAAAACTTATTCATGATCAATCCATCCTAATGTTTTATTTTAGCAGCTTCCTTTCTAAGTGCTTGCAAACATTTCCTTTTATACTTTCCTTAGGCATTGTTATAATTTCTATTGGATTATGGTTATTTGCATTGAGGGCTAAGATTGTGTCTGATTTATCAATAACCCTTGATGCCTAGAACAATACTCTATACATTGTATATCCTACATAAATATCTACTGAATTGAGTTTCCTATAAAAAGTCTAATTTTTGGAAAATAATTTGCATGAATGTTTGCCTAAATTTATTCTTCACCAATTCCTTTTGTTTTTTTGTATCTTTTCTCTCTTTATTTATTTTTAGTTTTCAACATTCATTTCCACAAGATTTTAAGTTCCAAATTTTCTCCCCATCTCTCCCCTCCCCCACCCTGAAACACTGTGCATTCTGATGACCCCTTCCCCCAATCTGCTTACCAATTCTTTTTAAATCAGACCATGAAATACTAGGAAGAACACAAGTAAGTGATATTCACGTTTCTTAGAACTTGTCTACTGTATATTTTACTAACATGTTCTGGAAAAAAATGACTGCCTCTGAGTCAGCCTTGAAGTACATTGAATCATACTTCCCTTATAATTAGAGCTTCCTTCCTACTCTATCTTTAGCTGTAACCAATAGGGTGTCATTGTTTCCTATAGGGGAAATTCTACTATTTTCTAGTAATACCCATGAATTCACTGGATGTGGGTCAGGAAGAAGGCTCATGGAAATGGCAGCTGGACCATTGAGGGAGACAGTCTTTGAGGCAAAAATATCAGAGTGTCTCTTCAGGTCAATGTTAAAGGAAGGATGAATTAACTCCTGAAGCAATTTCTAAAAGGTGAAATTCAATGACATTGCAGTTGTTGGACCAGGTGTTAAAATATTATTGGGTGTTAATTTAATTTTTATTCTGTCAACACTCATCTGAACTGAAACAGCTGCTAAACACGGTTCCACAAGAGCAAACCATCACTGCAGAAGAAGCAGATGCCTAATCAATAGGGCCAATAGAAATGTATGGCACAGCCCAGCACGCTGCACAAAAGGGGAATGAGTCCCATAGGACTGTGTCTCACCTGAATGGAAAAGAACTTTAATGACAGCGTGAGCATCCAAGCAGTTAGAACAGGAGGCTGGAAGTCCTAGGTTTGATACCTACTACCTCTCACAATATACTGTGTGACCTTGGGCTAGATAATACGTTCTGGCTATGTGTGTGTGTATGTGTTTGTGTGTGTGTGTGTGTGTGCGTGTTTCTGTGTGTGTATGTATGTGTTGAGGGAGAGTGTGAACAGAATTTTTAAATCCTTTTGAGATATTTAGAGGGGAGGAATCCCATGAATTTTGTTATTAGATTGCTTATTTTGTGGAATAGAGGGTTAAAACCAACTACTGGCAAATATATCATATGCATATCACTAAACAGAAGCTAAGGCACTAGATGAAGTAAAGACAAAGGGGATAGCCCACAGCTGCTCTCTATTTTGGTTGAAGATTGGTCAAAAGGGAGTGACATAAAATTCCACTCAGGGAGTATCTGGGTAAATGTGAGAAACTACTTCCCAAATACTTTGGAATTATGTCAAGAAAAATTGCAAATGAAAAATGCTCCAAATCACTAGTGATAAGGGAAATACTAATTGAAATAACTTATACCCACCAAACTGCCCAAGAGGGCAAAAGATGCAAATGGTTTTGGAGGGTTGATAAGAAGACAAGGTACACTAACGTCATTGATAGTCCTAACAGAAATAAGAATTAATTGAATTAAAACAGTTTAGAAATCTCCTAGAGAAAGGTGGCTGGATTTCATAATTTCTAGTCCAGTGAGTAATGTTACTACTATATGTGTTCCCAAAGGAAGACAGAGTATATACTAATATATTCATAGAATGTCAAGATAATTTCTCTAGAGCCTCTTCTGCTAGAGATTTTTAAAACAAAGCGTTCACTACCATCTTTCTCAAGCAATTCAGAAGTACGCTTACCTAAGACCAATGAATGGAAACAAAGGAGGCAAATGAAAAATGCTCCAAATCACTAGTGATAAGGGAAATACTAATTGAAATAACTTATACCCACCAAACTGCCCAAGAGTGCAAAAAGATGCAAATGGTTTTGGAGGGTTGATAAGAAGACAAGGTACACTAACGTCATTGATAGTCCTAACAGAAATAAGAATTAATTGAATTAAAACAGTTTAGAAATCTCCTAGAGAAAGGTGGCTGGATTTCATAATTTCTAGTCCAGTGAGTAATGTTACTACTATATGTGTTCCCAAAGGAAGACAGAGTATATACTAATATATTCATAGAAGCACTCTTTGCTACAGCAAGAAACTAGATACAAAGTATGTTTCCATTGGTTGATGAAGGCTGAACAAAATGATATTCATATGTAATCAAATTTTATTGCATTGTAAGAAAAACAGATATAAGGAATTCAGAAAAAAATAGGAAAATATGCGAATTGATGAAGAGAAAAGCTGAACAACCGTAATGAAAGGCATTCACAATGACTATGGTAATATAAATGATAACAACCCTAAAAAACCGCTGACCTCAGATTAAATGCAATGGACAAAATAAGTTACAGAGATAGATGAATATATCCAAATCCTCCCTCTTAGCTGTAGAGAGAATACAGATGCCAATTGTTATATAGGCTGACAGCCTTGTTTTACTTAATCATTTTTTCTTTGTTGAAATGGAGGGTTTTATGGGGGCAGATATAGGGAAATAATTTCATTGTAATAATAAAAAAGGCATTTCTATAATTTTGTGGAAATATGCCTTCCTTCCCATGGGTAAATAATGTGTCTATTGTTTTATTACAATATTGAAGCATTTTCTATAGAAACCACTCATGTATTGCCATTTATTTTTTTCTTTATCTCTTTAAATCAGCATAGTCGTGCAGAGCAGAGGTTTTCCATCTTCTGTAAGTTACATATAGATCAACTAGAGACTCATCATTTAAAACTTCACAGTATTTCCACTGATTCTTCCCTTCCTCTTCTTCAGCTCTATCCCAACCTTTTCTTTCCTTTCTATAGCAAATAGGTTTTAGCACTAAGAGTAATGAGATGAATTTGTAGAGAGGTATATTTGTCTTATGTAAATTACAACTGGCTAACCATTAGCGCTCTCCAAAACTGTGATGATCTGACTTAATAAGCTCTAAATTTCTCATTATTAAAGGTCTTTAAGGAAGAAGCGAGATTGTCACTTGACAGGGTTTTTGTAGAGGAGATGCTTGTGGAGGCATGTGTTGGACCTGATGACTTCTAAAGCCCTTTCTGATGTTCTACAGTTTTGTGATTGCATTTTTTTTTGTCCATTTGAAGCTAAATGGTGTCAAAGAAGACAAAATTGACTAGAATATCCAGAAAAAAAAGAATTGTTATGAAGACTGTCATTGTAAGTTCAGAAGGAAGACACAAGAGAGAACTGGGATACAAGCAGGGATCAGTTCATACTAGGTATGGGAGTCAATGGTTAAATTTTCAGTGTGAGCATTTATACCTTAGAAATTGGTGAATGATACAAATTAGAGCTTACTTTATTTTGTTGATTATCTAGTTTTAAGAAAGTGGTGGAGAAAGTGTTAATAATGTTGATTAATCTTAAAAGTGTATTGTGAGTTTTTTTTTTTATTTTTAAGGAATTTGTTAAACATTTACCAATATATCTTTGGATATAACAATATGGAAGGGAAAAATACTAGGAAACTAATTAAAATTGTCGGTGAGAGTGAAAAGTTGAATTTGGGCTCAATATTGGGACAAATGGGCAGAGCTGTGATTTGGTTAAGATGTTTGTTAAGGAACATAACTGGAAAAATGAAATTGGAGGTTTTATCAGTTGAATTTGCTTGATTTCTCCCCACTTTCCAAAATAGACAAAGTTAACCTAATGCATCATTCACTATCGTCAGATTGACTAGTTTAAATTGTGGATTTTTATAAATGTTGCCAAAATTCATCACATAATTTTTAAAGACAACTAATTTTGCAGTATGATATGATTATTTTGTTCCCATATGGAAATTGATTAATTGCTAAATGTAAATAGTTATGTTTTAGCAAGTTTTTTTGCTTATTAATACAGTATTTGTCTTCCCTTTGTCAAACCCTGAGCCCGTGGCTTTCCCTAGGGCCACCTGGTAAGATGGAGGGAGAGGTAGTCACAAGCTGGTAGAGACATGGAAGGACCAGGAGGATGAGGAGGAACATTCAAAAATGTTGGGTGATAGAAATGGCTCCATCACATGGGGAAGTGGATGAGAAAGGCCGCCACTATCAGGCAGGCAAAAGAGCCCTATAGCCTCAGACAGGGCAGAACCCAGGATGGCATAGAGAAAGAACTGCTGCTTCAAGGAGGGGTTCCTGGCATAACCAATGATGAGACTTCCAAACACAGCCCCAATACCAGCTCCAGAATCCCCGCAGTGGCAGCCTCAATGAACTTGACTGCTTTATCAATGTCCCTTGAGATGACACTAGTTTGGAATCCACGTCTGGGGAAAAGTGAGGTCAAGGGATCTGATGCTGCCAAAATGCTGAAGTTCTCTTCTGTCTGAACTTCTGGCTGTTTTAGCCCCACTACAGATAGTGGTTTACTCCACAGCCAAGAGCTGCTCCTTGCAAGGGAAGGGGTAGAGATGAACTTGATGTAGGCATACATTCTCAAGGGGTGAAGGGCAAAGCTGAAGAGCTACCAGCAGAGAAAAGGAGACAGACATGGGGAGGAGTGTTTTAGCAAGTTTTAAGAGAAACTGGTGTAGCTTTTGTTGACATCACAAATGCTACCAGTTTGCTTCAAATCTGTAATTCATGTAAAAAATATGTCCACATAAGTTTCATATTTGAATAAAATTAAAGAGTATACATGCATGTAGAGCATATCATTTCAGACAATAAAGTTTTTTATTTTATACAAACAAATTTATGTTCGAAGGAGAGATGAAATGTCTTATCTTTTATCTTTTGAAGAAGGAAGAGAACAAATTTTCCATCAGATCATTCTCTTCCTCACATTGTCCAACTTCAGCAAATAGGTGAGTCACAGAGCCCTTTCCAATATAAGTATACTTTTTAATTTAAAAAAAAAGTTAATACCTAACAATTAGTGTGTGTGCGTGTGTGTGTGTGTTTGTGTGGATAGATAGATAGATATATAGATAGATAGATAGATAGATAGATAGATAGATAGATAGATAGATAGATGTAGATATAGATAGATATACATACATACACATAAAGGGAAGAATTCAGAAAACACCTGAGAGAGGTCTAGAGCCCTTCCGAGCATGTATGTTTCAAGTGTATTCTAACTTTCTATTTGGAAGATTTGCTTTTCACCTAAGAATTTGATGGATAGGATTAGATTACAGAAACATTTTATTCTCCAAACTTTTTCTCCCAGAATTCCATTTAGTACAAGAGATATGAGATCATCTTAAATTTCCTTGCTTGTAGTAAGTCGCTCTGGTTTTTAAAAGACCCTATCAATGCTATAACAAATAGTGTAGCTATTTGTAGTGTTTCTGGCGTGCAATCGGATGGGCTCATACTTTATTAGCTGTGCAACCCTGGTCAAGTCAGTCAATCGCTAATAATTTAATGATTTATTTATCATTTATATATAATCATTTATATATATATGATATGTAATCATATATATATCATTTATATATATATATATGATATGTAATCATATATATATCATTTATATATAATCATTTAGCACCTATCATGTTCCTGGCAATCGGGCTACACACTGGGGATAAAGAAGAAAAAAATGAAACTGTTCATGTCGTAAAGAGCTTATGTTCTCCTGGAATTTTTATGTTTCAGGGTTTATCAATACAAGATTTCAATCTGCATTAAAGAGAGTTCCTACACTGGGAGTTTTTGACATTGATGAACTCACAGATTCTTTATTTAAATTATTTTTATTACTGTCATTATTGCATGGCACTTTAACTTCAAGAGGCAAATTGTGTTATGAATCCCCACTAATTTTCCAAACTGTGATATATTTTTCATGCATAACCCATAAAACGGGTCCAATTTTACATGGATTTTAGATATGGATTGTGAATGAACAATAAATTGGGTTCAGATTCTAAAAAGAGGAAAGGGAGTGGTCTGGATTGCCTTTGAGAAAGTGATGTACTTGTACTTGAAACAATGGCCCATCTTTTCAGCACTGAAAGCTTTCTGATTTTATCTAACATATTATGAAATGTACTTTCTCAGCATCATCTAGCTAACTACAGAGTGACTCATCACCAGTAAAAGCGGTGAGGGCTACTTCGTAATGAATTTTTTCACCATAACAAACCATAAACCAAAGAAAAAATATAGCATTGCCTTCAGTATCTCGTGGTCTCCTTCCACTTTTATATCAATAGTGGCTGAATTGCAGAATAAAGAGGAGCATTGGGGAGTTGGACAGAAGGTGATAGATATTACTCATCATAGTTTTGAGACAGTTTATAAATTTTAACTTTGGCAGTTTTTATTCTAAATATGAGATCCTCATCTAATATCACTGAAGAAACCCAATATTTTATTTTATTTTATTTATTTTTTAAATATTTAAATATTTATTTATTTAACTTTTTACAATCATTTTCAGAAAATTTTGGGTTCCAAATTTTCTCCCCTTTTAGCCCCTCCCCCACCCCAATACCCCAAGCAATCTAATTTTCCCTATCTCCAATCTGCCCTCTCTTCTGTCATCCCTCCCTTCTCTTGTCTCCATCTTCTCTTTTCTCCTGTAGGGCCAGATGACTTTCTATTCCTCATTAACTGTATGTCTTCTTTCCTAGTAGCAATAGCAATACTAAACAGTTGTTCCTAAAACTTTGAGTTCCAAATTCTCCCCATCCCTCCCTCCCCACCCATTCCCTTTGGGAAGGCAGGCAACTCAATATAGGCCATATCTGTGTAAGTTTGCAAATGACTTCCCTGATAGTCGTGTTGTATAAGACTAACTGAATTACCCTCCATCCTACCCTGCCCCTCATTGTTTCTCTTCTGTCTTTTGATCCTGTCCCTCCCCAAGCGTTGACTTCAAATTACTCCCTCCTCCCTTTGCCCTCCCTTCCATCATCCCCCCCCTTGCTTATCTCCTTCTCCCCCACTTTCCTATACTGTAAGATAGGTTTTCATACCAAAATGAGTGTGCATTTTATTCCTTCCTTTAGTCGAATGTGATGAGGGTAAACTTCATGTTTTTTTCTCAGCTCTCCTCTTTTTCCCTCCATTAAAAAGTCTCCTGCTTGCCTCTTGAATGAGAGATAATTTACCCCATTCAATTTCATCCTCTCTCCTCCCACTACATTTCTCTCTCACCATTTACCTTAATTTCTTTTAAGATATGGTCCCATCCTATTCAATTCACTCTGTGCTCTCTGTCTCTGTATGTGTGTGCCTGTGTGTATGTGTGTGTGCATGCATGCATGTACATGTGTGTGTGTGATCCCACCAACTACCCAGATACTGAAAAGTTTTAAGTGTTACAAATATTGTCTTTCCATGTAGGAATGTAAACAGTTCACTTCTGGTAAGTCCCTTAAGACTTCTCTTTGCTGTTTACTTTTTCATGCTTCTTCTCATTCTTGTGTTTGAAAGTCAAATTTTCTTTTCAGCTCTGGTCTTTTCATCAAGAATGATTGAAAGTCCTCTGTTTCATTGAAAGACCATATTTTCCCTTGAAGTAGTATACTCAGTTTAGCTGGGTAGATGATTCTTGGTTTGAGTCCTAGTTCCTTTGACTTCTGGAATATCCTATTCCACGCCCTTCGATCCTTTAATGTAGAAGCTGCTAGATCTTGAGTTATCCTGATTGTATTTCCACAGTACTGGAATTGTTTCTTTCTAGCTGCTTGCAAGATTTTTTCCTTGAGCTGGGAGTTCTGGAATTTGGCCACAATGTTCCTAGGAGTTTCTCTTTTTGGATCTCTTTCAGGCAGTGATCGATGGATTCTTTCAATACTTATTTTGCCCTCTGGTTGTAGAATGTCAGGGCAGTTTTCCTTGATAATTTCATGGAAGATGATATCTAGGCTCTTTTTTTGATCATGGCTTTCAGGTAGTCCCATAATTTTTAAATTGTCTCTCCTGGGTCTGTTTTCCAGGTCAGTTGTTTTTCCCATGAGATATTTCACATTCTCTTCCATTTTTTTATTCTTTTGGTTTTGTTTGGTGATTTCTTGGTTTCTCAGAAAGTCATTAGACTCCATCTGTTCCATTCTAATTTTGAGAGAACTATTATCTTCAGTGAGCTTTTGAAACTCTTTTTCCATTTGGCTCATTCTGCTTTTGAAAGCATTCTTCTCCTCATTGGCTTTTTGAACCTCTTTTGCCAATTGAGTGAGCCTATTCTTCAAGGTGTTATTTTCTTCAGCATTTTTTTGGGTCTCCTTAACCAAGGTATTGACCCGTTTTTCATACTTTTCTTGCATCTCTCTCATTTCTCTTCCCAGTTTTCCCTCCACCTGTCTAACTTGCTTTTCAAAATCCTTTTTGAGTTCTTCCAAAGCCTGAGCCCACCTGACATCCCCTTGGGGTGTCTGGGGTACTGAGGCCCCGCCCTCCACGTCTTTCCCTGATGGCAAGAATACGTCCTTGTCATCAGATCCAAATGTCGGGATCATTTGCATTTGTTGGAAAAAACTCTCTATAGTCTTATTTTTCTTCCCTTTTCTAGGCATTTTCCCAGCCGGTTACTTGACTTCTGAGATTCCTGTCCACCCCCACCTACATCTGCCCAGCTAGTGCTTGGGCTCTGAGATTCAAATGGGCTTTTCACGCCGCTAATCAATGTGAGCTTTAGTTCTGGTGCTGGGGTGGGGGCAGGGCCGCCTCCCAGGCTCAGTTCCCTCAGGGGCTTTATGCAGAGGCCTTCAGTAAAAGAACGGGTGAGGCAGGGCCGTCTCCCAGGCTCAGCGCCCTAAGGTTGTTTATGCAGAGACCTTCCATAATGAGGATCCTCCCTGCTGCTGGGGGGAGTCCTGGGCAGGCCACAGCCTCTGCTGCCTCCACTGCCACCCATGCCTCTGGCTCCGCCGCTTCCTGCCCCCATCTCTGCTGCTGCTGCTTCCTCCCTAGGGGGCCCAAGTCAAGGAGACACTGCACTCCCCCTCTCGTCCAGCCCAGCCTTCTCTCTCACTGACCTGTAGGCGGAGGGACTGTGGGCGGAGGGACTTTCCCGGCTGCCGGAGCTTCCGTCCCTAAAGCCTGCTCGGGTCAGCTTCTCTGGGGCCACAGCCAGGGCAGCGCTGGGGTGGGGTCTGCTTTCTGGGGCACGAGGGACTCTGTGGACGGCTCTCCAGGGCTTCCTGGAATGGAAATCTCTTCCACTCCGTTTCTGTACCCCTTTCAGTGGTCCAGAAGATATGAGGTCTCTTTTTACATTAATTCTATGGGCTGTGGTTTCGGAGCTCGTAAACGTGTGTCCTTCTACTCTGCCATCTTGGCTCCGCCAAAACCCAATATTTTAAATCTTAACTTTCTCACTATAAATGAAACCAGGAAAAAGAAGGGAGTTATGGCTAAATGGAAAGGTATCTCATTGGCACTTGAAAGGCAAATTAAAAAAAAAAAAAACAAACTGAAAGAGTTGGTCTTATTGAGCATTTAAAGGTAATAAGAAGCATCTTGCCTTTTGATCATCTAGCATTGTATTGCCTATAATGTGTGTGTATGTTTGTCCTTCGTTGCTGAAGACCATGCCATCAGAGAAATGAAGACATGACTTGCACTCGACTTTGTTTTGAGTGAGGGAGGGCTGTGCAGGTCACCAGTCTCACTTCTTCTCCAGAGCCATCTGAATCCAGTGACCAGATATTCATCAGGATGACTGGAGATGACCCAGGATGAGGCAATTGGGGTTAAGTGACTTGCCCAAGGTCACACAGTTAGTGAGTGTCAAGTGTCTGAGGTGAAATTTGAACTCAGATCCTCCTGACTCCTGCATTTGTGCTCTATCCACTGCACTACCTAGCTACCCCATTGCCTATGATAAATGATTGTAGAAATTCCACCAAGAAGATAACTGAAGCTAATGCACCACTATATCTGGTAGAAGGAAGGGAACTCTTTAGAGAACTTCTAAATCAAATTAATATATGCTTTGACACTTGCACACATTGATGCCAAAGAAGCAATGACTAAAGATGGCAGGGAATGTATTGGCAAACATAGGTCAGGAATAATAAATAAATTAGAGTAAAGACTTATAGGCATGACTACTGTATTCTAAAAAAATTGGGCATGGAAAGCAGAATATCATTCTAAAAATTGAAATTTATTTCATTTAAAATATGAAAAGTGACTCATAACTATAGAGAATCCATTCTTAATATGACATCGGTGTGCAATCAGACCACTAGTTTTAGAAAAGATAAAATTAATGCAAAATGAGAACAAAGATAATGTTCAATAGGAACAATTCAATCTTGACCTATTTGAACAAATTACTGATAATAAAAAATTTGGTAATAGATATAAAAGGGCATAGGAAATAATTATCATAATTTCATATGGATGTGTGACCAATGTAAATCACCCCTCATAACAAAGAAACCAAAAGAGCCTAAGCTTGGTCTGTAAACAATAGGTTTATTGTCTAAGAGTAGATAAAAATGAAAGACACCATGAGAGTAGAATATAAACCTATTTTAAAAGATCTTAAATAGTAGAATGGTCAAATATTATGAGTAATATTGTCTCAGAAATCAGGGGAAGGCAGTAGAAGTTATATCTATTTAGAAGAAAGTCCAGTTAGAAATTAATCTGTGCAAACACATCCCAAGGTCATTTAAAGTTGAACGTGGAAGAGAGAAAACAAATGGAAGAAAAGTAAAAAAAAAATCCTCATTAAAAACAATAACAAAGCTATTTTTTCCACTGAAAGAAAAAGAGTCACAGCATTTGGACCCTGGACCTGGAAGTGCCTTCAAAGGAGCCAGAAATGGCATATTGACCTATATGACTACTTTACCACCCCTTTAAAAGTTTATGAAAATCTTCTGCACATGTACAGCGGGCATCTTTGATAAGGAAATTACTAAGGAATATACAGACTTTTGTAAGCCGTATTTCTCAGTCACATCATCACTGTCAATAAGTTGGAACAACAAATCTGTCAATTTATTGAAAGTAGATAATATAGGATTCACTCCATTGCTTGTTGATTATGATGGGGAAGGGAGAGTATACATTTGATTTGGTAGAGCAAAAATTTCATCTTAAAGAATCTCATATATATGTGTGTGTATGTATATGTATGTATATGTATATATACATATATACACACATTCTTATATATATGTGTGTGTAATATTTATCATTTCATCTTAAAAAATCTCTTCCATTTAAACACCAAAGTCATTTAAGACTCTGAAAGATATAACAAGAGATGAGATAAACTTGTTTCATGACCCTCTGAGCATGAACATCAGATGGGTTATAAAACAGGAAGAATATATATTCAGTAGAGATATTGGAGAAACTGGAGATTCGGTGCAGAGGTCACATAAAAAATTGATTTCCTGCGGGTTGTGAGGTGCTCTAGATGCTCCTGTTTGTATATGATATTGTCCTGGTGGCATTTATCTTTGGAACATTGCAATGTACTAGAAGAGACCTCTAACCACTCAAAAGAGTTTAGTCCAACCTGTAAGCACACACATACACACACACACACACACACACACACACACAAGTAGATGAGGAATGTCTGTTATGCAAGTTCAGTTGGATGAACAAGCTATAGATCTTGTCCACCAGTGCATGCATCTGAGACAGGCAGTACAAATGGTCAGTGAATGGATCTCAGAATTAAATAACAGGAGAAGAGAATGAATTGACTTTGGGAGATTGTATAGCTCCTTTAAATAACCTATTCTTCTCCCATAAACAAAGACCTGTATTTTAAATATGAGCATGGTGACAAGATACAAAACATCACAATCTCTGAAGAATTGAAAATGAATACATAACAATAGAGAAAATATGACTGGTGTGATTTGGATACAAACTTTTACAAATAAGTAACTGAAAAGAAGTAAAGAATTTTATTATTCTTTATAAGTCCTTTACTCATTCCTTTCTTTGTATTCCTAGCTTTTAGCACTGTCCCTGGTGCACATTAAATAATTAATAAAGGCTTGTTGATTTATTGCCATTAAGGAAATATGTGAAGGAACGAAAAGATGGACTTACCATGTGGCAAAGACAAGGGCTATGAGAAAGGATGATCCAAGTACTCCACTGATGTCCCTGACAACCCTCACGATGTTAGACTAAGTCCTTGAACTCATTGGGTGGAACCCCTATGATAGATCTATGAGAGAACATGGGCCATTCCCACAGGATGGGTAGGTATGATATATACCCATAGAGGGAATATTCAAATGTATAAGAACATAGCTATTTGAGTACTGTTTTTTTCTGAAATTTGGAGTTTTTCCTCAAGTTATTTTGTTCTTGAATTTATTGCATACTGGATTATTGAGTTCATTGCTGTTTGATTCCTTACTTATCAGACCCACAGATAAAGTTTTCTATTTTTATGAGTATTTCATCTTATTCTATTTTAATGAGTAGCTAAGTTTCGACAAGAAAGGCTTTCTGTTATAGTGTGATGTCTGAAAGTTCCATGTCTCCTTAATCCCTTATTTTTAATTACTTTTTATTCTCATGAGATTCTAGAACTTTCTCTTACTTCCAAATTAATTTTATTATTTTGTCTATCTTCACAAAGTATCCCTGGGTAGTTTAATTGGCATAACATTAAATATGCAAATTAATTTAGAAATTATCATTATTTTTAATTTTCCTAAAACAGTTTAACCATTAGTAATGAATATGCCTCCAATTATTTAAATTTACTTTCATTCCTCTGAAGAATATTTGTATAATTGTATTTATTTGTCTTTAGAGTATTTTTGTGCATCAGCCTCCAGATATTTTATGCATTTTGTAGCAATTTCTACTATTTCCTATTGATTTTAGGTATTTTTATATAAAATGGCTGAAAATGTTGCGGATTTATTTTAAAGCATTTTGATAGTTTTATAAATGTATTGATTATTTCAATTAAATTATTAATTTATGGTTATTATTTATTATATAATTAATTTAATTTAATTATATAAATAGTTATATAATTAATCTATGGTTTTCTAAATAAAACATAATGTTTTAAGCACATAAAAATAATCTCCTTTCTGCTTTTTGTATGTTTATGCTTTAACTTTCTTTTCCTTCCTTCTTATTACTATGATTAAAATATATGGAACTTTATTATGTATTACATTATTATATAAGAATGTAACTGAGGTTTGACACATGCATAGATCACTTAAAATGGCATCACCCATGTAAAGGTTGCTTAGATACCTGCTTTTTCCCTTTGTGTGGCATCATTTTAGGCGCTCTAGGCCTGTGCCACACCCCTAATAAAATAGTAAAAAGAGAAAATGTCTTTACTTCTTTACTTATTCCAAAGGACTCTCATCTCTCTCTCTATTATAAATTATATAGCTTTCAGTTTTAGAAATTTTTTATGCTATTATAATGGCCCTATGTCTATATTTTCAGAATTCTGAGCATAAATATTTTATATTTTTAAAAGGACTTTTCTGCATCTTTTGATATAATAATGCATGTGATTTGTGTTAGTTTTTAATATACTCAATATATTCAGTGTTTTTCTACTGAATCATTCCTACATCCCTTATATAAATACAACTTTTTCAAAATGAGAGATTTTGGAAGAGGACTCATATTGCCTTTGCTTTTTTGCTAAGCTTTTATTTAAACTTTTTGCATCAATTTTAATTAATGCAATTTGTCTCTAGTTCTCTTTATTTCTGTTATCCTTTTCTTAGACATAGACCATATTTCTTTCATTAAAAAAAAAAGTTTGGGAGTGTTATGAGGCAAGATGGTGGAGTAAGCAATAAAGTGCTTCAATTTTCCCATACTCACCTCCAAACAACCATAAAATATAGCCCCCAAAGAAGTTTTGGAATGGCAGAACCAGTAAAAAGATGGGGTGAACCAATCTTTTTAAGTCAAGGGACCTGGAAGGTCAGTAAAAAAATGTCTATCTCAGTCAGTTGAAAGGGGAGTGCAACCTAGGATGAGAAGCATCCCAGCAATACAGCAACAAGACCAGTGGGAGATCCTGAGCCCTAGTGTGGTGGAGCAGGCACACACCAAACCAGGACCCCTCATATATCTTAGTATAGCCACGGGAACTAGCAGACTTCAGCTATGAGAAACTCCATGTGCTTCAGTGTAACCCCAGGCAAAGGGGAATCCTCCAGTGACCAGACTCCCACATACTTCAACACAGCTGAGAGTAAACAGGTAGATGCCTACCCTCCATGTGCCCAAGCAAACACGTAACTGTCAGCCAACTCCAGTCCACCACACTTCAGCATAGCAATATCCCTAGGAAACAGGCAGCCTCCAGAGCCCAGACCACTACACAATTTAGTGTAGCCCCAGGGAATCACAGAAACATCCCACTTGTCCTCAACACATACCAGACACTATCACTAGCACCAGGTAAACTGTCAGACCTCTACAATCTCCAGCAGCACCAGCTAACCTCTCCTCTGTGCTCTTCAGCTGGCACCAGATACCAGAGTCCTTTGTGGTCCTCAGAGTCACACTGGTGCAGCACAAGGTAAACATCCAGCTCTTGCAACCACTAGTACAAGAAGCAAAAGACAGTGCCCCTGCCATCCTGGGAGCAGAGCTCAAATTTAAAAGAAAGGAAAAGTCCCCCTCCCAACCCCCAAATAAGCAGAAAAGAATAAAAAAAAAGAAGCAGACCATAGAACTTATTATGGTGACAGGGAAGACCAAAACATAAACTCAGAAGAAGACAGCAATGTCAAAACACCTATGGGCAAAACATCAAACAAAAATAGGAAGTGGCCTCAAGCCCAGAAAGATGTCATGGAAGAGCTCAAAAAGAAGCCTAAAAATCATATAAAAGAGATAAAAGAAAAAAATGGGAGAAAAAAATGAGAGTGACATGAGAGAATTATAAAAAATACTCAATGGTCTGGAAAACTGATTAAAAAGTAGAATTGGCCAAATGGAAAAGGAGATGCAAAAATCCACTGAAGAAAACAATTCTTTAAAGAATATAATTGGTCAAATGAGAAAGAAAGTGCAAAAACTAATGGAGAAAAATAACACCTTAGAATTTAGAATTTGGTGAATGGGAGCTAAAGACACATCACAAATCAAACAAGTTAAAAAGAATGAAAAAAAGTACAAAATACCTCCTGTGAAAAACAACTAACTTGGAAAATAGATCCAAGAGAGACTAACAGAAAGCCATAATCAAAAGGAGGACTCTGACAGCATCTTTCAAAAAAATTATCAAGAAAAATTGCCCTGATATCCTGGAATCAGGGGCAAAATTAGCATTTAAAAAATTAACTGACCACCTCAGAAAAAGATTCCAAAATAAAAACCCCAAGGAACATCGTGGCCAAATTTTACATTAAGTAATCTGAAAAAATAATGAGAAATACTACATGTAACAAGAAAGAAACAATTCAAATATTGGGGAGTCACAATCAGGATCATGCCAAACCTGGAAGCTGCAACATTAAAGGATCAGAGGTTATGCAACATGATATTCTAGAAGGCAAAGGAGCTAGGACTACAACCAAGAGTCACTTACCCAGCCAAATTAAGCATAATACATACAAGGAAAAAAGTCATTCAATAACATAGAAGGATTTGAAACCTTCATAAGGAGAAGACCAAAAATTTGGCCATTAATATCAAGACCCAAGATAAACATAAACAGTTAAAAAGGGAAAATAAAACAAGGAATCCAATAGAACCAAATTGTTTACATCCCTATATGGGAGGATGATATTTGCAACTCTTAAAAATTGAATCACTAAGGGTACAGATAGCAGGAATACACAAAGACAGACATTGCAGGTATAAGGTGAATTTGAGGAAATGACATTAAAAAAAGGGAGAAGTGTATATACATATATATATATATATATATACTATAGGGAGGAGTACAAAAAACAAAGAGGGGTATAAAGGTGCAGAAGGTAAATAGTACTTACTTTAAGATACATATATATACATTAACTACAATGTTTGAAATGACAAAAGCTATCAAAGGAGTTATGTAGATATCATGTTTCCATTTAGCTACCAAGGATGAGTTTTTATTTAACAGTAGATATCTGTAGTACATGACCATTTATCTCTAAGTTCTGACCACTGTTAATAAAAATGTGTAAAGAGTCAAGTGGCCTGTAGATGCAGAGGGAAAGGAAAAATGATTTACTGTTATACTACAGTAATAATAGGCTTTATAGGGATACCAGGATAAAAATAACTTACTGAAATTGCCCTGGATTTCCAAAGACATTTCTGAGTTGCATTTAGAACATAGCTGTTGATTACAAAGTGTGATTTGAGAAGGCAAAAGAGGCCAGTGTTCTTGCAAACAAATTAAGAGATGTATATTGACTGTGGGAAAGCATATCATCATTGAAAATTGAAAACAATGGGACTTTAAGAAATCAGTCAGTGGCCTATTTAAACCAGATTTCTTCTCACACAATCTTGCCTGATATCTTTTATTCAATTTTACCACATGTGAGGTTTTTAAATCAGTGTCCTGGTCTTCACATTAAAAGTCAAGTAAATGGAATGCATAGGTGACCTGTCAGAGGATATATATATGAAAAATTAAGGCATCAGCTAAGGTAGATCCCTGAAGAACATTGAATTTCTCAGTAATCCTCCAAAATTTGAATGGATCTTTCTTTTTAAGACCCTTTTGCTTCAACAATCCATTTCCCTTAATATACCTTGGCCGTATCTTCTTGAAAATGTTTTATAGTGTTAAAACTGGCTGGACTACTGACACTTTGTGATGGAAGCAAAGTGGGTTCTTTTGTTGGTTTGGTTTTAGTATAATTAAATGCTTCTGATTGAATCTTGCCTTAATCAACTAAGAATCTTTACTAGAAATTAAGTACAGAAGCAAGAGTTTCTTTAACTAGAAACAGTATATGTTATTTGTATTGTTAATGTGATTAAAGATCTTCCCCATCCATTAACGAGCCTGCCTATTAAGGTGAGTTTGATTAGGCAAGATTTATAGGAAGACCCACATCTTTTTGTTAATGAGGCACTGGTTTTCAAGGGTTGGAATGCCCTCTGGCTCTAAAAAAATGATATAAATATGCTGAGGGTAAGGTTTTACTTTGGGGGCTTATTGAAAGTGTTTTGCCAGACAAGGACTCTGGGAAAGAGCTAAGGAGCCCCCTGGCTTAGAAAACCCAGATGTTGGTGCTTCCCTCTCTGGTTAACTATGGTCAGACGGTTGGACCTGTCTGTTGATGGTTTGGCAGAGGATGCCCATGTCTGTTGATTTTTGATTTCTATGTTTTTTCTTTGAAGTTCAGGGTGCTAACTCCCTTGAAGGCAAATAATATATGTGCTTGGTGAAAGGAATGATACATGTGCTTGATTAAAGTGATTGTTAACACTTCAAAAGATGCCTTTCCTTTTATGAATGCAGATCTCAGAACCTGTGTTAGCAGTGCCCCTCTCCATGTATGTTGGGGTACTTACTGATACACACTTTTTGCTTCCTTCTCACTCTCTTGGGAGTGAAAAAGAAGGCCTATACCTTCAAAACAGATTTCTGTAGTAAAGAGATTGCCATAGCAAGGTGCTAAAAGACCTCTGTCTGAGCATTTGAAGAACTAGATTACACTGAGAATGTGAGTTCTACTGTGAACAACTCTGTGACCTAGAATAAAATGGGCATCTCTTTGTGCTTGTGTTTCCATATCTACAACAGTAACTTTCAATACTTTATTTGGATGCTTTGATCAGCATTTTTATCAGGCATTTCCTCTTAAAAAGCAAATCATAACTCCATGCCTTCTGATCTTTTTTAATTTTTAACTTAACATTGATTTTCCATTAATCTCATTAATAGTCATTTATATTTGCAAATTACTTCAATATTTACAAAGTATTATTGCATAGGATATCATAATAATCTTATTCATTCATCTAATAAGCATTTATTGTGCTTCTACTTTGTGACAGAAACTTCTAGAGAGACAAAGGCAAAAGTAAACCAAATTCCTTCCCTAAAGGTGCTTATATTCCTTGTATATGGTGTTATCACTCCCTGGTAGGACCTGTGTGCTTTAAGAATTTCAATTTTGCGGCTGAGTGATGCAAGCGTTGGACAGGGGAGAGACTTGAGCTGGGGTTTTCAATTAGGCATCTATTTCTAGAATTCAAGGTGACGAGAACTAAAACTAACAGAGTGGGCCTGTGAGTGAAAAATGGATGGGTTAGCACTGACAAAACTTAGCAGCTTATTGGATATGGTGGATGAAAGAGAGGAAAGTGATTCCTTATTATTTCCATTGTACAGATCAGTGTACTGAGACACAGATAAATTGATTACTTGATCAAAGTCAAATAGTTAGCAAATAGCAGAGCCAAAAAACAAACCAAAATGTACTTTGCTGTTTTATCCTTGTATACATACTGCTTCATGGAACTAAACAATGTAGATGGGCTACTCAGTATGGTAAGACAATAGGATAATAGGATTTAGAGCTAAACCTTAGGGATGATTTTAGAAAATAAAAAAAAAAACATAGGCCTTGTAAAGCCAAGTTCACAAAGCTAGTAAATAGAAGAACTAGTACTGAAAACCATATTTTGCATCTTCAATGTCAGCTTATCTTTTTTCTCATCAAAGTAGATCCTTTATAATAAAGGTTTTCCAAACTTGTAATTATTTACAAAGTATTACAGAATTCTATGTAAAAATTTTGTACTGATAGGGTTAAAGAATTAATTAAGGAATATATAAAAGTTAAAGAGGATATACCTCTCTTGCCCTTTTCCAACCAATGTCAGGTACTAATGTATAAATCATCATCAGACCAAGTTGATTGACTTTAAATGGTGATTATACCAGTGCTAGCTGGCCTGCATGCCAGGGACACAGAAGGAATCTGGAGGTCACTAGGACAGAAGGATTGCTCTCCTCATATTCATCATCCTACACTGCTGCAACAGAGGGTCATTAGGAAAAAGTCTGATCATATACAGTACTTCTTGCTACTTCTGAAACAGTGGACACTAGCAAACAGATATCATTTAATTTATTTACTATTTCATGAATAACATGGAAGTAAAGAAGGGATTTCAACCTGGTGACTTCACACCTCCAAATAGGATGATGACCTAGTATGGTTATTACCCTTGATACATATTCAGATAATAAATCATAATCTTTGGAAGAACGACATTAAGAATTTATAACCATATTAATATAAAAATGTAAGGTTTATGAAATTCCTTCCTCACAATAATACTGCTAGATATATAGTACAAATATTATTGCCTCCATTTCATAAATGAAGAAACCAAGGTTCAGAGAAGTAAAATCATTTTCACTTTCCTGGGATGTTATGGGCACTATCTCTGATTGAAAGCTAATAAACAAGTTGTCTCATTTAGTACCCTCTAAGTTGGAGATGAGATAGAGAACTAGAAAGTATTGGAAAATATCCCTTGTTACTGAGCCCTCTGTTCTTTCTACTATATTGTGATACCTTGAAAGATGTCAAAAAGATGCCAGTTGTTCGTCAGGATAATGAGCTAGGGCTAAGGAGGAAAATCAATAAATTATATGTTTAATTATGTTTTTGAACACTGATCTAGTTGTAGTAAAGGGATATGGACACATACAGCATAGAAATATGAAACTTTTCCTTCATTTTTTCCCCATTGTTTTCTTCTCTTTCTCAAAAAAGAAGAAATCACAATATTCCTTGAGGTAACAAATCCAGAATCCCAACTTCCTAGAAAGCTATTAAATCTCACCTCCAAGATAGCTGGTGGGAATTTTTTCTCTGGTTTCTCTTCTCCTGAACATTAGTCTCAAGGACATTTCTCATGGTCTCAAAAAATAAGAGGGGCATGTTAGGAAGATGCATCTAAGGATGGGATAGAACAACCTAAGGGAAATTTTCCTTTTTCTAACTTCTATTTTCATTTTTGCTAAATGCTCCCACTTCTTCGTTTCCAAATTTCTACTTTTGATAGACATCCCTTTGTCATGTCTTCTTCATGAAAAGAAATCTGTTTTTTTAACTACACAATGCTTTTCTTATTGATTCATGGTGAAAATGGATAGTCTTATTTGAAAGCTGCTTCCCCTGAGAATTCTTTAAACCTGATGCATCTCTGTATTTAATTGAGGTTCATCAAGAACTCTTGGCCTTGCATGGTTGTTGCTTTTCTCTCTCTGTCTCTCTCTCTGTCTCTTTCTCTGTCTCTCTCTCTGTCTCTCTCTCTCTCTCTCTCTCTCGCTTTCTCTCTGCCTCTGTCCCTGTCTCTCTCTGTTTTTCTGTTTCTGTCTCTGTCTCTTTCTCTGTCTCTCTCGACTTTGTTCTATTGAGCTATCAACAATACAGCAAGCAGTTCCCTTCCCTTCTTCCACCAGGCCTAAAAGTTATGTTTCAAATTCTTGTCAATATTTGATAGACATGGCATTTTTCACTACCCATTCTCCCCAGTCACTCTTCCCCAGATTAAAAAAATAAGTTGTATGAATGATTTGACATATGTAATATAATATGCACATAAGTACATAATGCAATATATAACATAAAGGTGTGGGCATGTACTTATATGCATATATTTGAATATACATGTATATACGTTACATGCATGTGTATTTAAATGTATGTGTATATTAAACTTTTACCAACATGAATGTATGTATAGTAAACATCTAGCTAGAGCTAACCCACAAATATATACATATATATATACACAATTGTACATAAATGTAGCTTATATAGATTTATACAAAAATATATCTGTCCCTTCTTTCCTTCCTTCCTTCCTTTCTTCCTTCCTTCCTTCCTTCCTTCCTTCCTTCCTTCCTTCCTTCCTTCCTTCCTTCCTTCCTTCCTTCCTTCCTTCCTTCCTTCCTTCCTTCCTTCCTTCCTTTCTTCCTTTGTCTATCTATATGTTCCAGCCTCTCTATACAGAGTGTGTATGTATATTCACACATATCTCTGTATACACATAAATTTAGATATACATATCTACATACATATGTAAAAGCACACAAATATAAAGCAGTGACATGTATGTGTGTATAAACATGCAAATATAAGTACACATATGTAATTATATGTATGTATATATACATATGTGATGTTTCACATGCCATTCTCCAATAATAATATCCTTTTGTAAGAAGCTAGAGATGTATTTCCTTGTCTGTTTTGTGGCACCATAACTGATCGTTAAGTTTGTCGACCTTTGTGTGTTCTCATTTGCATTGTTAGAGTCACTGTTTATATTAGCACATTCCTACTTATTTCGCTCTTCATCATAAATCTTTCCATTGTTCTTTGAGTTTGCCATGTTTGTTGTTTCTTACAAAAAACATTCTATTCCATCCATGTACCAATTTGTTCAGTTATTCTCCCTTCTTGAAAAAATGAGCACGAGTTTTAGTTTCCATTCTGCACTGACACGACAAGTGTTGTCATGCATATTTTGCTATATTTTAAACTTCTGTTTCTGTCTTTGACCTCCTTGAGTTACATAACTAATACAAGAACAATAATGTCAAAGGATATCCAAATTTTAATTACTTGTCTTGGAAAATTTCAAATTAATATTTAGAGTAATTGGAGAAATTTACAAACCCACAAATAATACAACTAATATTCCCATCTATATATAACCTACGATGACTATGATTGTTTTTTTTTCTTTTTCATACATCTGTAGGATCTGAAATGAAACTTTAAAGTTGTTTTAATTCTCTAATTTTATTTAAGAAATTTCTGGATATGAATTAAATATTCCTTTAAATTTTTGTTTAAGAACAATACAGCTATTCATGAGTTTGAATGGAATTAAGTTACCAAACTAGGAGGGAAGAAGAGGAGGAGAAGGAGGAGGGGAAAAAAGGAAAAGGAGGAGGAAAAAGGGAAGGGGGAAGAAGAAGAAAAGAAAAGAATAATGAGTAGCAAAGAAATTATCTTCCTCCTCCTTTTTTCTTCCTTCCTCCTCCCCCTCCTCCTCCTCTTCCTCTTGTTTCTCCTCCTCCTCCTTCTTCTTCTTCTCCTCCTCCTCCTCCTCTTCTTCCTCCTCCTCCTCCTCTTTGTACCTTATGTCCCCTACTCAGATAAAAACCCTGCCTTATAATAAAATACAAGTGTAAATAACATTAATATAGCTAAGCAAAACAAATTCACACCTTGGTCACTTTGGAGAATAAATGTCTCACCTTCCATTTCTACTCCATCACTTTACTACCAAGAGGTGGAAAACATAATTCACATTTGGTCTTTAGAAGTTGGGATTTGTGATTGCTTTGGTCAGAGTTTATAGTTGCTGAAATAAACATTATTTTAATCATTACATAAATTGTTCCTGTCAAATCTGTATCAGTTCACAAAAGTCTTCCTTGCTTTATTTGAATCCATACCTTCCATCATTTCTTATGGAGCAATGGTATTTCATTAAATTCATATACCATAATATTTCTGTCCTTTCTTTTTTATGGATGTTGCTTTTGCTGGAATTCCTTAGTAGAGTATCTGGGGTATGGTTCTAACCGTCTGCCACAGTTCCTGGCTGCTACCCTTCTTTCCTGATGTTACAACTTGGGTGCTGAACTTGATTCTGTTTCTCTTTTTTAAACAATCCCCATTTGGGAGTTGACTCCTTCTCCTACTGTGGCCCTGTCAGGCCCTGGTCAGATGTTAGAAATCTTGTTGCTTGCAGACTTAGTGCTAGGCTGTCCCTCTTTTTTGTTGTGATTTTGACAAGATCCCTGGTTTTAGACCTTTTGACTACACTGAGCCCTCTTTCTTTTAAGCGACCTATTTGATACACTGCTCTGCATACAGGTCCAAGCTCTCATGCACTCCAGGATTGACAGATACTAGCTCCTACCTCCTCTGATGGTTTCCTCTTTCATAGTGGTAATTCTTCTGGCTACCTTCTTGTGAAGTGTAGACCAGTTGGAGCCTCTCACTGTTGTTTCTCTTTGTTTGTCTTGGTCATTTTTTGTTTCCAGTTTCATTTAAATCTCTGCTGGGGTGTTTGTGGAAGAACTTGGATCCTCTAGGACTTTTTATGTCACTGTCTCAACCAGAAGTGGCCCTCATTTATATATCTATATATGTATCTGAACTGGTTTCTCATTCCTTTGTCTCTTGCAGACAGAAGGAAATTTTGCTCCAAATTGAGATGCTGTCTGGAGATCCTAATTAACAATTTGGGCTCCTAAAGTGTCTAAGGACCTAAAGATTCTTGTTATTTTTCATTTTCTTCTTTTTGCTTTTCAATTATATCCTTTGGTTTTATATCCCTGGCACATTCTGCCTCCAAAACACTCAGATATAAGCTTTCAGTCTTTCATTATTTATTTTCAATCCGCCTTAGATCACTTCACCAGAGGCCTTCCTTCATCTGTCTTTTTACTGCTGAAATGTGCACTCTGTATTCTCTCATATGGCACTCACAACTCATTCTTCACTTAAATGAGACAAAAGTACAACTGATGTCTTTCATCTTAAAAAGGCAAGATGGCATTCTATTTGCCCTTCTTGCGCTTGCCATCTGAAACAGCTGATCCTTCATATGGGTGGGTGTCTTACAGCAAGGGCAGATTTAAATGCCTGCTTGAAAACATATAAGATTTTTGGCCCAATTTGACTAGCACAACTTAGAGCAGTTAAAGAACTCTAGTTGTCCATATGCTGGGAACACTGACTTGCTCAAAGATGTAACTGATCATGTGTTTTGTACATTTCACTGGTTCATCTGCCCCTTGGTCACTGCTTACCTCATCATTCGGTTGTGTAGGAAGTAATTCATATGTTTCATCAATCAGGACTGAGTCTTGTGGGGGAAAGATAGCTGAGGAGGCTTAGTTTAAATGTTAGCTCTGACACTTTTAAAGTTTTTCAGATATGAGCTATACACTTACTTGTCTGAGTCTCTATTTAATTCTCTGTAATATGGGGGTAATTATAAATATACTATCCACATCACAAGGAAGCTAGGTGGCTCAGTGGATAGAATGCTGGACTTAGAGTCAGTTAAACCTAAGTTCAAATCCTCTCTTACTTCCTAGCTATCTGACTTATGCACATGCTTGATGTAACTTATGTCTGCTTTAATTTTTTCATCTGTTAAAATGGGGATAACAATAACCACTTACTGGTTGTGTGACCGTGGGCAAGTTAGGATATCTCTCGGGGCTTGGTTTCCTCATTGGTAAAATGGAAGGAGAGATTTAGATCAGAGCTTGCTAGGTGACACAGTGGATTGCACTTGGTCTTAGGAACACCTGAGTTCAAAATCTACCTTAAATATTTACTAGCTATATGACCTTAGGCAAATTATTTAACCTCTCTCAGCTTCAGTTGCTTTATCTGAAAAATGAAAATAATAATAGCATCTTCCTGCCAAGGATGTTGGGCACGGTGGATAGTGTGTCAGGCCTGGAGTCAGAAGTTCAAATCCAGCCTCAGACACTCGATAACTGTGTGATCCTGAGCAAGTCACTCAACCCTGTTTTCTTCAGTGTACTCATATATAAAATGAGCTGGAGAAGGAAGCAAACCTCTCTGGTATTTCAGCCAAGAAAAGCCCAAATGTGGTCACAGAATTGGATGTGACTACAATGACTGAACAACATCCTCAACAACTCAAGGATGTAGGGAGAATCAAAGTACTTTGCAAACCTTAAAGTTCTATATAAATGTGATTAGCTATTCAATGGCTAAGTTCTCATCGAGTTCTAAAGCTATAATCCCATGTTATTGTTTTCTTGTTGAGTTGTTTCAGTTATGTCTGACTCTTTGGGACCCCCTTTGGGGTTTTCTTGGCAAAGATACTAGAGTGGTTTGTCATTTCCTTCTCCAATTCATTTTGCATATGAGGAAACTGAGGCAAAAAAGATTAGGTGACTTGTTCAAGGCCATATAGCTACTAAGTGTCTCAGGCTGGAACTCTATCCACTCTTCTATATAGCTGCCCTATAATAGTATAAGTTACTAATATACAAACTACACTGGTGTCTACTCTAGGAGTAAAAATATTTTAGGGAACATGGTTACAACATAGGACCTAATTGTCTTCCATTTTTTTTCCTATGTGTATTATTTGTTGTCATGTGTTGTTATGTTATGTATAAAGGGACCACACACACACACACACACACACAAATGCACAAGAGGTTCTTTAGGCATTTCTTTATTTCAGAGTTTAATGCCATGCTGACACTTTATCAAATAGTCTGGCTAGATCATGATCATGTTCATATAAGAATCCACTTTATGTCTAGAGAAGATTGAGCTTTTTGGTCTAATGCAATGTTTAGCTGTGTTTGAATCCTCAGGTCTGTATGAAACCATTTGGGTGAGGATTAGAAAAGTAAGCACAGGGATGTATACCTAAATCAGACAGAATTTCAGGTAGAATGGGAAACCCTTTTCCCCAAATTAACCAACACTATCAAAGAATAGCGTGCTCAGTCCTTTTTCAAATTCTTTAACTAAATATATTTCACTACTGCATGTTAGGGCCCAGAAAATGACTTATTGGAGTCAATTTTTATGCTAAAATATGCTCTTTTGTGCAAATTATAAACATAGTTTAGATTTCATTGTTTTCTGGTCTAAGTTGCTTTCATGAAATGCAATAAGCTTAACTTTAATTAGGTGAAATAAGGCATTTCTGGATCAATGATATACGCACGTTTAAAATTCATAAGGAGTTGTATTGGTGCTAATTCTTTAAATTGTCATGGAAATTTCCCACATCTGCAATAGTGTTTTTATTTTAGTCTGGAGTTTGGATAAGACTCCTGCTGTCAACCAATTTTCTCTTAGTATTGTTCTCTTATTCCAGCCCTGAATCCTAGAAATCCCTTCCCCATGCCCCCCCATGTAAGGATTTTCCTAATACCAAGGTTGTTCAAACTTGAGCAGTGTTGGGGTTAATCATATGAGACTATTCCTGAGCCACACATTTCTGGACTCCATCTTCACACTGGATTATTTCCTCTTGAGTGGTTTTTCCACTATGGTTTTAAATTATATTGTTATTAATTACTGTGCCATCTTAAGTCACTCCTTCCCCTTAATCATTTTTATTGCTCTACTTTGACTTCCTGCCATGTGTTCTTATCTATCTGGATAACTGAATTATGGAGACCCAAATCCCTGAGATGTGGACTCACAAGGCTCCCTGTTGGGCTACTTACCTGCCATCTTCTTCAAGATGTTTTTCCTGGTCCCTGTTCTCCCTCCCACCAACTGGGAGTGCCTTCCTTCTTTGATTACCTGTCAGCACCCTTGCGTGTATATACTTGTTTGCATACTGTTTTTTTCGTTAACATGTGGACCTGCTTGAGGGAAGTGGGCTTTTGTATCTCCAGAGTTCAGAACACTATCTGGCATATCATAAAGGTTTAATAAATGCTTATTGATTGATAAATATGTCACATTTTTTTGCTCTTACTTGGATAATAAAATGATATATTCATGCTTCTTCTCACATTTTCCACTGGAGTGACACATAGAAACCTGGAATTTTTGCAAATTCACAGTTGTTTGTACAGACTCTGACACCATCTCTCACCAGGTGAAAGCACCATTAATTTAATTTTTTGTTTTGTTTTGTTTTGTTTTTTACACTGATCTTTCTTCTTTTCTAACATCCTACTCCCATTCTCCACCAAAAAAAAATTGTCCATTTCCTGATACCTAAAAAAAGGCCCCAATCTCCACCTCAGGCAAAACACAATTTCTTCAGGTCAAGTGTCATATATTTGGTAAACTGGAATTTTTTAATGTAATTGGCAGCACTATGGTACAACTGAGATAATAAGCCAGAGGGTGTAAGGAGCACTTTCCTTTGAATTTTAAGAAGTAGTGGCCATTGTTAGGGTATAACAGTCCCCTTTCCTGGAAAGACTTTCAATAATGCTTATTTTTTTTCTATGGAGGAGAATGGACTTTGCTGTCACAGAATAGCATATGGCTGTGGGATGGGGAGATGAGCTGGCATTTAGCTGCCAAGTGTACACAAGGGCATTGAAAACACACACACAAATAAATGAGCAAAATGAGCTGAAACAGTGGAGTTGGGGAAATGTTAGTTTGGCTGTTGAGGTAACAGCAGCTTGTTGCGCAGTTGGGAAATGAAATATGTGCCCAATGTGAATAAACATGGCTTTTTAAAAAGCCAAAGTAAAAAGAGGAATCGTTTCTTCTTTTCTTGGTCATCTCTTATTTTTCTCTCCTTAAAGTATATCTTCATTAACTTTGGGTTAATGCAATGTGACTCCGAAGTCAGTGCCCCCTGTGGTAGTGTAATGGAATGAAAATTGGATATGTCCCTTAGGTGACTGGACAATAGTGGGTGGTGAACTGCTAAGCCTGTCCTCAGGCTGAATCAAATATCCTAGCACAGAAAAATCTCTCATCTAAAATATCCAAGTTCATAAGTCAGAGAATTTGCTCTTTTTCTTGAAAACTGGGGATTCAAATTGCAGTTCTTATATCGTTGGGTATGCCAGATATTTGAAGCAACTCTATCATTCAAGAACACTAAGTGGAGATTATGTACCTTTCTTCTTACTCTAGGTTGTGATACAGAAAAGGCAGACATTGTCACAAGGGATTTCAATTGGGTTCCTTTGAGTAGTGGTTGCAGCTCTGAACTTGAGTCTTGAAGACCTGGATTCAGAAATAAGGGACTGAGATTCAATGACCTTTAAGGTTCCTTCTAACTCTCAGAGGCTGGAGTGCTATCTATGCCATCACTACCTCCATCTATCCCTAAGTGCTCTGTGGGGCAATGGACGAAAATCTATGTCCTTACTGACTCCCGGAAGGACTTAGGGATAAATGAAAGTAGTGATGGCATGATTAGCACTCCAACCTCGGAGAATTAGAAGGAACCTTAGAGGTCATTAAATCTCAGTCCCTCATTTTATGGATAAAGAAAATGAAGCTCAGAGAAAAGAAATTATTTTCCCAGGTCCCACTTCTAGCATATATCTGCAGCAGAAATTGAATCCAAGTCTTCAAGACTCAAGTCCAGAGCTGTAACCACTGTACCAAACTACCCAAAACATTTTTATGGTTGATGGTTAAGGAAGGTATTAGCTCTTCAAATCATCAAGTTTAGGATGGATCAGGAAAATGGGCTGGCCAGTACACAGATGTAATTAACACTCACATTTACTCAGGGAGTTCTAACAAAGAGATGTGATCCAGCTGAATAGAAGTGTTTCATATGGAGTAGAAAAGTCAGCTTCTGAGTTAGTAAGCCATGAAATGCAAAGCTACTGGTGCCTGATTCAGATCTATTGAGGGATTACAAAAGTCAGCCGTTAATGAAGTATTGAGATACAAGGAACAACCAGAAACAAAGTCCAAGGTCATGCTAAAGTTCAAAGAAACCAGAGGCTGTTCAAACAGATTTAAGCTTTAAGCTAAGAGAGTTCATGGACCATTTATCATTCTCAATGAAGTAAGTGAACTTTTAAGTTCTCATGTGTGATGGTGACCCTGCCTTCCTTGTTTCACAGAACAATTTTCAGCTGTAGACATCTGGCAAGTTAGCATTTTTGATAGGTTTTCCTAATGGATGGTGACAAATTTGAGTGAATGAACCAAAAGATGGAGGAGGCACATTTCTCTAAGTCAGGTTGATTGATGAGTTAGAAGAAACTGTATAACCTGTATGAAAAGACTTTTTGTGCATGTAAAAGGAGATTGTTGGTATATTCAGTCTTTTATTCTTACAATCCTTCCCACCCTTAACATACTGCTGGTAGGTGGCCCAATGGTCCAGTGCTGAACCTGGAGCTAACCAGACCTGAGTTCAAATCTTGACTTAGATACTCACTGTATGACTCTGGGTGACTCATAACTTCTCTCTGCCTCAGTTTCCTCATCTGTAAAATGGAGATAATTATTTCACTAACTCTGCAGTGTAAAGATCAAATGAGATATCATAACATGAAGCTATTTGGAAACATTAGAGTGTCATATAAATGTCAGTTGGTATTATTAAGCAATTTTTCCAGGGACTCATTTCTTTTCACGTATCGGTTCCTTTATATTTGTCACTGCCCTTTGCAAAGGAGCTTTTAGCAAAGGGCGGGAGACTATGGGAAAAGCATAGTTTATGTTTTGCTGTATTTACTGCACTGAGGACAAGGGTAGTTAGGGGTTCTGTACCTTTCTGCAGAGTATATCATCTCTTTGAGATTCAGGGCTAGGCCATGCAATTGAAGTCCCAACGTCACCCATTCTCTCATAAAGCTTTCACGTAGGAGGAATAAGTAAATTCCCAGGTTCTAAGAAGTCAAAGCTTCCAGTGAGAGTCAAGTTGTTCTCCTTCAGCTCTGGGGTTGGAGCTCAGACTTTCCACTATTAATTGTCTATTTTAAGTTTTATTTCTCATTGTTCATAACTGGCCTGTGTTAGATGGACAACCCAATTCCTTTGCTCAGACCAGGCCCCCAGAAACTGTCACCATGATGTCTCTGTCCCAGCATCACTCCACTCTCCCACACCCATACCCCCTGAGGAATAGACTATTCCCTCTCTTGCCTTGCCTGTCTCACTCAATTGGCCTTCTCAGTTGTCCTTTGCCCCCATTCCTCAGTTGTTTTTGTCCCCAACAAGTGGATACCTAGTTATAATTCTTACAGAGAAACCTCTCAGATGCTTCCCTGGAAAGCCTGAACCTCCTTTAGCAAGAGACAAAGCCTTTTACCTCCTAATTCTAAATAAGGCTTAAATGCAATTACTCCTGGGAGAAATACCACATACATTTAAAGTGTAACTGATGTTGGATCCTTTCTCAATAGCTAGTCTTTGGAGAGGTGAAGCCTAGGAAGAACTCTGGGTCATTTCATGGCTGAAAGCCAGAAGAAGGGAAAGGGTTGGAAATAGAAACAAAAAGTTGAGGGCACCTTAAACTGTACCTCTTTCACACTTTTGCCTAGTCAGGTCCCTGACTGATGTGACTCCCCAGGAAGGCTGGCTTGTTCATTATTATCATTTCTTAACAGTCTATGCTTGCCTGAAGTTATGTTTTAAACATTTCTTTGTTAATCTATCCCTTGCTTATCCCTCTAACAACACATAATTGATTTCCGTAGGTGTTTTGCCTTATCCATCCTCCACCAGTGTTGGCTCCAGGGAAGACAGGTTCAGTAAACATGGTTACAATCTTGGTGACTTGGTTGTTTTCCAAGTTTTGTTTTCCCTTAACTGCTGGTATGTAACATGTAGATGGCCATGGAAGGTCTTCCCAGTAAAATATGTATCATAGTTGGACCAAGTCATATAAAAGTTTCTTGAGAAGCCAGATTTATTTTGGAGTTTGATACCATGTTGTAGCTGCAATAAAATAAGATGCCCAAGGTATTCATAGGTAATCTTGTTTCACTATCACTCAGTTTATTACATCATATCAGCAAAATAGGGGCAACTTCCCATTTTAGCTTAATAAAGATGTAAGGGAGAGGACATATATAGTACAGTAGCAAATAAGGACTTGAAATCAGAACATCTGTGTTCTGCTCTGCTTAGTACTGAGGTGGCCTTAGGCAAATTAGTTTTCCCTGAAGTTCAGTTTCCTCATCTGTAAAGTGAGACGATTGAACCAGGTGACATCAAAGGGTAAAAATAAATCCGATTATAATGTCATTGGTTGTAGTTATGAAGAATAGAATTGGTTGGCCATCATTTAATCTTACCTTACATCATGGGTAGAAGTGGAAATAAACCATTATTAGGCATTAATTTTCCCTCATTTTGTGGGATAAAGAGAGTGGTTTTTATTCACCGGGCACCAACTTCCTCTTCCCATTCCACTTTTCCCTGGAGATTTAATAAGATACTTGATTAGAAAAAAAAAAAGAACTTTCTCTTTAGCTTAGAGAAAGAAGATGATTCTCAGATCCAAGTCCCCCTCCCATTCCACCCCTAGCTTGGTGTTTTATGGCATTTTTACCAGAAAAAAGTTTACAGTATAATTACAGTAGCTCAGAGACCCCACTTAGGAAAATTCCTGACATTCAGACAGATGTTTAGCTCTTCATCTTAATTTAAATTTTTGTGTATATCCAGTCAACTAAGTATTCAGGAAACATTTAGGTAAAATAAAAGAACAGAATACGTGATAGTGTGTCTTATTGGACGAGCACAGTGATGGGGAGTTGGGGAAAGGACAAAACTGCAACTTTTCTCTGTTCTTGAAAAGATGAATATAACTGGGGAGCATCGATCGAATCCTTCCCTTTCCATTGCAGAGGTCTGATGATTCCACCAGCTCTCTCCTTTCTCTCCTACAGCTCTTCTCTCCTTTCATTTTTTCCCTCAATTTCTCCTTTCAAAGATGTTTTATTTTGGTTTATTTTTATATTTATTTTTTAATTGTCAGTTGTTGTACCTCTCCTGAAGATAGTTGTTAAGTCTTTTTTGGGCTGGGGATGCTGTCTGCTTACTCCTTTGTCTCAGTTTACTTCTTCTAGACTGTATGTGTCCTCTTTGAAAATGTACAGTCCTGATTTGAGCCCAAACCCCTCTTCTCCTCTTTCCCTTTCTACCTCATAGATAGCAATAGTTCAAATTACTTTCAGGGCTCTGAGGAAATACTTTTTCCTCTGATCTTATAAATCCTAGGATACCAATCAGTAATTATAACCTTGTCATTTAATAAACATGGTGAATTGGGAGAGGGCCTGGGCGGTAGATGAATCAGCAGTAGAATCTGGCTGTGAGAGAACTGTAACCTGTATTTTGAATAGGACAGGATAGGACTATTCTCAGTTCCTTTTCTCTATTACTTGAATTGCTGGGATAAATAATCATACTTCTGTATTCTCTGATCTGACCAGAGTAATCTACCACCTTATACAATCCTAATACAATTCCTTTTCATCCTATCTACCTAATGTCACCAATAGAGCCTTTGTGCTGACTTCATTGTTGTATGCCTGTGGATCATGGACAGTCTACCAGCGCCATGCCAGAAAACTGGATCCCTTCCATTTGAACTGTCTTAGGAAGATTGTGAAGATCACCTGGCACAATAAGGTGCCAGACCCTGAGTTCCTTACTTGAACCAAGCTTCCAAGCACTCAAACTATGCTTCAGAGAGTGCAATTCTGGGGGGCTGGCCATGTTGTTTGAATGCAAAGTATATACCTGCCAAAAAGACTATACTATGAAAAACTCATTTGGGACAGGCAATCAAATGACGGTCAGAAGAAGTGATACAAGGACACTCTCAATGTCTCTCTTGAGAACTGTGGGTTTGATTGTGTGATGTGGAAGACACTGACACAAGACTGCTCAGCATGGCGTCCCTGCATCAGAAAAGGTGCTGCTCTCTATGAGCAAAGCAGAATTGAGACAGCACAAAGTAAATGTAGGATGCACAAACTTGGAGTATCCACCTCAAAAACCCATGGACTATCTGTGCCCAATCTGTGGTAGAGCATTCCAGGCTCGTATTGGTCTGATCAGCCATAGTCGGACACATTGAAACTCGAGTTTATCATGGTGGTGTCATTTTGGTCCTGTTCAAGAAAGAAGGACAACCAACCAAGCAAACAACCACCTTATGTCCCCTATCCAGGGAAGTTCAGTAGCTACTTTTCTGCATGCTATTCCTGCTAATAGTAAAGCAGTTTTCCTTAGTGTTTTGGTTCAGTATAATCCAAAAAGGATTTATTGGATAACCGCTAGGAGTATGGTATTGGTCTGGCACTGGGAGTACAAAGACAAAACGTTAAAAAAGTGCCTGACCTCAAAGAGTTTGCATGTCACTGCGGTAAGGGGAAACCATTAAGAGCTGAGTGTTAAAGATGCCTTACTTCATGTACTCTGCGACTCAGATCCAAACATAAGTACTGAAAACTGTGCTAAATATACTCATTAAATACTCATATCACCATCATTTTATTCTGCTATTGGATTGTCCTTGACACTTACCCTAGAATGAAGATATCAGCTTGCTAAAGCTCATCATTTTTGATTAATCCTTGGCACCTGTGACCTTTGTGAGTAATTCCCTCTCCATTGCTCTGGGGTCTAAATGGAAATTGATGTTGCAGAGAAAATGACCTTTTGAGGAATAATAGACATGGAAGGGACTTTAGAGGGCATTTGCAACAAAAAATACGAATTCTTTAAAGTTCTAAAGTCATATGGAAAAGGCATCTTATTTGTTATATGTCCACTAAAGGCAGAATTGTGACCAATATGAGGAGGTTACAGACAGATGTTGGTTCTGACACCTCCGTGACAATTATTTATGAAAGCTATACTTAAAGACCTCCAGTGATAGAAAGTTCTGTCAGCTAGGTGGCACAATAGACAGAGCACAAGACCCGGAGTCAGGAGGACTTGAATTCAAACACCGCCTCCAACTCTTACTAGCTATGTAATGCTAGCAAGTCACTTAACCCTATTTGCCTCAGTTTCCTTATTTGTAAAATGATCTGGAGAAGGAAATGGCAAACCACTTTAGTATCTTTGCCAAGAAAACCCCAAACGGGGTCACAAGAATTAGACACAATTGAAATAACTGCGCAACAATTGCAGCCATCCTATTTTCTGATAGCTACAAACTTCTTACTCTTGGGTCACCCCAGAATGAACATTCCATTCAGTGCAGATGACAACTCTTGTGTACCCTCTCATCTAATGTAATTATTGTCCATATTTTCCTTCATAAATACCTCAAAGATAATATATAAAAATCACTTAAGGTTACCTACATATCACCTGAATTGTCCATTTATTTTCTCACATGAACAGTTCACTTTACATTCGGTTTGTATATATCTTCTATGATCTCCTCTATACATTGAGGAAGCAGTGTAGTATAGTAGATAGCATTAGGGACTGGGAGTCAGTAAGGTTTAAATTTGAATCCTACATCAGACACTTTGTGTTCATCCGTTGCTGCCAAAGAAGACCTTGCCATCAGAGAAATGATGACATGACTTGCACTTGACTTTGCTTTGAGCGAGGGAGGGCTGTGCAGGTCACCAGCCTCACTTTTCCTCCAGATCCATCTGAATCCAGAGACCTGATATTCCTCAGGATGACTGGAGATGACCCAGGATGCCCTGGGAGACCTTGGACTCTTTAGGCCAAGGTCTTTGCAGGTACTCACTTAGGGTGAGGCAACACCCAACTTACCAAACTTGTTTCTACGTCTGAAAAACGGGATTCATAGCAACATCCATTTCATAGAGCTGTTGCTATTGTATGTGTGTGTATATATATAATAGTAGTATTATATTATTACATAGTTTTTCACATGAATGTTGGTAACAAACTGTAATCTCTTCATGCCCAGCCCACATCTTTTATTATTTTAATTCTTCCATTACCATGTTGTTCCATATGTTTAAAAAAACTAAGGCAGAAATCATGTCAGGCCCCTAAGTTTTCTCTTTTTTACCTTAAATATCTCCAATTCTTTTAACATCCTCATATGACATGGATTTGAATATTCTTGTCATCTCAGTCTCCCTCCTTTATTTGTGTTCCAGTCTCACAATGTTCCTCCTGAAATGTGCTTCTGAGAGCTGAACATAATATCCCCAATGTGTTCTGACGAGGGCAGAGTGCAATGGAGCTCTCACTTCCTTTGTTCTGGACACATGCTACTTCTAATAGGACAGCCTAGGATCCCATTAGCTTTTTGGTTTGCCTTGTCACACTAGTGACACACCTTGGACTTGTAGTTCTCTCAAATCTCAGGCCTCTTTCATGTGACTTGTCTTGCCATGTCACCCATATCTTGTACTTTTGTAGTTCATTACAAGAGACACAAATATAGAGCTTTATGTTTATCTCTATATAGCTTCATTCTATTGGATCTGATGAGACTATAAAGCCTGCCAAGATATTTTGTATCCCTGTTCCGTCTTTTACCCTAGTTATATCCTCTTTTCAATTACATAAAGCCAACAGATTATATCAGTTAATAAATCAACATTTATTAAGCACCTACTAAGTGCAAAGCACTTTGCTAAACACTGACAAGAAGAACTGATGTCCTCATCAAGGTCATGGATAAAAATCCAGAAAACATGAATCTATATTCAGCAATTTGACTAATTCCAAATTTCTCTACTTTTATCCAGTTATCTTTTCCATATAAAAATGTAATGAGAAGTTTTTCAAGAGTCTTACTGAAATCCAGTTATACTATGTCTGAGGCATTTCCCTGATCTACCAGATGACTTCATTCTTGTCATGGAAGGCTTCACAAAGGAAATGTGGTTTCTATCATCCCAGGGTATTGCTAAAAACATATTAAGATGTACTTCAGTACTATTTGAATCTCTTCCCCTAGAATAAAGGAAATTCTGAGTTTTTAAATACTCTGCAAGTGAAGCAAGCAAAAACTGTGAGACATCCATCAGGCTGGAAAGTTTCAAGTTCAAATTCAGTGACAGACTGTGTCTGTCATCTGAGGACCAGCCAAGCTAAGTTCAGAGAAGCTCATCACCAGAATGCTGGCCATCTGGTGATGATTTCTTTTAATTACATCAGCACTTGAAGATCACTTAGTAAGAAGCTAAAGAGCTGCAATATGCATTGGTGGAGTATATATCTATGAAACTAGTGACTTTTTACCAAAGTAAGTCACCAAATAAAAACAAATATATAGCTGCCTTTAATCATAGTGGAGGAAGCATAATATAATGGATAGAGAGTCAGTTTCACAAGCAGATTTGAAGACCTGGTTTCATCTCAAAAAAAAAAAAAGCTACATTACCCTGGACAAGCTCACAATCTCTCAAGGCTCTAAGAAATGTCCTAAGAATATAATGTGCAGAAGAAGATGCTTACCTACCTTGACAGGGGCATTATTCTTATTTGAGAGTTCTCAATAGCAACAAAATCATAGATCTAGTTCCTATCTAGCCATAGGTAGGACAGATACAGTCTCTTGACTCATTTTTATAAGTATTTGGAAAATGATTTCTCTCTACTAATAAGCATCATAACTGTTGTGTCATTTCAGCCATACTCAACTCAATATGGTGTTTTCTTGGCAAAGATACTGAAGTGACTCGCCAGTTCCTTCTACATATCATTTTACAAATGAGAAAACTAAGGAAAACAGGGTTAAGTGACTTGCCATGGGTCACATAGCAAATAACTATCTGAGGCTGGATTTGAACTCAGGAAGATGAGTCTTCCTGACTCTAGGACAAGTGCTCTATATATTGTTCTACCTGTCCTACCCCTCTCTAAAATAGATTCAGCAGCTTCTCCTTTTAAGCTGTTCCTATTTTCCATCCCTACAGTACACTGAAACAAACTGACAAAAAAAATCAGTAATCACCAAACCCTAAAGGGATTGTTGCAGTATAGACATTTTCGATTATCTCTCTGCTTTACTTTCTTGCTTTTTTTCATCCATATTTTCCAAGTTTATGACATAGTTTATGTGTTTAGTTCTTTGGAATATGAACACCCGTATCCTAGCTGTCTTGTTTGTTCCTGGAGAGAAGATTTCAATATCTAATTAAACAGCTATAATAAGTACTGTGAAAACTATTTTCTATCAAAGCTGCCACAAGATTCTTACTTGTGCTCCTAAATATGGATATACTTGGACTATTCCCACTGTGCTTTGTTGCCAGATGTCTTTTCTTTCCATGCCCCTGTAGTTCCCTAAGGCTTGTGAGAGAGGATACAAACATAGCTCTGACTCCAGAAAGTTCCTCGATTAATTTCTACTTGATACTTTCTGACCTAGACACTTGTCCGATGCCTTTTTCAAGAGAATCAAGGAAATAGAGACAGTTACATAGATAAACTTTTACTATGTTTATTTATCTAACATAGCACTATATAGATCCTAAGAAGTTACTTATTAAGCATCTATTAGGTGCCAAGTATTGTGCCAAACTCTGGAGATACAAAGAAAAATAAATAAATAAACAGAAAAATAATGCATTATCTTAACGAGCTCACATTCTAATGGAAGGGGAAGCAGTATGCAAAAAATATATATAAACAAGATAGATACAGAATAAATTGGAGGTAGTTTTAGAGGAGAAACACTAAAATTTAGAGGAACTGGTAATGACTTTTTGTAGAAGGTGAGATTAGAGCTGATCCTTGAAGGAATCCAGGGAAGCCAGGAGGTGGAGAAAGAGAATTCTAGGCATAGGGAGAATTCAGTGAAAATTCACTAGATGTATGTACATTCAACATTTGAATGAATGCAAAGGAGTTGTGATTTTGTCAGCATAGAGAACTTCTCCCACCAACGAAAATCACAACCATCCACTAATTAGTACCTAAGTTCTAGGCAGCTGCTTGAAGCAAATAGATATTATGGCCTATGCAGAGTCCCACAACTAATAAGTGAATGAAGCCAATTTGAACTCATCTCCTAAACTCTAGGTCTGACTAGCTCTATGTCAATCACTATTCAATGAAAAATTATTGAACATCATCATATGCAAAGAACTGTTCTAGGGAATAAGGGGAATAGAAGGATTCATAAGATATAGCTCCTTTCCTCAAGAAGTCCCAGATCTAGTAATAGAAATAGTAAGAATGCCAACATAGCTGTGAAATTAAATAAAACAAGATAATACTTATGGAAATCTGTGGAATTTATATGGTTGTTTGAAGTTACAATATACTTCACATACATGATATCCTTTGAGCTTCACAAGCAATCCTATTTAGTTATTAAAGTTACCACTGCCCTATTTTACAAATAAGGAAATTGAAACTTAGAACTATAGTAACTGAAAGGGAATACAGAGGCCGTGTAGTAAAGATTCTTCATTTTCTACATAAAGAAACAGAGGCCTGCATAGATTAAGTCCAACCAACATCACACAGGTTGTTAGTGATAGAGTTCTGAACCCAGGACTGATTGCAAGTTCCAATGATCACACAGCTGGTGTCACAGGCAAGATTCAAATTCAATACTATATACAGAGAGAGAGAGAGAGAGAGAGAGAGAGAGAGAGAGAGAGAGAGAGAGACAGACAGACAGACAGACAGACAGACAGACACAGACGGACGGAGGGAGGGAGGGAGGAGGAAGGAAGGAAGGAAGGAAGGAAGGAAGGAAGGAAGGAAGGAAGGAAGGAAGGAAGGAAGGAAGGAAGACAGAAATCTAGTCAGTAAACCCAAGTTAACTGGTCATCCTCTGGTCATGCAAATTTACCTTTCTTTGGAGATGAGAAGGTAGAAAGGGGACAAAAGGGAGAGGATGATCTGAGTTACCCAGCTGGGTCCCCATTCAGGGAGCTCAGTCTACTCACAGGTATGTGTTTGTCCTTTGTTTTTGAAGATCATGACATCAAAGAAATGATGACATGACTTGCACTTGACTTTGTTTTTTATGAGGAAGGGCTGTGCAAGGTCTCCAGGCTCACTTTGTCCTCCTGAGCCATCTGGATCCAGTGACCAGGTGTTCATCAGGATGACTGGAGATGGCCCTGGATGCAATGGGAGACCTTGGCCTTTTTTGGCTAAGCCCTATTCAGAAACTCTGAGTGAGGTGACTAGGTGTATAGGGTAAACTAATGGTGAAAGAGTGAGTTGAGTGGGATTATGAAAGTTATTAAATGCAAAGATAAAAAGACAACTTAATTTCATATGTCATAGAAAGTCAATGAAGGTTTGGGTCCAGTAAAGTGACATAACTGGAATAATGCACTGGGAAGATTTATTTTGTATAAATGTGAAGAATGGTTTAGAGACAGAAGAGAAACTGGAGGCCAGAAGATCTATACCCTTAAAGTCAGGAATTGTTTCATTTTTGTTGTTCTATACCTGGTACCAAGCACAGTATCTTAAATGGAACATAGGTTGGCCCCTCTGGACTCTTTAACTTGGAACATCCATGAACCATGAAGGCCCCCTTCTCCCACTGAAGAGTTCCATTCAGAGCCTTCATTTTGAAGAGGACTCTAGAGTGGCCAACTTTCATGACCCTCCTGTACTTCTAACTTTCCAGCTTTAATACTGTGTCCCCAATGGGGGAAGAGCCAAGATGGTAGAGGAGAAGCCTAGATCTGCTCAAGTTCTCCCCGCAAAGCCCTTTAAATACCTAAAAGATGATGCTAAATAAATTCTAGAGTAGCAGATGCCACACAATAACATAGTGAAACAGATTTCCAACCCAATACAGCCTGGAAGATGAACTGGGAGGGTCTATCTCCCTGGACTCTGAGCTGAGTGGAGCAGAGTCCAAAGTGGGCTGCTCCAGCACAGAGGGAACTGGAGCAGGCTTCAAGGTACTGAATGATGGGCAGCTGCCACAATTTCAAGCTTTCTCAACCCACAAACACCTAAGATAGCTTCAAAGGTCAGTAAGAAAACACTTTTACCTTGGGGAGAGGGGAGAGAGGTCAGGACCCAACCCCAGGCCCAGGGTGACTGAAGCCACTGCCACAGCAGCAGTCACTTCTGGAACTGTTTGCCTACCTGGGGGAATCGAAATGCTGATCTGAGTGGAATTCGTGGAGTGAAGAAGAGCAATGGCACAGCAGAGCTGGTGGTGGCTGTGAAGAGGGAACCCTACTCGCAGTTCCAGGGCAGAAAATAGTGCTTTTGGTTGCTCACAGACCAGAGTGCAGGTCAGGAGAGGAAGAACACTTGTCCCTTGACTCTGCCACTTTGGAGGAACTGAGAAGTTACAGGTTCCTTGAGATATCTCAGAGAAAAGCCGCATAAAATCTCCCAAGTCTCAGATAGTAAAGGGCTTGACAAAGGGCTAAAAATTCAGGTAATTAGCTGGGAAAATGCCCCCAAAAGGGAAAAAAAAATGAGACTATAGAAGGTTACTTTCTTGGTGAAAAGGTATTTTCTTCCATTCTTTTGGATGAGGAAGAAAAAAGCATACAATCAGAAGAAGATCAAAGCATACAACTGGAGGGAGAGAGCAGTCAAGCCTCCTACATCTAAAGCCTCCCAAAATCAAATGCAATGGTCTCAGGCCATGGAAGGTCTGAAAAGGAATTTTGAAAATCAAATAAGCAAGGCTTGCTAACGAGACCTCAAAAAATGCTGAAGAAAATAGCACCTTTAAAAATAGACTAATCCAAAAGAGGTCCAAAAAGCCAATGAGAGAAAAATGCCTTACAAAGCAGAAATGGCCAAATGAAAAAGGAGGTGCAAAAGCTCACTGAAGAAAATGGAACAGATGGAAGCTAATGGCTTTGTGAGAAATCAAGAAATTATGAAACAGAAACAAAAGAATGAAAAATAGAAGACAATGTGAAATATCTCATTGGAAAAAGAACAGACCTGGAAAATAGAACCAGGAGAAATAATTTTAAAATTATTGGTCTACCTGAAAATCACAATTAAAAAAAGAGCTTAGACATCATTTACCAAGAAATCATCAAGGAAGATATTCTAGAACCGGAAGGTAAAATAGAAGTAGAAAGAATTCACCAATCACCTCCTGAAAGAGAACCCAAAAGAAAAACTCCTAGGAATATTGTAGCCAAATTCCAGGGTTCCCAAGTCAAGGAGAAAATATTATAAGCAGCCAAAAAGGACCAATTCAAGTATTGTGCAAATGCGATCAGGATAAAATCAAGATTTAGCAGATTCTATACTAAGATATCAAAGGATTTGGAATATACTATTCCAGAGGTCAAAGGAGATAGGATTAAAACCAAGAATCACCTACCCAGCAAAACTGAGTATAATACTTCAGTGAAAAAAATGGAATTTCAATGAAATAGAGGACTTCCAAGCATTGTTGTTGAAAAGACCAAAGATGAATAGAAAATTTCACTTAAATACAAGAATCAAGAGAAGCATGCAAAGCTAAACAGGAAAGGGAAGCTATAAGGGACTTATTAAAGTTGAACTGTTTACATTCCTACATGAAAGATGATATTTGTAACTTATGAGAGATTTTTCTGTATTAGAGTAGTTAGAGAGAATATATATATATATGTATATGTATATACATATATATATATACACATACTTTATATATGTTGTAGGTTATGTATGGGTATGTATGTATGTGTATATTATATATGTATAGGTATGCATATGTACATGGGTGTATATGTATACACATGCAATGTATCTATGTGTACACACACACACATACACATGCATTGACAGAAGGCACAGGGTGAACTGAATATGAAGGGAAAATCCCTAAAAAATAAAATTTACTGTTGAATGGAATGTACTAGGAGTAAGAGAAAGGGAGAGGTAGAATGCAGCAGATCATCTCTCATAATAAGAGGCAAGAAAGAGCTTTTAAAATGGAAGGGAAGTGGGGAGGAGATGAAAGAGAATAAGTGAACTTTATTCTCATGGTATTTGGTGTAAGGAAGGAATAACACACACTCAGTTGGATATGGAAATCTATTTTACCCTGCAGGAAGCCAAGAGGGAAAGGGATAAGAGAGAGAAGATAATAGAAGGAACAGCAAATTGGGGAAAGGGATAATCAAAAGCAAACACTATTGTTGGAGGATAGGTCAAGGGAGAGAATGGAGTAACGAAGAGTAGGACAGGACAGAGGGAAATGTGGTTAGCCTTTCACAACATAGCTGTTATAGAAGTGTTTCGCATGTCTACACATGTATAATCATATCATATTTCTTGCTTTCTTGGTGAGGTTAGGTGGGGAGGGAGGAATGGAAAGAACATGAAACTCAAAGCTTTAATAATGAATGTTAAAAATGGTTTTCGCATGCAACTGGGAAATAAGATGTGTCAGCAATAGGGTATAGAAATCTATTTTGCCCTACATGAAAATAGAGGGGAGGGGGATGGAAGAAAGTGGTGTAATAGAAGGGAGGACAGACTGGAGGAAAGGGTGGATAGGGTACGTACTGTTCTAGGGTGGGGAATGGTGAGAGATGGTGAGAAAATTTTGAATTCAAATTCTTGTGGAAATTAATGTTGAGAACTGAAAAGTAAATAAATTATCCATTTAAAAAAATTCTGTGTCCCTAAGAAGTTCTCTTCATTAAGTCCCACTTCCTATACAGTTTCTTTGCTATCTTTTATTTGTTATCTTTCCCCATTAGAATGCAAATTCCTCCAGGGGAAGGAGTAGCTTCCTTTTTGCTTGTTTTTTTTTTTTATTTTTTTGTATCCTTAGTGCTTAGTACAGTACCAGGAACATGATTAATAAATACACTTTGCTTTACTTTGTCTTGTAGAATTGAATTGATTTCAAAACGCTCTTGACAAGAGACAATTTTGGCATAAAATAGAGTGGGTGGTAGTAGGATCTGAAAGTTGTTGATGTTGATATTTCTAAATGTAAACTTAAGAATAGGTGGGGCACTTAAATGACTCACTGAAAGTAAGTACCATTTAAAAAAATGGTTATTTTCAGCAATTACTTCTTTATACTAACTACCCTGTATTTGTTAGCTGGGAAACTTCCCCACAGGCAACACTTTCCGAATCCATAGGGCTTCTAGCAATAGTGTTGTTAACTGCCTTGTCATTCTTTGGGAGAAGGTTCAAGTACTGTTTTGCTGCAGTTTATATAGGGCATCATAGAGAGGCCCACTTCTGAACAGAGAGATCATTTTACCATAGGATATACATCGATTTTATCCTTTTCTGGGTCAGCTGGACATCCCCTTATGTTCATGTTGAAATGTTAACTAGTCTGCACAGATCCATAAATAAAAGTAGTAAGTAAAATATAGTGGTCATTGCATCATGATGATGGTGATAAATTGTGATAAGCCCTTTACAAATATTGTCTCTTTTCATCCTCACAACAACCATGGCACTATTATGATCTCCATTTTACAGTTGAGAAAACTAAGGCAAACAAATATTTTTAAGTGATTTGACAAGGCACACACAATTATCAAGTATCTGAGGCTGGAGTCATGTATTTAGATCTTCCTGTTCCCTGTCCAACAGTCTACCCACTGTTCCTTCTAGCTGCCTTTCCTGCTAAAGGAAAGAGAATAATGGATGTTTGAATGTGGCCAAGGTTTTCTCTCTTTTCTTGAAAAACAAATTTTAAAAAGAGCAAAGATTATTCTTATTTCTGGGTTGCCATCTCATTTATTGAACATTAAAATTAAAAGAAAGTCAGGAAGATCTCAATGCCTTCATTTAAATAGGAAACAATTATCCTCAAAATAAATGTGTTCCTGATTTATTTGTGGGGTCATGCTATCAAATGTTCTATTACTAACTAAATCTGTTTAGCAAAATTACAATAAAGAAAAATGAAGATTTTTTTTACTTAGATAATTATTGAAATTTTCATTCAATGTAGCTTTCTATTTGGTAGAGAAATGCAATAAATTATTTTAATATCTAGCTATTTATTTAGGGAAAAGAAGACCTTTTGGTTACCCTGGCTTCTTCTACTAAAATTAAGTGGATTGATAAAGTTCTTATCTGAGTAATTTAGGTAAAACTTTTCTCTTGAGAGAAGTGTGTGGGGTTTAGATTGTCCAGATGGGATGACTGCTTTGATGAAATTCACCAGGTAACTCCATTTTCCAGGCCATTTTTCTGTGTTGACACAGGTTTAAAGGCAGTCTTTTCACTGTTCACTTACCTGAAATTCAATATTTTCTTTCTTAATAGACTGCTTGTTAAAACATACTAGATATCACTTAGTCATCTACCTGATAGATCATCTCTCAAAATATGTATTTTTCATAAAATGGACTACCGGTTTTCTACAAATTGGCTATTGCATACTTTCTGAAATATCCCTCTTATTGGAAAAGATGCTTGAAAGCTATTGAGATTTTATCGGTTTCTGGCTGAGAAAAAAATAGCTTGGGTTAGTCATGAATGGAATGGGCCAATAACTTAGATAATCATCAGGTAATATGCGAACCCTTAAGACTGCTTTTGAGATATGATAAAACATGTCAAAGTATGAAGGTAACTTATCTTTGTAACCTTGGAGTATTAGTTTGGGGAAGATTAGCTTAATAGATTTTGGAATCAATTTGTGCCATTATCACTCACAATAAGATGGTAAGGAACTCCTTTCAGCTCTATTTATACTCTGCAAAGGTTAACTTTGGAAATTGATGTGTGATTATCTTGGGCTTTTGGAAGTTGTCAGCTCTTTTCTGAGACTAGAAAACAGATTGGCCTTTGAGATTTCATTTCTTTATTCCCTCAGAAAGTTCATATTTAAACATCAAGGCAGCTTTCATGTATAAAAAATGAAAAGAATTTTGTAGTGAACCCAGAATATCTTATTTTTTTTTTTAAGGTAAATGCAATTAAAATGGGTTCAGGTCAAAAAAGTAGGAGGAAAACTAAGTCTTAAGAGATGTTGGGCTTTACTCAAACCACTGATCAGATCTTAAACTGCATTGGTAGATTAATTTTAAATAGTAGATTTTTAAACCTTAGAAACATGTAGAAAAGATTTCTGTGGACTCATTTTCATGAATCTTCTTGACTTCAGCATGCATGTTTTATGCATGAACATGCACATCAGAGAGCAGAAATGACTTGTTGGAATGGATGTATTTTGTGTAAGCACCTGAGCATTTGGGTGATCGATGCTTCAGTACGGAACTAGCTTAACTAAATGAGAGGTTAGACATTTGGGGATGTAGGGTTATTAGCATAATGTGGGTCCTTGTGAATGGAGCAGATGTAGCACAGGTAGGACTCAAACTGATAAAGATTGCCAGACAGCTGCTGTTGAAGTACACTGACATTTTTTAAAAAAAATATTATTTTTTAGTCTATATTAATTAAACGATTTTTAAATGAATGTAAATATGCAGTTATAACAGGCAGATGATCATTACTAAGAATGGTTCACCATTGCAAAAACTACCCAGTGAATGTTTGCATATTGCAAACCCATGCAATTAAGACACCAAAATAAGCTTCTTTAAAAAATCTTTCCCAGCACAGTATGAAGTCAATCTTCTTAGTTCATCAAATTACTTTCTGAGCAACGATCCTTTGCTTAATGGCAGTGGCTTGTAAACATTGCCCTCTTGATGTTGAGAGGGACTAGTGGAAGAATGTGGTGACCTCAGGCATCATTTGTGAATTTATATCTTAGGAAACTTTTACAGTTAATAAATAGGCCTAATTATAACTCACCAAAAGTCAATTGTGACAATGGAGAGCCAATGATTGCTACCACTCAGCAGGTTTACAATGTTTTCTCTAAGCTATTTTGGGCTACTTTCTGAGGGGAGAGAAACAATGATCAGTCCATCAAACCAGGGTGGAATTCATTTGTGAGCATTTCAGAAGAATAGTGACATGGTTTAAGAGTACTGTTCAATTATAAAACTGATTCAGGGAAGATGATGTGGGCTTGCCTATTCACACTCACCCCACATCTGCTAGATCAGTTCAAGTTGTTTGAAATTTCAATATTACTAATTTTTTTTAAAAGGCCTCTGAAAACTCCAGCTGCACATTTTTGCCTTCTGATATCAGAAGGAAAAAAAAAATCTGTACAAATAGGACATTTGAGTCCTAGCCCTCCCTCTAGGAAAGATGCAGGCATACCATCCCAGATGGGAATGGGTTTCCCATTTTTAAGCTTCAGGGAAAATGAGAGGAAAAGCAGTTATGAATATAAGGCCAGCGTTAAATTAGGAAGACCTGGGAACAAGTCCTCCCTCTGATTCAGATCAGCTGTTTGATCTTTGGTATATTACTTAAATTCTCAGTGCCCCCAGGAAGCTCTCTTTGTGTAGAAGTTGCAGAGGAGTTGCTGACCTCCTTTGGAGAAGATCATGTTCACCTTGACAGTTTTCACACACCAATGAAATCACTGGTCTAGACAGCAAACCAAAACAAGAAGCAAACTTGGGAAACAATTTCCCAGTGTCCCTCAGTTATAAGCATCCTATTATTTCATAAGGAATCAGGGAATTTTTCCTTGGATTTAATCTAGGTTTCTCTTGGTGTAATCCAAGTGGACATTCTCCTTTTCTGTCTTGTGTGGAGGGAGAGAGATGAATATCATGCTCTAACATAATATTACACTTCATCTACATGAAGTGTGTCTTATTAAATATCCCATAATCTCCCCTTCTTCAGGCTAAAAAATCCCAATTCCTTTAACCTCTCCTCATAGGTCCTCATTTCCAACTTTTAATCATTTTCATTGCTCTCTGTTGGACCCATTCCAAGTTCTCCACAATTCTCTCAAGTTGTGGAGTCACAAGAACTAGCAGCCGTTTTTTTATGAACAAAGCTGAATGGAATCTCACTTTTCCCCCTCCCTTTGCTGCATTAGTTCTGTGTTACTGTCAAGGAGAAAATAAATATTTGTTACTTTGGGTAATGAAAAAAAGATGTGACTCAGTAACACATGGGGAGCAGATGTGTTGAGTAACAGCCTACTCCTGTGCATCAGACCTATCAGACCTATGAATGCTATAAATAGTTGAAAGTTTCATGGAGAAGAATTGGGCCACAACTCCTGACTCGCTCAAGTACATTCAGGGTGTAAATGCTACAACTTGATCTTGGGAAATTGGAATGCCTGTGCTCCATGTAGGTGCCTGGTGAGCACATGCTAAGTGAGCTGTGCTACTATACTGCTCTTCTGAAAGCACTGGAACTTGGAACTGTAGGGACCATGTAGAAGCCTAGATCTGAGTCAACATACATGTGCGTATCTCCTCCAGACAACGAACAAAATTAACCTTACTGAATTGCCATTTCTGCTCCATTTTCTCTGTTTAATCAGGAAATTTGAAATCATTTTGCACCTCAGTTGATGGAACCGGAGTTCAATTGATATTTCTCATAGGAGAAAGACAATGAATGTCTGGTTGATAAACTGACAACTGAGAGAATAGCCATTCCAGGCTAGAAAAGAAATATATTTCCACTCAAAACCTGTTTCTCCAAAGTATAGTCTTTAAATGTCTTAAGAAATCCCAGAGGGAAAAAATACAAGGCCCTTATAGTATCATAGCCAATCCCCATCCTTGATGGTTTGGATACAGAACTATGGAATATGAAGATTATGTCACTTTTGCCCATGACTTCTTCATTTACCCAGATAATCCATTATTTGTAGTTCTTTAGACCTCTAATAGCAAGTGAATTGGTGAATGGACTCCAACTGTTATTATCATAACAGTGCTTTGAGGCATATTTCATACTGAGAGTTTGTAAACTTCATTGGAAGATATCTTCCTCACAATGGAAAGGGAGATAGAGGAGATTCTTCTTAAGTTGTGTTTAGGGAGACCCGGGAAATTTCATAATTTCTCTACTTAACTTTAAGATTCTTGAGGGCAGGGATATATCTATGTATAAAGAGGTTCCCAAACTTATTTGACTTTATTACCTCTTTAAAAAAATACTGCTTCCATGGAAATTGATTTTCTTTTTAAACTCTTTAACTTTTTTTGAAATTTTAGTCATTTCAAAAAAATATATAAAATATTTTTAAATGACACATTTTAAATTTAATAATCTGTGGTTTTTTTCCCAGCATTGAAATTCTGATGACGTAATATACTGCATTGTGTAAGTGTATGGTATCATATTGTAAACAAGTCATTACACATATATTCCTGCCAGTGCATTCTGGAATTCCTGACAATGTGCAACAAGCTCACCTGGTAACACTTTCTTGTTAAGATCTATTGCAGACTTGACCACTAATCAGCTATGACTTGCATTTTGTGTGTTTATTTGGAAAAATTATGTAATCATTGTGACTTTAATTCTGTTATAGAACAGATAAAACATGTAGAAACTTTTTACAAAATTTTCTCCTTTTCTTATACTTCCTTCCACCTCTCCCTTATTTTTATTCATGCAACCCCCCACCCTACTCCCACCCCATACCTGCAATGCAGCTGAGGCTACTACTGCCCTCCTGGATCATTCCAGTGCTCTCCAGGGGACAATCTCGCCCCTTTGGGGGTCTATATGGCTCTGGAATGATGGGGGGCAATAGTAGCCTTGTTTGCATAAACATACATACATACATACACACAAGAGATATTTTCTGGGTTGCTTAATTGAATGATTCAGATAATAGACTTCTATCTAAATGGAACCTGAGATATCATCGAGCCCAATTCTCCCATCAAAAGGAAGGAAAATCTTTCCTTAGGTTAAAGGAAATTGAGACCCAAAGAAAACTTGCTTAAGGTCACACGACTAATTAGTTGAGAGAGATAGAACTTGAATCTTGTCTTTTGACCCCAAAGCTAATGATCTTAATATTCTATCACAGTACCTCTAGATCAGATTTTTAACTTTGTATGTATTAAGGACCCATTTGGCAGTCTGGTGAAACCTATGGATTCCTTCTCAGAAGAATGATGTTCTGCACATAAAATAAAATAAAATAATAGCATTACAAAATAAATATATTATACTTGAATACAGATAGCTTATATATGTGTATATGTATACAGATATAGATGTATATATGCATCTATATATACATATATGTGAGTATACATACATATATTCCTAGACTCCAGGTTAAGAACCCCTCTGCCCATGAGTACAGGAGTAAGAATTATAAACCAAGTTTTCTCTTATATAGTCTAGAAGACATTCAGCTTCTTTTTCTAAGTAAGCTGTGTTTAGTTATTAGAATAAATATTAAAATAATTTAACATTGGCCTATCAGAAAAAATCCGAATGTAAGGGACTTAAATGAGATATTAATTCAACTTAATGAATCACAAATTTGAGGAGGTGATGCTTATAATGTATCTTCTTCAAAGCTACATTTCCAATCCAGTCCTGGATATCACCAAGCATATCTGACTTTATTTAGATACAGAAAGTTCGGATGACTGGTTGTCCAGGGATAAAGTTCTGAACCTCAAGTGTGGTAGACCTGAGTTCATAACTGACCTCAGCCACTTATACACTGTGTGGCCCTGGGGAAGTCACAGAGTCTCTATTTGCCTCAGCGTCTTCATGTATCAAATGGAGACAAAAATAGAACCTACCTTGCATGGACAAAATGAGATAATATTTATAAAGTGCTTTGCAAACCTTAAAGTTCTATATAATGGGTAGCTATTATTATCATTTTTATTTTATTATTTCCACTTCCATGAAGCAGCTATGGAGAAAAATATGAAGACAGATTTTTATCATAGAAACTAGTCCGAAAGCGGAAACAGCTTTGGTACTTGTACTAAAAAAGAGTAACTGAGGATCTCTGCAGTTTGGTATCCTTAACATGCATTCTTCAACTCTAACAACGTGGGGTGGGATCATTTCTTCAAGGAAAAATTGACAATCTTGTCTTCATTTTCCTATTTGCATCTAGTACTTTCTTGTCATGAAGGCTTATTTACTGAACAGAAGTAGCAATTTGCTCTATTTGGGGGAAAATATCATTAATAGACAAACACTTGTCCTAGGAGTCATCGTTAAGTCTGTACTCTTCAGCATTGCTTTCAGTGTCTTATCAGAGGTGGGGAACCTGCTGCCTCAGGGTCATATGTGCCTCTAGGTCCCTGGAATCAGAGAGCCACATGTGGCCTCAAGGCCTCAGGTTCCTCACCTCTGACTTAGATGAAGGCATAAAAATATGTTTATATGTTCCAATGACACCAAGTGGAGAGTATCAATTTGCTGAGGCTTAAGCTATTGGTTAGTATGTGTGGTTGAATAAAGTAAGACGAGATTTATAAGGAATAGGTGTGATCATCTACATTTATGTAAATCACACACACACAATTCACAAGTGCAATTGGGGAGGAATGGGTACACACTGATTCCTATGAAAAAAGATCTGGGAGTTTTAGTGAAAGCACAATATGAGTTCAGTTTCATAAGGCATCCAAAAGAATTAATGTGATCTCTGGCTGCATTAAGAGATACAGTGGCCAGAATAAATGGGTGATTATCTTGATATACTTACTCTGCCTTAGTCAGTTTCTGTGCTACTCTAGGTAGTTCTGGGCATCGCATTTTAGGAAAGACGCTGAGAAGCTGGTGAACGTTCAAAGGAAAATGGCCACAATGATGAAAAGTTCAAGACTGTGCTACAAAGAAGTACTGGTTAGAGAAAATGCATATATTTATGTCAGAAAAGAGAAGACACGGGTAGAACACTATACATGTCTTCATGCCTTCAAGTATTTGAAGGGTTGTCGTGTATAAGAGTCATTAAATCTGTTTTACTTGTTCTTAGAAGATCAAATCAGGAGTAATGTTTAGAAGTTGTAGATGTACAGAATTTTTTTCTCTAATATATGGAAAAATAAATACCTCCTACAGTTAAATATAAATGTTCAACATTAATACTTGGCCACCCATTATATGATGTCACTAAGCAAATGCTCAATGACCATTTCAGGAGGGATCTTTTAGTGGTCATTATTAATCAATAATGGTGGTGCAGTGGATAGAGGGCTGAAACAGGAAGATTTAACTTCCTGAGTTCAAATCAGTCTTTAGACACTTGATAACTCTGTGATCCTGGGCAAGTAACTTCACTCTGTTTACCTCAGTTTTTTCATCTGTAAAATAAGTTGCAGAAGGAAATGACAAACTACTCCAGTACCTTTGCCAAGAAAACTCCAAATGAGGTCATAAAGAGTTACACACAATTGAATAAGCGAATGGATGGCAAGAACAAAACTTGTTTAGGCCCTGTGTAGCCCACATGTCCCCCAAGGTCCATTCTAATTCTTAGATTTTGTGATTTACAAGAAAAAAAATGAAAAAAAATATCCAGTGGATTTTACTTAAAGAATACTTTGATATGTCATCTGGCAGTCAATGTGTATTAATACTTATGAAAACTACATTGTTTTCATGTGATGTGAATCATGTACAAAGGTTATCAACAGTATCATATCAAAATGCTGCAGTAATGTCAAGATTAGTAGATTTTCAGAATTCAAACTAACTTACATTTATATATAAGAGTAGGGACACAATCCTTTCTTTTTACTTCAAAGGTAGTATAAAAGTTAACTTTTTATATTCAACATTAGCTTGCCTCCTTAATTTTGCTTCACTAAGTTTTGTTAACAGATTCTTCTCTTAAACTATCCATCTCATAGACTCTCCTTTACATCAGTTCTATTAACTTCCCCTTCCTTATATCTATTTCCCACCATTTTAACTCCCTATATTCTACTTGTCTTCACTCCCTTATTTCACTACTTCTGCCTATGATCTCTTATCCTTTCTTTTGACGTAAAACATGTACATATTACATACACACATACTATCTATGCATATATATATTAGTTTATTAAGATGCATCTAATAGAATATGTAGTATACATATAGGTTGCATATTATTTATACACATATGTACATATACATATGCGTTTGTAGAAATGTAGAAATAGAGGTATATAATGAATTTTTATATCTATTATGCAAAATATACACACATATGCATATATACACAATTGTGTTGTTGGGTCAAGAGAAACAATTGAGAGATGTTGGGCATAATAAAGAATATCAGCAAATGAAGAGGAGATGGTTACAGAGGGTTAAAAATGATTGGAAATGAATAGGGCCACAGGAGGATAGAAAACAGACAAAGGATTAAATATATATTATTTTCACATACATTTATATACATATACATGTATTTATGTGTTTATATACACACATACATGCAAACATGCATTTGTGTATGTATATGTATATATGGAGAGAGAGAAAAAGAGGGAGGGAGGGAGAGAGAAAGAGAGATATTCTAACAATAACTATCAATGGAAGGAGTTACCTTGGGATACTGTCTCTCCTCTCCTCAATGGAGGTCTCCAAGAAGTCATTTGTTGCAGTACTGTAGAAAAGACCCCAGTTCTAAATTTTGATACTCTCACTCTTTTCTGTTGCATATATGCATATATAGTCTAGACTCATTTTTTGCTCTTTTGTGAAAAACCAATATACGTCAGAATTGACAGTAGAAAAATGAAAAGCTCATGTAAAAACTATAGTGATAAAGTGGCATAGTAGATATCCACAGAATTAGCAAGACCTACTTTTAAGACTTCCTCCTTACATATACTACTCATTTTATAAACAATGAAACTACAGGTTCTTAAAATATTGACACTTAAGAAAGATTGCATTAATGATTTTTCCCCCTACCATGTCACTCTTTTTGTCTCAAGAGCTTATAGTCCACTAAAATTCTCAGGGATTTGTTTTCACATGAACTAGCCACAATGACAATGAAATTTCATTATATATTTAGCAATTAATTCAAGACAGTGGGGAAAGCAATGACACTGAAATTTATATTGCTGTTGTTGGATTAAAAGAATAGGGGGCAGGTCAAAGTTTATTTGAAACTCTTCCTTATCTGTCTCCTTCGCATCTTGTCCCATCCTTCCCACCAAGAAGATATTTTATTTCCTGCTTGACCACTCCCAGGTTGATGTTACTTCAAGAGATATGTGGCTCAGCTCGTTCTGTTGTATGTATGTGCATGTGCATGTGTATGTGTGTGTAAATGCGCATGTGCACTTTTGTCTCCTTGCTGCAGTTCTCTCTGCTGCAGAAATTTGTAAGAACAAGTTCCCATCTGTCATCTTGCTTGTCCCAACCCTGGCCCCAGTCATGCTAAAAATTCTGTAGCAGCCATCATCTTCTAAATGTCATGACATTCACGGATCGATAAAATCCTTTCCTCAGAAGAGCTTAGGAAACATCTGAAGTCAGCTTCTAAAATTTAGAAGTGCTTTTTTTTGTCTGGAAAATGGCTAAGACATGGGTGGGGGGAAGGTTATGTGTAGCATAATTGGAGGTGGGGAGGGGAATGAGATATTAGCCCATGGATAAGCCAGTTCAGGATGCCCAGAGGACCCCCTTGAGTGATTGATTCTCACCCTATAGATGATGAAGGATTCTAGGGTCTATAACACAGATGCTTGACAGTTATCACCTAAAGTGCACTGCAGCAGATCACATCAAGTTCTAATGAGGTACTATGTATGCACCCTGTGATAGCGGGGATCAGACCACCAGCCCAAAAATCTCCTAAATGCTTTCTTCAGTGGTAGTTCTACGTAACTTATGGGGATATGAGGGAGTCAGGAAATAGCCCTGTGTGTCCAAGGAAGAGAAGGAATATGCATTGTGATGTTCATACTCTCAATGTCACCCTGGAGCAAAAAGGCTTGAGAAATGAAGGGGCAAAGCTGTGACATCAGAGGGATAAGCACAGTAATTTGAGAGTTATGGGAGGAAATCATTAAAGCCTGCCATTTAACAGGCTGCTGGAATGACGAAAGTAAGTGGAATGTCAAGGTCCTTTATGGAGCTAGAAGATTAAAATACAAACCAAAGGGGCTGCCAGCTCCTTTAACACATACAGAGGGTAGAGAGTGTGTTGAGGCAATGGGCTGGATAATTTTCTCCCCTTTCCTTAAATGCAAACCAACCCCCCATTCCCCAATTTTTTAAAATAGAAAATCCACCATTAAAAGCATTTCCTTTTTTTTTGTGGGGGGAGGTTATGGCAGGATGGGCTGTCAACACATAAGGTGATGAAATCCAACAGATGTGTGTGCCTAAAGAAGCTTGTGGGTCCTTTATTTGGAGTTCAGGCTGTTACGAGGGCCCCATACTGGGAAAAGAAATGACTATATCAGAGCAAGATTTAAAACAAATTCCAGGTAGATTCATTTTTTCAAAAAAGTATTTTAAGCTTCATGATCTCCTCAAAAAGTGGCATGATTTTCTACAAAAGAGAAAGACCTTACTGCAGAAAGCTCTATAATTGGTAAAAAAAAAATAAAAAGTGAAAAAAACATACAGATACATAATAGATTACATTTACATAGCACTTTATGACTGCAATTTACCTACATTATCTCAGTTGATTCTCATAACAACCTTGGGAGGTAGGTGGTGAAAGTGTAATTATTCCCATTTTGCAGATGAGAAAAGTTCAGAGAAAATTAAATACTTTGCTTAAGCTTACATATTGAGGAAGCAGTAGATGTGGAATATGATCAAAAGGATTTTGATTCCCAAGTTTAGTGCTCTTTCCACAAGAAAATGATGCCTCTTTCAAATTTTATATATGCTCACTGTTATACACACGATTAGTTAAAGAAGTCTACAATAAAGGAAAGAAAATTAATGAATTGCATTTCCATTTGAGACCTGGAATCAAGAAGGAATAGGTTCAAATTCCACATGTAATATTTACTAGTTATGAGACCATGGTAAAGTCACTTAACTTTTCTGACCTCTAAAATTCTAAAATATAGATTAATTGTGATCTGTACTGTTGGGTAGAATTTCCTCACTAGGAGTTCCCACAGTAATTAATGGCAGGCCCTTGATATATTGGCATTTCTATTTAGCTTCCATTTTCTAGGACAGTTTAAAATATGCATCCACATACACCCACAATGCAAAGATTTTATTTTGACTTTATCAATAACCAACAAGAATTTTAAAAAATACTGTGTTTCAAGCACTGGGAGAAGCATTGAGGGTAGAAAAAAAGGGTCCCTTTTCTCAAAGAGCTCACATTCAAATTCAGGAAACCTACAAGCAATTATGTTCATGTAAGATAAACACTGTAGGGAAGAAAAACACAAAAAGGGAGAACTGAGAGGAAAGAGGGATATGGAGGAGTGGAGTGGCTAGGAAACTTCTATCTCAAATGGTGGATTTGAATAGTCTTGAAGGAAGCCAGAAAACCTAAGAGGCAAAGATGAGGAGGGAGCTTTTCCAGGCAGGACTAGGACAAACTTTCTAAGTGAGAAGGGGGTTGTAGCATAGTGGAGAAAGTTTCAGAAAGTCGTTAATGGAGCCCTGAAAGAAATGAAAACATTGTGCTAAAAATTCAGCTCAGCTGAGAAAATGAAGGAAAAGTCCCCATTAGTAGGTGAACTGGACAGCTAGGTGGCACAGTGGATAGCACACTCCATTCCTGGAGTGGAAATCTGAGTTCAGATTCAACCTCAGATACTCACTAGCTGTGTAATGCTGGGCAAATTACTAGCCCCATTTGCCTCACTTTCTTCTCACCTTGCATCTGCTGGCTTGCCCTAGCAAGCCATATGTCCCTCCCAGGTTAAACTCATAATCTCTAATCTCACTATTAGGTTATTATCTCAATCCTTGACTGACACAACCTCCTTAAGTCTCTTCTTTCAGATGATTAGAAGGCTGGAGAGCAGAGTAGCCGGTAGATAAAGCACTGTGCTTGGAATGGAGAAGACTCATCTTCCTGAGTTCAAATATGGCCTTAGACATTTACTAGCTGTGTGACCCTGTGCAAACCGCTAACACTGTTTGCTTCAATTTCCTTATCTATAAAATGAGTTGGAGAAAGAAACTAGATATTAGAAAACATTATAATATCTTTGCCAAATGGGGTCACAAAGAGTTGGACATGACTGAACGAAAGTACCAAACTAGACCTTTATATTCCCTCTGCATCTGTTGCCCTGCATGGTTTCAACTTTATTGAACAAATTGTCTTAGCCCAAGTATACTCTGCCTCCCCACCACCATGTTTTTTCTGTATTAATTGATACACACTTATTTTCTCTCACATTTCACTCTATCCCAATTAAATAACAAAAATGATCTTCATAACAAATATGTATAGTCAAATGAAACAAATTCCTTGACTGAACATGGCCAAAATAGATGTCTCATTCTCTACCGAGTCCATCACCTTTCCGTCAAGAATTAGGTAACATTGTCTTTACTTGGTCTGTCTTTATAAAATGTTTTTCTTTATGATGCTGTTACTACATAAACTGTTCTCCTGATTCAGCTCACTTCTCTTCATGCAAGTGTTTCCAGTTTGTTTTTTTCAATTTGATTTTTCACTTTGGAAACTATCCATTTCCTCATATTCCATCTTACACACTTACTAGCTATGTGATCCTGGGTGACCTAAGCAAGCCACTTTATCATGTGTGTCTCAGTTTCTTTATCTGTAAAATTATTTCAAATAGGAAATGGAAAACCATTCCAGTATTTTTTCCAAGAAAACCCCAAACAGGCATGAAGAGTTGAACATGACTGAAATGACTTAACAGTGCAGCATAACTTTACCATAATTTATTTAACCATTTCGCACTAGTATACATTCCCTTAGTTTTCAGTATTTCTCTGCTACAAAAAGAACTGATATAAATATTTTTGTACATCATATGGGTCCTTTTTCTTTGGTCTCTACATCCCAGTCCACAGCCAAATCTGTCCAGCTGCCTATTTTTGTACACTTTAAAATAAAGTTTTATTTTACTTAAATTATACAAAAATAAAAAAACAAAACAAAACAGGAAAAGTTGTCCTTAGCAGGGGACATACAAAAAGATATGACTTTTGGGTTATAGTTTAAAGAACCCTACTTTTGAGTTATAGTAGTGGTATCTAGTAAGGTTTCTCATTTTCATGATGTGTGGTATCACTAGTAGTGGAAGAGAGGACACATGTAGATTAGTGAATTTGGACAGAGTTCTTGACTGTTTTCCAAGACAGACTAATTTGTAATTCCATCTACAGTATATCAATCAATATGCCTATTTTCCCATAGCTCTTCCAACATTTATTATTTCCCTATCTTTCCTATCTGATGAGTGTGAAGTCAAAACACAGAGTTGCATTCCTCAAATTATTAATGATTAAGAAGACTTTCTCATGTTTTATAGTTTGTCTTTCTTCTTTTGAAAACTGTCAATTCATATCTTTTGACCATTTATCTATTGAGTAATAGCTCTTACTCTTTTACATTTCATTCTGTTCCTTAATATCATGAAAATGTAAAACCTGCTAGGAAGTCTTTTAACTAGTCACTTTTTTTCTCAAAAAGAAATTTCTTAAGTCATTATGCTTACCTAGTTTTTAAACTCTCAAGACCTTTGATCAATCTAGCACTTACCTTTAGCAGGTATCTCCCATGCACTCTCTGATTATGCAATCACTTATTGTCGTTATACCAGTGAAAGTCTTCACGAAGGTCTCAGAGACCAAAACACTATACACATTCATTCCAGTTATCTCTTCCCTAGTCCTTCCCTAAAGACATTATGACATGCTCTGAATTTGTAGGCAAAACAAAACAGAGACAGGATAAATGTTAGAAACAGTAATTTTGGGCTTGATAGTATGATGGAAGGGGAGAAAACTTGTGAGAGGAGGACCTAGAGTAGCAGTATCAAATTCAAATAAAAACTGAATCCATTAAACCTTACATAGTTGTCCTAGTGGACTTTGAAAATGGCATGTTAGCATTATCTATGTTCTATTGTATTTTTTTACTTTTTCAACTACTTCCCAATTATATTTCAATCTAGCTCCTATTCTGTTAAGGAGTGTGGTTGATCTCCTACCTATTTACTGCTTATCTAGAGGTACTTATGAATGGTGGGAGGGAGAATGGGGTCATCAAAAGTCTCATGAGGCCATGACTTAGGAATGTTGGCTTAGTACTAGAGACCTCAGGTAAGTTGCTTAGCTTTTCTGAGCCTCTTTCTTTACCTGCAAAATAAGAGACTTAAACTAACTGACATTTAAGGTCCCTTCCAACTGAAGTCTATGATACCATGTTCTTTTATCCTATGAATTGCTTTGGATGCATGATATGGATGATAGTAATTTTAAAGATATGCAATTAGAGGTCTAAGTCTCTATTTTCCAGTGAGTCAGATCTCCTCTACAGGATGTAAAATGAAAATTAGATGAGTCAAAATCCCAAGCCAGTGTCATGTAATGGAGAAGTGCTGGACTTGGAATCATAGGACCTGGGTTCAAATCATGTCTCTATTATTTTCTCTTTGAAAATCATGTAATTCTGCCACTTTCGTCTCAGTTTCTAATCTATAAAGTAAAAGTGTCAGAATAAGTGATCTCTAAAATCCTTTTCCACTCTGATTTTATGAATCCTACTCTTTTATGATAAGTACATGTCATGAATGATTAAATGGCTGGATAACGTAGGTCTATTCAAGGAAGATTCAAATGTTTGTATTCCTTATAATATTCTGGTTTTGTTTCACTTGAATAGGCTTAAATAGAACATGGTCACTTATGTTCTATTCTGGAGAATCTATAAGATATAGTTTCAAAGCCATTTGCTACAGTGTTTTAAAAACAAGGACATAGGGACAAGGAAGATGATGCCTTATGTCTGTACTATCCTCTTGAAAAAGATTGTGGCAGTCAGCTGGTACAGTAGATAGCACATTGGGCCTGGAGTCAGGAAGCCCTAAGTTCAAACCTGACCTTAGATGTTAATTAGCTATGTGACCCTAGGCAAGTCCCTTAACCCTGTTTGTCTCATTTTCCTCATCAGTAAAATGAGCTGGAGAAGGAAATGACAAATCACTTCAGTACCTTTGCCAAGAAAACCCCAAACGGGGTCACAAAGAGTTGGACACAATGACAAAAATTTTCTTGAACCTAAAATGCGACTTTCATGAATGAACATAATGACTTGGAGCTACCATCAACAGAAGCAATCGTTTAAGTTGCTTGTGCTGTAGCTATCAGAGTATCATGAGCTCATAAACCTAACTGAAGAGAAGAAAGACCAAAATAGAACAGGCATATTGAGACTGTCTAGAAAGTATTTTATTGACTGTTCTCTCCCTCAGGTCTGAACCAGTGTTTTAAAAATGCAAGATTGCAAGTTTTATATAGCTGCAATATGCTGACATGAATGTAGATCTGCTACGAGTAGATAATAACTATAAAAACTGTGAAATTACGATTCTGATGTGAGCTAAAATAACAAACCACAAAATATAGAGATTTCTCTGAGTTACCTGCCCTTCCCACCCAGGAGTTGCTGTTCAGTCATTTTCAGTTGTGTCTGACTCTTTGTGACCCCATTTGGGGTTTTCTTGGCAAAGACACTGGAATGGTTTTCCATTTCCTTCTCCAGTTCATTTTACAGATGAGGAGCTGAAGCAAACAGGGTCACCCAGCTAATAAATGTCTGAGGACAGATTTGGAATCTGGAAGATGAGTCTCCCTGAATCAAAGCCCAGTGCTCTATTGACTATGCTGCCTAACTGCCCCTTTCATCCAAGGAGAGAAGGAGGTAAAGGGGAAAGAGGGAAAAAGTGGAAGACTTCCAGTGAAGAATTTGTCTTAATGCTTGGTAATGACCAGTCAAATAAGCAGCAGAATAATTGTTGGATTTGGAATCATGACACCTAAGTTCAAAACTGGACTCTGTGATTTACTTACTTATGATGTGACCCTGGGAAAAAATCTCTTTATTGTTCTGTACTTTAGTTTCCACATGTGTAAAATGATTGGGAAAGAGCTGACATTGTTAATTTGGGATCCATGACCTTGTTGTTGTAAATATTTTGACAACTTATTTGAATATAATTGGTTTCTTTTGTAATAATATGTATTCATGAATGTAAAAACACTTCTCTGAAAAGGGATCTATAGACTTCACCAAAGTGAAGGTCTCTCTCTCTCTCTGTGTCTCCCTGTCTCTGTCGCTCTCTCTCTCTTCTTTCTCTCTTTCACACACACACACACACACACACACACACACACACACACACACACACACACACACACACACACTCCACTACCCCATAGTTTAAGAACCTCTTGGCTAGATGATCTTTCAGCTCTCTTATAACTCTAAATCTAATATCTTATTTTTTGAGTATATAGTTTGTATTTAGCACTCTATTGTGATGATTATCACATGTACTTAACCTGACTTAACTTATCTTCTAACTTCCAGACCAGTCTCTCCAACTGTCTATGAGACATCTCAAAATGGATTGGATATCCTGAAGACATCTTAAACTCAACATGTCCAAAATCCCATCCCCAACCCCAATTCAAAAGTCAAAGAAGGAAAGAAAGAATGGAAGAAAGATAGAAAGTAAGAAAAAAGGAAGGAAGCAAGCAAGGAAGGAAGGAAGGAAGGAAGGAAGGAAGGAAGGAAAGAAGGAGGGAAGGAAGGAAAACTTTTGGAGTTTCTTTATTAGTATTGAAGGTACCACCATCCTCCCAGTCACTCAGGCACTCAACCAAAGTGTCATCTTTGGTTTCTTCCTCTCTCTCATCATCCATATCCAATCTGTTACCAAATCCTTTTGATTGCTATCATTATAACATCTTTACTTTGATACCACAACTAATGTGGCAGGGAAGGCAGGAAGAAAGCAAACATTTACATTTTGCCTAATATGCGCTAGACATTTTACGAATAGTTATCTCATCTGAACCTCACAACAACCCTGGGGAGATAGGTATTATTATCTCCATTTTACAGTTGAAGAAACTCAGGTAAACAGAAGTTAAATGATTTACCCAGGGTCACACAACTAGTTTAATGTCTGAGACTAGGTTTGAACTTCTGTAAACTAGGTACAGGAAGGTAGGTAGTATGCTGGGAATTAGAATCAGGAACACTCAGACTCACAAACTTTGTGACCCTTTGCAAGTCATTTAAACCCTGTTTGCCTCAATTTCCTCATCTATAAAATGAACTGAAGACGGAAATGGCAAACCACTTGAGTATCTTTGCCAAGAAAACCCCAAATGGGGTCACAAAGAGTCAGAAATGACAGCAAAAGATTGAAGAACGCTAACAACTCCAGAATCAGAGCATTATACAATTTTGCAATCATCTCATACCTAGACTGTGGCAATAGTCTTTTGGTGGCTCTCAGATCTTAAGTTTCCATCCTTCAGTCGGCTGTCTAATTAATCTTCCTAAAGCACAGATATGACTATGTTCCCCCACTATTTAATAAACTTCCATTACTCTCTATCACCTCCAGTATCAAATAGGAAACACTTTGGCATCCAAAGTCTTCAAACCCGACCATTTCCTCTTTCCAGTCTTCTGACATCTTACCCGCTTCCACACAAGCTGTAATAGAATGAAACTTGCCTTCTTATTGTTTCTTGCACAAGACACTTCAAGTCAGGACACTGCATTTTTAGTGACCATCCTCCATGCCTGAAATTCTTTCCATCTTCAACTCTACCTCCTAGAATTCCTAATTTCCTTGGATTTTTTCACATCTCAGCTAAAATTCTGCTTATCTATGTATATACACGTATACTTATGTATATATATACACACACATACAAATAGTCTTTTCTGAGGAAATGTTTTAACAAGCCAAAAGCCTACAATAAATAGAACTATATTTCAAATGTTTTCTGAATTTTGAAAAACATATGTTTCATATATTTTGAAATACATATATTTCATTGAGAGTAAATTTGGTATTTTCTGACCTTAACTACTTTATGTCAGAATTACTAACAGCAATTTAGCCTCTGAAAACTTTCACATAAAAGGGATTTGACCAATAGTTTCTTTTTTTTGGGGGGAGGTGATAAACATGTATCTCCAATGACAAAGGGTTGAATCAGTTCAAGCCTGTCAGTTTATCAGGAGGTCTTCTTGTTCTTTACCTTACTTACTGAGTTCCCTTGAGAGAGCAGGGACCATCCAGAGACTGGGTGGCTGTGGAATCCTATTTTTATTAAACTAGTGTGGGCTTGGTTGGCTGTGCTTGACAATATAGTCAGTATTAGCTAGTATCTTGGTATCTTCTGGCAGGCATAATAATTTGCCTTTCTCCTCTTCATTCTCATACAAAAGAATAGTTCTTGGAAAATGAGTCAACCACAAAAACAGCAACTATGTGACTGAGGAGAGAGCTTTCTATTGTTAAGGAGATTGTATTTACTTGATTTGAAACCAATTTGTCTATTCAAAATGATGGCACCTACAGTGGCAAAAAATTTGGGAAAGCAGAAAGTATGATTTACTTTTAAACCTAAGTAGTGCTAGCAATCAGTGCCCTCCTTCCCTCTCGTGCCATTTTGGTACCCATTACATGCTTATAAAGGGGAACATTTATCTTGTTAGGATGTAGGTTTCTTGAGGACAGGAAATGTTTAATTTTTGCCCTTGTAACTCCAGTACTTTACACATGCCCAGCATTTTAGCAGTCATCAAATGAGTGATTCTAACTGGAAGGCAGGTAATCACTTGTCGATTAAATAGACCAGAAATGGAAAGGTTTGCCCTCACTAAGTGTCCTGAGTTCTTGAGTCACTCTGTTTCTGGTGAGAAAGGAAGTACATTGTCTTCCTCTGAATTCTAGCAAGGGAACAACAGCTGGCCACATACTCTTATAGCATGCGGAGGTCAAATTGAGCATAGCATCTTTCTCCCAGTTCAGGAGAAGTGATCTGATTCCAATCTATATGTTGCAAAGTTTATGCATCTTATAGACAAGTTAAGAACTTTATGCTCAATTTATAGAAGTCATTTCTGATGGATTTCTTTGTTTGCACTGAGCTAGAAAATTTCCCCAATGTCCATACATAGATAAATCCCCATTAATTATCTCTACCCCTCTTGGGAAGTGGAAGGAGGAACCAGCTAATTCAATTCAGTTCAGAGAGTCAGACATGCTATTGGCCATTACGTAAAGATGCGGAGCTGCTTGTAGGGAGTGGGAGGTCAGTTGTACCCTTCCAAATACTATACCAGGGTAGTGACTTTAATGCTTCCACGATCAGTCATTCTCATCAGTTGTAACACTGTTTACCTGTTGCTTTACACTCTGGTTCTCAGATCTGCCCTTGTTGATAAATCAGACTCAGATATCTGTCTCTCTAAGTACAAGTTTCACCCTCAAGCTTGAATGTGTTGAGCCTTCTATCCCTTTCCCTATGGGGAAGGCAGTGACATGACACCTTAGGTAAAATGCATGTATTGTCAACGGGACTTCTGTATTTTCATTGTCTAGTAGGTAAAGATAAATTCTATTACACTGTATAGAAAATTCATTTCTTTGGAAATGTTCATTCTCTGTACAAAGTATGTACTTACATTTTGTTTCAGATATTCCTGAAGAATATCTGAGAAGCTAGATTCTAGGAGATGAGACTTAACCTTATCTTCCTCAGAATTGGGCTTCTACCTCATTTACCAACCATTTCCCCACCTTGACAGAGCATGATGCTCTCCAGTTTTGCAGGACTCCTTTTATAGATCTTTCCCCATTAGAATATAAGCTTCCTGAGGTCAAGGACTGTCATGTTTTTGTGTTTATATTTCCAGCACTTAGTACAGTACCTGACATATAATATGCATTTAATAAATGTTCTTCTCTCTGTCTCAGTCTCTCTGGCTATCTCTGCGTCTCTCTTTGTCTCTTTACTGACATGTGATGTGGTTAGATTTGTGCTTTTGAAAGATTACTTTGGAGGGGAGTGGAGAAGGGAGGGAATAAGTATTTTTATAGCACCTATTATGTGCCAGTCATTATACTGTCCTTTCCAAATATTTAATTTGATAGCTAAGTTGAGGATTGATTGCAGAGGAGACAAGGCTAGAAGAGACATTCTGTATCAATTGAGGGGACTCCCAAATCCCTAAGATCACAGAAATATTTGAGTATTTTGTGTATGAGGAAAGTGAGATTTAACAAGAAAAAAAGACTTTCCCATGGTCATAAATAGTAAGGGAAGGTATCTTTAATCACCCAGTGCTGTTTCTATTACACTAAGCTACCTATATGTCTCTAGATTCAAGTTTTCTTTTGGTTCAAAATTGGAATATTTTCCCTATTTTGTCACACAACACATGCATCTACTGTACTCCACTGTGCATCAGTGACTCAAATAACGTACTTTCCAGTTTTCTCTGTATCCAGTAGCATGGTTCATTTGGGTCTGGCGATGGTGACCTGAAGTTGTGGAAGACACCTAGATGTTCTCATGCGGTGTTCTTAATTATCTTGGTTTTAAACTTCCCATTAAATATTTTTATTCCATCATTTCTGGCCTCTGCCAAGAAAGAAGCAAAAATATAGATGTACTTTCTAATCTGAGTGAAATTTCTACCCTTGTTGATCACTGCTTTGCCCAACATAGCTAAATAAACTCTGCTTCTTGACCTTAGCATTCATTATGTGATGGAGCTCATTCTGAACTTTAGAAATCTGAATACTATTTTAATAAGACTGTGCCATACTTCCTATTTAGGAATTCTGATCTATCTATTATTCTGTTCTCCACTCCATATACATCCCAAATAATCAAAATTGGTCAGAGAGTTACCATGGAATATTTATATTTTTAAAAATTGTGTTCTTTTCATAATTTCATTTCCATGTCTTTAAGACTGATTTCTCTTAAGAGTCAGGGGAGGAGGCATTATCAACAATTGAAAGACCAGGGAAAGCCTTTTGAAGATGTTGCAAGTTGAATGCAAGGTCATGGCATCCTACTATTCTTCCCTGAAACTTTAAAAATCCACTCTATGAATCCAAGGTACATCACTTCCTGCCCAGTCTCCTTTGCTATTACAAGTTCTAAGATAATGTGATCATTTGTCCCTTCCTTCAACCTCTCCCCTGAGTTTTCCTTATTTCTACTTCAGCAATTATAGCATTGATGTTTGTCAGAATCACATCAAGAACAGAAGTTTTCCCAGTTGCCCAGCTTGGAGTGGGGGGAAATAGAAGAGGAAAAAAAGTAGAAAAAGAGACAAAGGGAGACAGAGACAGAGAGTCAAAGACAGAGAGGAAATGGAGATAAAAATAGAATCAGACAGTGACAGAGAGATAGAGTCAGACAGACGCAGAGACAGATACAGAGAGACAGACATGGAAAACAGACAGACACAAACAGAGGAAAAGAGAGAAGAGGAGCAGGGGGTGGGGAGAGAGAAGAAGGAAACATGAGAGGGAGAGGAAAGAGAAAGAGTGAGCATATAAAAAATTAGTTTAAGTCCATCATCACTTGGGAATGGATACTATACTGTTTGAAAGTGGTAATGGTCATATTTCTTGTGTTCTCAAGTTTTAGGCTATTTTGTTATGCATTTCTGGATAGGTTGGAGGGAAGCTAGATGGCACAGTGGGTAAAGTGCCAGGCTTGGAGTCTGGAAGGCTTGCCTTCCTGTGTTCAAATCTGGCCTTAGACACTTACTAGCTGGATGACCCTTGGCACTTAATCCTTTTTGCTTCGGTTTCCTCATCTGTAAAGTGAGTTAGAGAAGGAAATGGCAAAGCACTCCCATATCTTTGTCAAGAAAACCCCAAACGGAGTCTGAAGAGTCAGAAACAACTGAAGAACAAGATAAGATGGAAGTTGGACTTTTTCACCTTGGTTTTCTATTCACTAGACTGTCCATGTTCATATGGCTTCTTAGGGTCATACCAGAGTATTTATAGGAGAAATGGGCTCAGATGAAAAAATTGGAGTTCAGTGAGGACACATGACCTTTTAATGGCTATACAGCTAGTTAAATATCAAGGAAGTTTTTAGCCCAGATCTTAATTCCAAATCTCACTCACCTTGTACTACACAATGGGCTATAACGTATCGCTGTTCACTCCATTGATAAATGACATCTCAATCAATAATCAATCAAGAAGCATTTATTAAGCTTCTATTATGTGCCAGGCATTGTGCTAAGGAGGATATATACAGAAGGAGATACTTATTTAAATAGGATATTAGCTTATTTTTAAAGATGAGTACATTCAGATATATACAAAATAAATATACGAATTGGGAGAGGAGGCATTATCAATAATTGGAAGACCAGGGAAAGCCTTTTGAAGATATATGAGTTAAAATTTAAATAGATCAAAGATTGTAAACTACCCTCACACACTAGGAATCCATTCCCCATCTATCATAAAAAGGATGAGCACTTTGGGTCTTTAAATTGAAAGGGACCTAAGATATTAGGAAGTTTAAACCTTTCATTTTGTAGTGGATAAAAGTGAAATCAGAGAAGTTTAAGGATTTGCTCAAAGTTACACAACTAGTCAACAGAGGAATCAAGATTCAAACCCAGGTCTCCTGACTTTCAGTGCTTTTGTTACTGGGGCACATCTATATTTCTCCTAAAGGTGAGTACAATGAAGGGTTATGAAATGATTGTGTCGTACTACACCATATTATCTTGATTGCTTGGAATCCTATCCTTAGCATTTACATGGTACAAAGTCTGTCATTGTTTAATAAATTATTTTATTCCTATGGAGTAAAGTAGTGTTAAGATTTGATTGCCATAGAATAGTTTAGTTGTCAGATCTGTGGGTAAGAGAATAATTTAGCACCAAAAAACATATAGAGAGCATTACTCAATGTAAAGTGGATAATTTTGATTGTATACAATTTGAAAGTTTTTGCACAAACAAAGCCAATGTAACCAAAATTAGAAGGAAAGCAGAAAACTGGAGAAAAATTTGTAGTATATATGTCTGATAAAGGCATTATTTTCCCCCAATTATATAGAGAACTGAGTCAAATTTATAACAATACATTCCTCAACTGATAAATGGTCAAATGATATGAACAGAGAGTTTAATGACAGTCAAGAATATTCAAAGTCATCTGAAAAAAATGCTTTATGGCACTATTTCATTAGAGAAATGAACATTAAAAAAAACTCTGAGGTACCATCTTCTGCTTATCAGATTGGTTAATATGACAAAAAAGTAAAATGATAAATTTTTGAGTGGATGTGGGAAAACCGGGACACTAAACCACTATTATCATAGTTATGAATTGATCCAATCCTTCTGGAAAGCAGTTTGGAACTATCCCTAAAGGTCTATAAAACTGTGGATGCCCTTTTATCCAACAATATTCTTGCTTGATCTGTATTCCACAGAGATATTTTTTTAAAAAGAAAAGGCTCTATCTATACTAAAGTATTTATAGCAACTCTTTTTTGTGGTGGCAAAGAATCAGAAATTGAGGGGATACCCATTAATTGGGGAATGACTGAACAAGTTGCACAATGAAGAACTGTGAATGACTTAGCTCTTCTCAGCAATACATTGATCCAAGACAACTCTGAAGGACTCATGATGAAAAATGCTCTCCCCATCCAGAGAAAGAACTTACTTATATTGTTTGAATACAGACTTAAGGATAGTACTTTCTTTTCCTTCCTTCCTTCCTTCCTTCCTATCCTTCCTTCCTTCCTTCCTATCCTTCCTTCCTTCCTTCCTATCCTTCCTTCCTTCCTTCCTTCCTTCCTTCCTTCCTTCCTTCCTTCCTTCCTTCCTTCCTTCCTTCCTTCCTTCCTTCCTTCCTTCCTTCCTTCTTTCCTTCCTTTCTTCTTTCTTTCTACCCTTCTTTCTTTTTTCTTTCTTTCTATCCTTCTTTCTTTCTATCCTTCTTTCTTCTTTCTTTCTATCCTTTCTCTAGCCTTCTTGTGCAAACTGACTAATATGGAAATGCTTTCATGTAGCCCATGTATAACTTATATCACATTGCTTACAATCTCAATGGGGGGAATGGAGAGGATGGGGGGAGGGATAGAATTGGGAACTCAAACCTTTAAAAAATACCCCAAATGTTAAAAACTGTTTTAATGTATTTGGGCAAAAAATACAATACTATTTTAAAAGACTTGGTTGCATATACGTGTTGTGAAATAATTTTTAGAGACGCGGTACTCTGGCTTGGTTGATTCACTCCTCATGAGTAAATTTCTCTCCTCTCTTCTGCTAAGAGAGATCGTCATAGTCTCTTTCATTTTTCACAGTTTTCTTTGAATCCGAAAGCTTTGCATTTACTCCTTAGCTGGAAAGATCAAGCATAAATGCTGTTTGCAGGCTCTTGCAGTGTGAGTAGCCCACAGGATATATTCAGCCTTGCCATGGAGAACAGGCCTACCAAGCATATAGCAGAAAACCTTAAAGGGTTGGTTGTTGGATGGGCTTGCCCAGTGCAATGAGCAACTTGCCTCATTTGTAAGCATGTTAATTCAGGCTTAGCTCTTCTAAAACCTTAAAGGCTTGAGCAAGTCTCTCTCTCCATCCTCCTCCCTCTTAAAAAAAAAGAAAGTTTCTATTTTCACACATCCATTGGCAGGATTTAAATGATACAGGGGTCCTTGCTAAATCTTTGCCACAGCTGTGAGAACAGTTAAGCATACATTAGCTAACTCAGACTGAAAACCTGCCTGTGGCATAAATGCGGTAGGGCTCTGTTCACATGTGTTTTGCTTTGCAGTATGTCAAATTAGCATCAGGACACAACATAGCATTTAAGATACTGGTCTTTTTAGAGCTGTGGGCCTCTGTTACATGGGCTTTGAGCCACCTACAAACTGGCTTCTCAGATTCAACTAAAGAAGTTAAATATACCCTATCTAGTGGTCCAAACCCTGTTTTCCAGTCATTTGGAGTCATCCAGATGCTCATGTCTTACATAACACAGAGGAAAGGTATACTATGGCCTCTGGAGCATTTACGTTGTGGTAGGAGTCAGTTCCAGGTCTATGTCACATGTTATTTTGAAAAACCTCTTCATTGATTTGCATTTCAGCCATTCTTTGTATTAAATTCATTATGTTTCTCAACAAGATGCTAAATACTGAAGATAGAGAGTCTAACATAGGGCAGTCCCAGGAAACCCTGAACTTGATGCCCCCAAAACCTAGGCTTTCAAATTAAATTGCTATTGTTTTTTTTTTTTTATCATGGAAATTTCTCTAAGCATCCCAACCACTCCCACTGAACCATCATATATAATTAAAACTTATAAGGAAAAATAAATTAAAAATCAACAAAATTCATTAATATATTGAAAAACATCTGAAAAGTTGTATGACTCACCACACCCTCGGACCCCACACCTCTACAAAGAGTTGCTGGGTATGATTGTCTTCTTACATTTTTTTCTTTGAGATCATGCTTGTTCTTTGAAATTTTGCCAAATTATATTAGTTTGTGATTGTTGTTTCGATTTACAATGTTTTTGTCATTATTTGCATAGTTTTATTGACTGTTTCATTCTGTATCATTTCATGTAACTCTTTCTATGCTTTACTGTATTCATTGTATTCATCATTCCTTACAGTACAGTATTAATTCTTTATCCATTTGTCAATTAACATCCACTTCATTTACAATTTCTTGCTAATAAAAAAGTGCTAGTATAAATATTTTGGCATTTATTATTCCGTTTTCTTATCAACAGCCTCCTGGAAGTACAAGCCCAGTAGTGGACTCTCTTGTTAAAGGAATATGAACTTTTTAGTTGCTCTATTTGCATAATTGCAAATTGCTTTCATGAAAGGTTACATTAGCTACAATACAATAATAAACTAAAAACATTGCCTCTTCTTATCTTTTGTTATCTTTACCAATTTGAAAGTAGTGAGATGAAACCTCTGAGTTGCTTTAATTTGCATTTCTCTTATTAATAGTGATTTGGAGCATTCTTTCGTAAGATTGTTAATAGTAAACATTTTTTCTTCTGACAACTGATTATTGATATTTTTTGTCCTCTTACCTTTCATGTAAGTGAAACATGAAGACATTTCTTTTAATTGTACTTCTGAAATTTACTAGTCGTGGGATCTTGTAGAATTTATTTACAATCTCTGATCCTTGATTTCCTCTTCTATAAAACTGGGAAAATAATAGTATCTACCTAAAAGAGTAGTTGTGAAATCTCAAGAGAATGTATCTTTTCAGATCACAAGATGCTTTATGTGTGAACAATGATAGTGGTTATTATTATGTATAATTTGATTTAATAGAGAGAATACTTTAGGGTCAAAAGGATTAACATGTTAGCTTACTGGCTATATACACTTGGGTTGAATTTAAACTTCTTTGTGCCTTAATTTTCTCACTGTAAAAGGAAATTATTCTTGCATTAATTACTTCATATAGTTCTTGTGAAAATCAAATGAAGTCATGAAAAGCTCTTTGTGTCTAAGTTGTTGGTATCACCACTATGAGAATGACTCCTTGGAGCCTAGGTAGTGTTACATTGGCCATCTCATTTTAATCCAATCAAATTCACCCAAATATTTGTCAAGAATGCATGATAAGTGACTATTTTTTTAACCATCTAACAACTCTAGGAGTAAGCCAACTTCAAAAATTCCTACATCAGATGAAAAGAAATTCCCCAATATATAAGTTTAAAGAATAATAATAAATAATATTCAAGAAGAGAAATGCAAAGTATCTACAATTACATAAAAATGACTGTTGTCTTGCCATTTGACTTTGATGGCTCTGGAGGATAGAGTGAGTCTGGCGACTTTGCACAGGTCTGCTTTACACCTAATTCATGTGCAAATTAATATATCACCCTCTTTTTTCCTTTGGTCTTCTTTGAGAATGAAGGAGCTGCAGCAACAGCTGCAGCCACAACAGCAATGTTTTAAATAACTTATAATAAAGTGCAAGTCAGAACGACTCAGAAGGTTTACTTCATTTTCATTGAGGTGGTCAACTTAACATGGCAAAGAGGGAAATAGCTGGTGTTGGAAAAACCAAAAGAAGAAAAACACACCAATACTCTCTTGATAAAACTATGAATTTGTTCATTTCTTCTGAAAATACATTTTGGAGTAATGCAAGAAGGGTCATTGAAATGTTCACATTCTTTGACCTATCAATCTCACTACTGAATATACACCCTTAGGTCAAAAACACAAAACAAGGTCCTTTGACACCCTTTAGGAAGTAGAGTGAGTGGAATTTAGCAACTGAGTGAATAAGAAAAATAGCAGAGAGAATTCTAAGTAGATAGGGAAGCTGTATTTTTGAATGATGCCATTGGGAGTTGTTGCAGTGACAAAAATAGAAAAGTCAGGAAGAGAAATGGATTTTGAACATATGAATTAAGCTTTGGGCATGTTGAGTTTGATGTATTGTTAATACATACAATTAAAGATAGCCATCGGACAGTTGGAAGTATCAGCCTAGAGCTTAGAAGAGAAATTAGGTCTGTACATATTTTTAATACTCATTTTCAAAGACTTGATAGCTCAAATCAAGAAAGTGGGATCATAAAGGAGAAAGATTGGAAAAAGAAAGGAAGACTACTGAGACCTCATGCCAGAGGGAATGTCAACATTTAGGTAGCTTCAGGAGCCAATGCAGCAAAAGACACAGAGCAGAACAGTTAGAAGAGTCTATGGTCTCAATGGAAGTTAAAGAAGTAGGAAATTTCAGGAGGCTGGTACAAGTGAACAGCAGTATCAGATGTATCAAAGATGTCAAGGATGATAGGACTGAGGAAATGTCATGAAAATTACTTAGTAGGAGGTTACTGATAACCTTAGAGAGTGCAGTTTCAGTGGAATAGTGGATATAAAAGCTAGATTTTTAAATTTTTTTTTTCAACTCGGGAAATACTCATCAGGAGGTAAAGCTAAAAATTCATTATCAGATGGCTCTAGGAGGCACTTCTAATGACTTTATTGCTGTTAAATCACACAGGGAAGAATAGTTTTCCCATTGATCTGTTGTTCAAAGGTGATTCTACCCGGAGTTATCATGTATTCTGTATCCTGCCTGATGTAGATCCTGGGAAGTCATTTATAGGAGTATCACTCCTATCAAAAATTGCCTTTTTTAGAACAAAGAATAGGAGTACACAGGACAGTATTCATATTGCACCTATAGGATCATAAGAATATAGATTTTGAACTGGAGAGGATGTTAGGGGTCATCTAGTTCAATGTCCTCATTTCATAGATGAATAAACTGAGTGGACCTAGGGAGTTTAAGCAACTTGCATTGGCTCATATAGGTAGTAATTTGCAAAGCTACATTTTATACCTGGATCCTTTCAGCTCCAAATCTATCACGCTTCTATTTTACCATAAATCTCCATGGAGATAATTGAATTCAGCCTTAAAAAAATCACCTCAGTAATAATTCAATGGCTTAACACCCGTTTAAAGTCTTGTTGAATGGCTCCCTTGAACAATTTGATTCAGAGCATCCTTAGCAGATTTGCATCATCTGTTTTAGTTTGACCATTCCCTTGAGGATGATTAGGGATTATGGTAATAGAAGAGACAAGTTTCCTTTCCAAAATGTTCTTATATTCAAGTGAGGAATATATATTATGTTTATACATACATCATTATATTGCATATATTATAATATGTTGTATTATATTTATTATATACAGTGAGGAAGTATATAGTGAGGAGTAACTTTTTGTCAGAAAGAAGAGTATCTGGTCAATCTGTCCCAGGCAAATAATTGGTAAAAGGTTGTGTTTTAGTGAAGAATGGAAAAAGAAATATTTATTTATTTAATCATCCATTTATTTATTATTTTCTAGTTAAATCTATTTATTTTTTTTACATTCATTTTCACAAAATTTTGGGTTCCAAATTTTCTCCCCATTTGTCCCCTCCACCCACCCCAGTACACCAAGCATTCTAATTTCCTCTATCACCAATCTGCCTTCTCTTCTATCATCCCTTCCTTCCCTTGTCCGCATCTTCTCTTTTGTCCTGTAGGGCCAGATAACTTTTTGTTCCCCATTACCTGTATTTCTTATTTCCTAGTAGCAAGAACAATACTCAACAGTTGTTCCTAAAGCTTTGCGTTCTATCTTTTCTCCATCCCTCCCTCCCCACCCATTCCCTTTAGGAAGGCAGGCAATTCAATATAGACCATATCTGTGTAGTTTTGCAAACGACTTCCATAATAGTCGTGTTGTGTAGACTAACTATATTTCCCTCCATCTTATCCTGCCCCCCATTGCTTCTATTTTCTCTTTTGATCCTGTCCCTTCCCAAGAGTGTTGATTTCAAATTGTTGCTCCTCCCACTGCCCTCCCTTCCATCATCTCCCCTACCCTGTTATCCCCTTCTCCCCCACTTTCCTGGATTGTAAGATAGGTTTTCATATCAAAATAAGTGTGCATTTTATTCCTTCCTTTAGTCGAATGTGATGAGAGTAAACTTCATGCTTTTCTCTCAGCTCCCCTCTTTTTCCCTCCACTAAAAATTCTCTTGCCTGCCTCGTCTATGAGAGATAATTTGCCCTATTCCATTTCTCCCTCTTTCCTCCCAATACATTTCTCTCTCACCACTTCATTTTTTTAAGATATGATCCCATCCTATTCAATTCACTCTGTGCTTTCTGTCTCTGTATGTGCGTGCATGTGTGTGTGTGTGTGTGTGTGTGTGTGTGTGTGTGTGTGTGTGTGGTCCCATCAACTACCCAGATACTGAAAAGTTTTAAGAGTTACAAATATTGTCTTTCCATGTAGGAATGTAAACAGTTCACCTTTGGTAAGGCCCTTATGACTTCTCTTTTGCTGTTTCCTTTTTCATGCTTCTTCTCATTCTTGTGTTTGAAAGTCAAATTTTCTTTTCAGCTCTGGTCTTTTCATCGAGAATGCATGAAAGTCCTCTATTTCATTGAAAGACCATATTTTCCCCTGAAGTATTATACCCAGTTTTGCTGGGTAGGTGATTCTTGGTTTGAGTCCCAGTTCCTTTGACTTCTGGAATATCCTATTCCACGCCCTTCAATCCCTTAATGTAGAAGCTGCTAGATGTTGTGTTATCCTGATTGTATTTCCACAATACAGGAACTGTTTCTTTCTAGCTGCTTGCAATAATTTCTCCTTGACCTGGGAACTCTGGAATTTGGCTAAAATGTTCCTAGGAGTTTCTCTTTTTGGATCTCTTTCAGGAGGTGATTGGTGGATTCCTTGAATATTTATTTTGCCCTCTGGTTCTAGAATATCAGGGCAGTTTTCCTTGATAATTTCATGAAAGATGATGTCTAGGCTCTTTTTTTGATCATGGCTTTCAGGTAGTCCCATAATTTTTAAGTTGTTTCTCCTGGATCTATTTTCCAGGTCAGTTGTTTTTCCAATGAGATATTTCACATTCTCTTCCATTTTTTCATTCTTTTGGTTTTGTTTTGTGATTTCTTGGTTTCTCATAAAGTCATTAGCATCCATCTGTTCCATTCTAATTTTGAAAAAACTATTTTCTTCAGTGAGCTTTTGAACCTCCTTTTCCATTTGACTAATTCTGCTTTTGAAAGCATTCTTCTCCTCATTGGCTTTTTGAACCTCTTTTTCCAATTGAGTGAGCCTATTTTTCAAGGTGTTATTTTCTTCAGCATTTTTTTTTGGATCTCTTTTAGCAAGGTGTTGACCTGCTTTTCTTGCTTTTCTTGCATCTCTCTCATTTCTTTTCCCATTTTTTCCTCCACCTCTCTCACTTGATTTTAAAAATCCTTTTTGAGTTCTTCCACGGACTGAGGCCATTGAATATTTATTTTGGATGTTGGGATACAGAAGCCTTGACTTCTATGTCTTTCGCTGATGGTAAACATTGTTTTTCCCCATCAGAAAGCAAAGGAGGAGATATCTGTTCACCAAGAAAGTAACCTTCTATGGTCTTACTTTTTTCCCCTTTTCTGGGCATTTTCCCAGCAAGTTACTTGACTTCTGAGATTCCTCTCCACCCCCACCTTGCTTCCAGATCCACCCAGCTAGTGCTTGGGGTCTGAGATTTAAATGCTGCTCCTCAGCCTCAGGGCTTTCAATGGGGGTGGGGCTGCTATTCAGTGTGAGATTAAATTCAAGTGCTCAGGTGGGGGCAGGGATGCTATTCAGTGTGAGATTAAGTTCAGGCGCTCAGGTGGGGGCAGGGACACCTCACAGGGCTCAGTTCCCTCAGGGGGTTTATGTGGAGATCTTCAATCATGGATCAGAGCTCCTGACTCCTTTGGGAGCTCCTGTCTGCTGATGCCTCTGCCTGTGCTTCCTGAGGAGGCCTGAGTTATGGAGACACCCTGCTCCCCTCTTGGCCAGCCAAAAAGTCTCTCTCACTGACCTTTGGCATCTATGGATGGAGGGACCTGCACGGCCGCTGGAGATTTGTCCCTGAAGTTTGCTGGGATCTGCTCCTCTCAGTGCCACGTGACCAAGACAGGGCTGGGCTCTGCTCTGGTTCCGGTCTGGGACAGACCTTTGGTGTCTGTTTTTCAGGGCTCTCTGGAACAGAAATCTCCTCCACTCTGTTGTTATGTGGCTTCCACTGCTCCAGAATTTGTTGGGAGTTCTTCTTTACAGGTATTTTATGGACTGTGGGTTGGGAGCTAGCATATGTGAATCTTTCTACTCCGCCATCATGGCTCCTCCAGAAATATTTATTTTTTGGTTTTGAAACATACTTGAACCCTGCAATGGGTCTCCCTCCCACCATTTAAATTGCAACCCCATCTATTTTGCCCTCTAAATCTTGGAGCGGGGAGGACATGCTAAGTGGTGGGATTAAAAAATACACATTGGATTCGATTAGTGTTGTTCATCAATTCTGTCTTTTTTCCCCTCAATTACACCCCCATTTAATCTATTTCCCTTGCATTCTGTTAACATAGCATTGATTGCAGGGAAGCAAACAGATTGTCCAGTGGTTATCCCTTTTTCTTGCCACATGGCTGTCTTACATTCTTTTCTGGTAATCTATATTTTTGATCACATTCTTCCTTTGGTTCAAAGCAAAAAGAGTTTGCAGAAATAGCATTTGTCTGACCATTTGTTACTTCTCAGCTATTCTTACCTTCTACCTTAAATGAGATATACTTCTTGGTTGACAACGAGTTACCAAATATTCATAGACACCATATACCTCTTCATTGCCTTTGAGGCAGGCAATGTACTTCTCTCCACTATCTTCAGCTTTAATTCTGTAGAGACAATGATATTCCATGACTCTTAGCTCTACAGTTTCATTAGAAAATTCTTGTTAGTAAGATAAGCCTTTTTTTCCTCAGGAAGAAACAAGGAGATGTTAAAAAATCATGATTCCAAATGAAAGTCTGTATGCTATAGTGAACAGAAAGTGAGACTCAGAGCCAGAATGACTTGAGTTTGACTCCTACATCTCACATATATTCTGTGCATGGTACTGAGAAAATCACAACCTCTCAGTTCTCTAGGTAACTCTCTAAGTCTCTTAAGTTACAGACAAGATTCTGAACTGTACTGATAGAGAAATTTCTTTCCCTAGAAATTCCTTATACAAGTGAAATTACAGGTGCAGCCTCCATCCCTATCATATACACTTTTTAGTGTGCCTTAAAACAGCTTTGTAGGATATGCTAGATTATATTGGATAGCTGAAAATCAGTAATCAGGATGGCATTGATTCCCTGACTTTATTCTATAATATGAAATTTTCTTCATGATAATAACTGACCTCTTCCATTCTTAAATGCTATAAACACTTAAATACTATTAACACCACCAGCTGACTTGAAGCAAATTTTCTTCTCTGGGGTTTCTTAAATTTAACAACTTCCACAAGGGATTGATGAAAATATCTGAAAAGTTTTGTCTCCCAATATTCAGACCAATGTTTCTTCTATGGAATCTTGTTGTAATCCTTGGGAAGAATTTAAAAGAATCAGTTTTCCATTCCAGTATTCATGATGCATTTACGCATGTTATAACTGCCTGAGGCTCTGACCTCACTTGGGTTTCTGTATTTGGTGTCACCATGACACAGAGTTGAAGGACTACGAGCTCCTTCAGAAGCAGATGTATTTCTTTTGAAATTTATAAGGTTAGATGTTCACTTGTTAAATGAATTACGAAACATAATGCTTTCTGCACAGATCATAGGAAGAATACTGAAACAAGAGCTGAGAATTTGTCCAGAACACACAATTAAATTTGGTTGATGAACCACATTTCAAGAAAATAATTAGATGCATATAATTCTCCACATAAATTTTTCTGTGATTGAGTTGATTTTGTGGAGATATACTTAATGATACTTAGCAAAGGACTGGGTATGAAAGACCAGACTCTTTAATACCTTTTTTCATGTCTTGGGTCATGATATAATGGATAGAGTACAATTCTTGTAAAGACTCAGAAATTTAGCCAGGAGCAATGTCATAGGGCAGCTTCTCCTGCCCCAAACATTCCCTACCCCACCCCTGCTTCCTTGGAAATAGATGTGATCTTAAAATGAGTCAATGAAAGCATAATATTCAAAATAAAGAAGGTAACTCTTTCCTTGTCAGAACATATCTAACGTGTTGGATTGTGTTTGAAGTGCCACCTTTTAGGACAGATATTGAGAAACTGATGTACGTCCAGAGGAAGATAAAGATATCAAGGAGGTTTGAAAACATGCCATATGGAAAGAGGTAGATGGTATACATGATGGTATGCATTTCAATGGTTTCGATGTGGTAATAAAATTATTAGTTACGTTTTACCTTGGTCCCAGAAGACATTGAGGGTAAAAATGGAAATGCTATATATTTTAGTTAGGAAGTTAGATAGGAAGAGAAACAACTAGAACAACAAGAAAACTTGTTGATAATTAGAGTTATCTAAAAATGGAAGGGGTTGTACCAGGAGATAATGAGTTTATCCTTGGAGGTTTTTAAATGGAGAAGGAAGGCTGTTTGCCAGGCATCCTGGCAAGATTTCAGTTTGGTATACATTGAGCTAATGCACCAAGCTCCATTCCAAACTCCAATTCCCAGATTCCATGAACATTCATTTTCATTTGTAACCACTGTTTTGTTAAAGTAACTAAGACAGATGGCAACAAAACCCCTAAGATTCCTGCATAAAAGCCATGGCTTATTTTCAAGTTGATGTCTTGAAACTTTTTAATATTGTAAAATGACCATAAACTTGTCTCAATCATTTGCACTGTTATTTTTGTGGCAGAGTACTTTCTTTACATTTGACTTTTTGTGTTTTCAAGGAGCAAGATTTCTATAATTCCTTTCATCTTTGATTCCATGAAATATCAACTTTACTGCTTCCGTTTTGTCAGTGAAGACTTGGAGACAATTTGTGACTTATCTAAAATGATTTTTTCTTACAGTCCATTTGTTATAAAATAAAAATTAAGATTTTGAAATTGTGGGGAAAGTTTTGAGTCACTCTATTTTGCAATTTTAGATTGTTTAAAATACCATAGTTAAAAGATAAACCTGACTACTTGATAGACAATCTGATTAATTTTGGTATCCTTGTCTCCTTTTTTAGAATAGTGAAATTTCACTAAATTATTTCTAGTAGCACTTGGAGGCAAGAATTGCACATGCCATACATGGACATAAAATAGAGAATGGTTAAACAAACTATGATAAGTAATTGTATATTGCTGTGCTGATGAATATGGGAAACAAAGAGAAGGCATAGGAATTGATATCAAGTAAGTTAAATAGAACTAGAAAAACAAGACTCCCAGTAACTACAACTATATAAAGGAAAAAAATAGCTCCCTCCCTTCCTTGCAGATGTGTATAACTGTAGATATAAAGCACAGATTTGGTAGATATGTTGGTTGGTTTTGCTGAACTGCTTCCCCCTTCCCCATATATTTATATAGTATTGTTGAAAGGCTGACTTGCTGGGCAGAAGGAAGGGTAGGTAGAATACATCAATAAAAGTGAGGTAAAGACAATACAAAACAAAATAACAGTAAACATTTTTTAAATGAAATTGATATATAGGGAAGAAAAAGAAGACAACTAAGTCAATTAGAAATCTAAAAATGTCTCTTTCCCATCTCTCAGGATGGCAGACAAAAAACTCCCCAAGGAACTAAAGGAAAGGAAGGTTAAAAAGGAAAAAAAAAGGAGAGCAAAAAGGAAGATGTGGCTGAAAAGGTGGTGAAAAAGCCTCAAGAGCTTTACAGTTGGAACCCAGTCCTGGCCTGAAGGATTGGTAAGTACTCTAGGGCTGCAATGTATTCCCACAGAGCCACGTACAAGAGGAAATATGCTGCACCAAAAACCCGGATTGAAAGGAAAAAGAAAGAGAAGGTACCTGCTACTATCTCAAAGCCAGTTGGTGGTGATAAGAATGGAGGAACCCGTGTTGTAAAGATTCCCCAAATGCCTAGGCATTACCCTACTGAGGATGTGCCTAGAAAGCTGCTAAGTCATGGCAAAAAGCCCTTCAGCCAGCATGTGAGGAGACTTCAAGCCAGCATCACCCCAGGCACTGTTCTGATCATGCTCACTGGCCACCACAGGGGCAAGCCAGTGGTTTTCCTGAAGCAGTTGGCTAGCAGCTTTCTACTAGTGACTGGACCCCTGACTATCAATCGTGTTCCTCTGAGGACACATCAGAAATTTGTCATTGCCATGTCTACCAGGGTCAACTTTTCAGGTGCAAAAATTCCAAATCATCTTACTGATGCTTACTTCAAGAAGAAGAGGCTCTGTAAACCCAGACACCAAGAAGAAGAGATTTTTAATACAGAAAAAGAGAAATACAAGATTACAGAGCACTACAAGGCTGATCAGAAAACCGTGGACTTACAGATCCTGCCCCAAATCAAGAAAATTCCTCAGTTCCATGGCTATCTGCATTCTGTATTCTCTCTCTCTCTAATGGAGTTTATTCTCACAAACTGGTGTTTTAAATGCCTTATCAAAATATTTGGAATAACAAAAAAAAGAAATCTAAAAATGTTCAATTTTTGGAGAATAACTTATAAGATCTGGCACTCAAACTAATTACTAGTTGGAATTCTAGCCAATTTCCTAAATCGTAGATCATTCAATATGGCCAAGATTTGCTCAGACAAGGTATGGACTGAAACCTCTGAGGTGCATTTTAAACATTCAGATTAAAATAAAAAGAGAGATGAACTTCCACTGATCACCAATTTCCACTACAGCTTGAACTCCTCAAATAGCCTGTTCTCATTATCCTACTTAAATCTAACAGGCAGAAACACTAAATGGTAGTAAAAGTAGATACCATAAAGTTTAGGAACTTGACAGGAAATTTAGCTTAAAATGACTTCATAGACCCCTATGAGATGACAATGATTTCATCATGTAGCATTAGAATAAGAAAAACGAACCAGGTATGACAGTGAGACATATCAATAGGAATACTTTCAAAGACCATATTAAGTGATCCTTCCATTGAACTGAGCATAAATCAGAACTTTATTGAAGTTACTGATGTACCTAGTATTAGATTTTATAGATTTAGAGTTTCCCATTCTGTATTAAAAAGTGACTACTGACATCTACAGAAAGATATCCTGGGAGCATTTTGAACTCAACCTATCCCCAAAAAGAACTAATTATTGTATTCTTCCAAATGCTCCCCTCTTCTTAACATCTCAATTTCTGTTAAAAGTATCATTACCCTTAAGTCATCCAGGTTACTTAGGAGTCATCTTCAAGCCTTCACTCTTTCTCATATCTCATTCATCATCAACTTCTAAGTCTTGTTTATTCTGCCTACCAAATAGTCTTTTTCTCCTTTTCTTTTCTTTTGTTTTTGCCTTTTCTATAGTCACAATGCCACTAATCTAGTTTTGGGACATCAGTCTCTTACCTGGGCTTCCCTATTCTTTCTTCTTCCAGATTATTTCACATTACTTTTTCAAGTAGCAAGTCTAATTTCACACTTCAACATACTTTCTCTATCCATATGCCTATAATTTCTTCTAATCTTCTCCTCATGGTAAGTCTGTGTAGGATTTGCATTATTAATTATAATCTCTAATTTTCAACATTCTAGCTAAACAGGTATGCTTACTGTTCCTAATATGTAACATTTCATCTCTTGCTTTTTTCCATACCTTTGGATATGACTGGAATATGTACTCCCTCTGTATCTCTATCTATTGGAATATCAGGATTTTTTCAATGCTCAGATCAATTATTGCTTCCAATAGGAAGCTCATCTTGATTCCTAGTTTTGAATGTCCTTCCCAATAAACAGACCTTTCAATTCATTTGGCAAATAAATATTTACTTCTATCATATTTCTGTTGTATTTGTTTGTTTTTTTTTTGTATGACAGTGGCAGATGGATGAGAATAATTTGTTGCAATGGTCATCAAGTCAGATAAAATCAAATACAGCAAGGTCATCCAGTGCATCCCAGGTCATTGCCTGCCATTTTGACTTCTTTCTTGCCACTAGACTTCAATGATTGTGGAAGAGAGAGTGAGGTTGAGTACTTGTGCATCTTTAGCTCAACTTAAATCTAATTCACACAGGAGTCAGCAATACCCCATGATGTCATTGGTCCTCTTTGAAAATGAAGGATGAGTAACATTTTTTTTCATGTACACATTGTTCTACATCCTTCCCCAGTAAACTCCCTTTCTCCCCTTCTCCCTGCAAACAGTAACTATCCAATTATTTTTTTTTTTGGTTTTTGTATTCCCAGCAATTAACAAAATCCTTGATATATAATAGCTGTTTTACAATTGAACGAATGAATGAAAACTTGAAAGCAACACACAGGAGAATCCTGGAATTGTTGACTATGGTTATATAAAGTTCCTCCGACATCATCTAGTCCAACTTCAGTTTATCAGTAAGGAATATGTGACCCAGAGAGATCACTCACTGGCAGTAGCCTAGGTCCTCTGATTTTAAGTCCAATTAAAAGTTTTAATATCAGAATAAAAAACTTTGAAAAAGAAAACCTGTGAGGAAAAGCTAAAGAAATGAAATCATCCAGTCTTGATTTTCTACCAGCAAGGACTGAATGAAAAGGGAAAAAAAAAGGCTCAACCCATAACATGAGAAACTGAGATGAACTAGAATGGAAAAGAAATATTGCTTAAAACTGGAAATGGTTTTCTGTGGCTGTTGGTAGACAATCCACTTGAGGTTCATTATATTCTCATTTCTATGAGATAATCCAAGTGCATTTCTCTTTAAAGGGAGGAAGAATTAGTTAATTCCATCAAAACTGTCATTAACCTTTGTTTCCACATATACTTTATAGTTATTCAGTAATTTTCAGTTGTTTTTCAGCCTTTCATGACCTCATGAATAGTTTACCGTTTCCTTCTTTAGCTCATTTTACAGAAGAAGAAACTGAAAAAAATAGAGTTTAATAGCAAATAGACTTGCCCAGGGTCACACAGCTAGTAAGTATCTTAAGCCAGATTTCCACTCAGGAACATGAGCCTTCCTTGACGCCAGATCCGGTACTTTATCCACTGTACCATTAGGACAGGATTGGGATGATGAGCCTATAAAATGATGTTACTGACAAAAATTTGAACACATATTGCTGATACACTTGTGAGATTATGCACAGTTTCATTTATCAATTTGAAATAAGATCACTATCTTGTTTTCCCTTCTTCCCACCATGTAAATTAGTTAACTTGTTTCCCCCCACCCTAAAAAAAAAGTCTAAAAAGCTGTGTCCTGACTTGATTATCCCAGGGATCTAAGTCTCCAACGGTGTAGGTTGCTGGTTATTTCTGACCATATTGTCAAGGCTTTAAGATTGTTGAAGTAAAAAGAGATCCACTTATTTGGAGTTGGAACCTTTCACACCTGGAGGATATCTGAAGGCCCTTTCACAGTCACCACACCCGTGACTTACTGACCAATTGTGTTTTCATATGAAGGCAAAGAGAGATCTTTTCTACAAAAGTTAAGTGTTATATTATCCCTCTTAATCATTCTTCCTATGTTGTTGCTGTAATAAACCTCCTTTAGTCATCTATACGATATGCAGGTATCTCAACACTATACTTTAACAATGAAATGGACCTCTATAGCCCCCTTGACTTAAAACACTGAGAATTCCTCTTTGGGATTGTCTTTAGGGTCAATTAATAAGCATAGAAGGAATTGAAGTTAGTTCTCAACCCCTCTCTCTCCAACCACAGTTTACTTTTTACCATGTATAGAATTATGCAATTTAAATCCCTACCTTATTCACCAGACTTGCCCTTGGATCATGCTTGGGTGTTTCCTATACTCAGATAATTAGGATTTGTTACCATTGAGGTATTTGTTACCATGGAACCTCTGACAGCAGTTCCAAAAGGGAGTTCCCAAAATGTTTTGAGCAACATCAGAAAGTGTCATTGGAATAAGTGCCTAGCCTTCCAAGGTGAGGACAATACTATTTGGAATATATAAATTCTAGTATTTTTATTTTTAAAAATCAGGCTCTAGATACTCATTCTTAATGGTGAATACATTTTAGGATATGCATCATTTTTTTTCTTTCATCTTAGGTTTGTCTTATTCCTATTCCTTATTCCTTATTCTTTTAGATAAGTTCCTTAATGAAAAAAAAGAGTGGCTCAGTGTGGCCTTTAACATTTATTATTTATTATCCTTTCATATCATTTATTATATCTTTATATCATTTATTATATTAAATTTCACATGCCAATGATGCTAACTATGAAGTCAAAGGATATAATGCGTAAGGACCACTTTCTCTCTACTCATATGGCCACTAAATTGGTCGAACACAGGCAGCACTTAATAAATGCTTGTGCAATTAACTTGTTCTTTTGGTAAAAACACTTTAAAATAGGCTCGTTGATTTACTGATTTTTTGTATTTAAAAATCATTGATATATTTCATTATTATACAACAGACACTTTCCAATATATACCTAAATGATATTCTCTCTACCCAATACAAAGTACATTATTTGCAAACAATAAGTTTAATGATTGTTTATAGAAGTGGGTGGTGTACCTTGTAACTTTGATACTTGACCAGCAGCTTGTTGTCTTTCAAGGTTGATACAATCATGAGAAATATTATTCCTCCTTGACTGAATCATTTTAGAGAATTCGTTCCGTGTTATGAATTTTCTTTTCAATTTGTCATTTGCAAAAAAAAAAAAATATCCAGGCCTATGATGGAATTTACCAAAAGAAATTCCTTCTCCTAATGCAAATTGGGTACTGTAATTTTCAGTCTTTGATGGCTGTCTGAAACACTGAGTGGTTAAATCATTTGTCCACAATCAGGCAATACTTAGTACGTATAAGAAGCTAGGTTTCAACCTAGGGTTTTCCTAAGTCTGCTATTCATCAAACTGTATCACATGTTTGATATTTATTTACACCATAAAATATTATGTTACATTCATATGCAGAAGTTAATTTCACCATTTCTCATTTCTAAAAATCTTTAGCTATTATCAAGTATTTATTTCTCAAGTTTTTCATGCTAATTGAAACTCACTAGGTACTACACTTAGAATATTTTTTAAAAAATATTTTTCAAAAATTTAATTTTCTAACTTTTGAGAAATTTCATTATAAAACCAGTTTTATAAAATTAATAGTCTTCATGCCAGCTATATTGTATCTTCTCAATAGGAGTGAAAGATTCCTAGTTCTAGGTATCTGAAGGCTCAAATCCTACCTTTTATGTTTTAGCTTTAAGATTCCATTGTAGATAGTCATGTTAGGTCTTTTCCATCTGAAAATGGAAAAACAAATTATCTAAAGTTCTCTTAAGGAAATATGAACATGTTCAGAATTACAAAATCTCATCATTAGGTGGCATAGTGGCTAGAGTACTGGATTTCGAGTCAGGAAGATCTGAGTTATAATCCTGCCTCAGATGACAATTTAGCTAACCCTGGAAATTATATTTAACTTCTCTCAGCCTCATTTTCTTCATATGTAAAATGGAAATAACACTCTCACATACTTCATATGTTTGTGCGTGTGAAGTGCCTTGCAGATTTTTAAAAAAACTATTCAAATGATAACTTATGGTGGTATAATATTTGTAAGTTCCTTCTGTATACGAGATATATAGAATATTTTTGAATACATGGTATCTCTCCATCATTTTTATCAGTCATCTTTATCATTATTGGCCCACCATGATTATTATTTTGATTACTTATATTCAATAAATACTTGCTTACATTTAACGAGAACCAACTGTGCAAGAAGCATTTCATATAACTTCTAAACAGAATTCAACCAGTCTCAAAGAAAAAGCTAATGCAACAGATAATTGAATGGTTATAAGATTAGAAGAATTGCTTTAGTTGATAGAATTTGAGCATGATTTTAACTAGATTCTGAAGAAACAACTCTAGAGAGATGACATGACAGAAAACATATGTGTGTGTTTTTTGTGTACATGTATGCTCGTGTGTGCACACATGCATGGATGCCGCCCTTTTCCTTCTGATCTCTACTTATTTTTCCATTCTATTTCCAACTCCATCCCAACCATGAATATTCTGCTCCTTTTAAACAAATGACTCTAGATCTTTTTCATATAGTTTATGCTCTCTCATCTTGGAATTGTTTTTTTTTTTCTAATATTCCCTCTCTGTTAGGAAGTTTCCTTCTCTTGTTTCTTATGAACTCTACCCTACTCGTCTTAGTCAATCAAAATGATCTACATTTTTAAGACTCCACTGTTGCCACCTCCTAAAATTCTTAAATCATAATAATTTTAAATCCAAATCATTTTCTTTATTTGAACTACTTGAAATATTTCAACTCAATAATAATAATGCAATACAATAGTAATACTACTAATAATAAAATGATACAATATAATAATACAAATCAACTCATATTTTCCAAATCAGCAAAGATGACAAAAGATGGGCAAGGTTAATATAGATACAGTTATGATTCCATAGTATGTTTAATGTACCAATGTTGTAGCTATGAATTATTGGTCCAAACATTTTGCAAAACAGTTTGGAATTAGATGGAAAAGATGACTAAAATGTTCATACCTGTGAGTCAGAGATTCCATTGTTAAGTATATACCCCAAAAAGTAATTAATAAAAATTAATGAATGTCTTGTATATATCAAAATATTTATGGCAACATGACTGTAGAAGAAAATAACTGGAAACACAATAGATAACTGTTTATTGGGAAATTTCTAAACAAATATGGTACATGAAGTTAATGAAATATTAATCTGCCGTAAGACAATTACTAATATGATGGAAATAGAGTCATGAAACGACATAGGAACTGATTCAAAATGAAATTAGCGGGACGAGGAAAATAACGTACACAATGACTACAACCATGCAAATGGAAAGAGCAAAGACAGCAAATTACTAAGTTGATTGTTAAAATATGATGACCTAGTTTGGTTCAAAGAAAGGCTATAAGAAAGTATCTTTTTTGCAGAGATAAGGGGATTACACGTGCTAGACTCCAGAATACTAATACAAATGATATACCAGACTTTCTTTGGCTGTATTAGTCAGTTTTGTAGTACTTCTTTTTTTGGGGTGTGGGTCTTTTTTGTGGTTGTCTGTTATAAGCGATTACTCTGGTGGTTGGAAAATGTAAGTGAAATAATAACAAAACATAGTAACTTTTTTTCTTAAAAAGAGTGATAATGTTCCTTGGAATGAGACTCTAGTGAAGAATGACAGAATCTGGCCTTTGGTTATTTCTCTGTCTGTCTCTGTTTTCTGTCTCTCTCTGAGTGTCTCTCTTTCTATCTCTTGTCTCTCCGCTCCTGCCTCTGCTCCCTTCTCTCTCATGTATATATATAGCATCATTATAAAATATTTGGTTGGGATGAAGCTTGGAGAAATAGCTAATATCTTGTGTGGCAACATCGGTAGCCAAAAAACTCTCAACAGACTGGAAAAGTGACCCCAACATTTTAAGACACAATTGAACAATGCAATACAATAATGATTCCATAAGTACCCAACCTACACTAGGCACTATGTTAGCTAGGGATAGAAATATTAAAAAAAATATGAAGTTCTTGCCCTTAGAATGCTTGCAATATAATGAAAAATAATAGGCACATAATAAAGTAATAACAGCACACAGTAGGTACTTCATAAATGTTTACTGACTAAATGATATGATGATTTGTTAGAGACAAAGAAAATATTCAGATAAAGAGCACAAAAAAATGAGGAGACAATGATTACTTTTATCTGGGGAAGGGGAAATCAAAGAGGACTCATAATGGTGATGAAACTAGCCTAGGCCTTGGGAAAGATAAAGATTTCAACAGCTAGAGATGGATAGGAACTATGTCTCAGGCACTGGGGAATTATATGAATGCATAGAAACAAGAAAATGCAGGCTCAGTTCAGTCTGACTGGGACAAAGACTCTTGAAAGATGAAATTATAATGGAGATAACAGTAAAATTTTATGTTTGGGCTGAAAAAAAATTGAGCTGCACATGGCAGTATGAAGAGCATAGGGCTATAAAACAGTTTATGTAGAATGTCTGGAAATTGTATTGTTTGGCAAATTCGATACCATGGCTACTAACAAAGTGACCAGAGAGAGGAAGGTGATTATTCTTTTATATATTGCTCCAGTGAGAACATGTCTGAAGGATGCATCTATTTCTTGATGTCACAAGAATGCAAAAAAAAAAATACAAAAAAGAAAGTATGATAATAAATTGGTTGAAGGAAATTTAGATGCTAAACCTGGACAGAGGAATACTTGAAGGGAATGAAGTTGCTTTAAAAAAAATAGTTGAAGGTTTGTCATGTGAAAGAAATATTAAATTTATTTTGCTTGGCCTCAGATGGTAGAACCAGGAACTATTGGTACAAGTTACAGGAAAACTGATTTTAGCTCAATAAAAACACTGTCTAATAAACATTCAGTCATACAGATGTAGAAAGAGTCTACAGATAGGGAATTCCTCAATAATGAAGGTCTTTAAGACAAGCCAGATTGACTATCCAATAGAAATATAGATTGTACTCATACTTCAAGTAGAGAAATTGAACTTGATGGTTTCTAAGGTATCTTTCTTCCCATTCTAGGAATATCCGTTTGTACAAATCTCCCTTCATTTTTGGTTTTCCCCACCTTTTACCTAACTAGAGAACAGGTAGGTCATATAGGGCATAGAGTACTGGGCCTGAAATCAGAAAGGCTTATCTTCCTGAATTCAACTTTGGCTTCAGAAACATATTAGCTCTGTGACCCTAAGAAAGTCACTTAACCCTGTTTGCCTCAATTTTATCCTCTGTAAGACAATCTGGAAATGGAAATACCAAACTACTCCAGTATCTTTATCAAGAAAATCCCCAAAAGTCAGACATGAATGAAAAACATCCAAGTTACAAAAAAGCCTAGCTAGACACCATCTCTCCCACTTCTGAATTCCCTTAACACCTTGTTTCTTTATTTTCAAAACTGAAATCTGAGAGTTTATCTTAAATTATAGCCAGCAATGGGCTGGTAAATGTTTTAGCAACCAACTTTTAAACAAACAAACAAAAATATGCACAGGATACTTTTAAGTTGAAACCACACTGTTCACATTTTCTCCATCATTTTATTAAGTGTAGACAATCGACAAAATAATAAATCGAGCCATGATTTGTAGTTTTTGATGACTTCTGAGGTGCTCATCCTTGCAATGAAAGTTAACGTCAACTGTCCTGAACTGGTAGCTGAGTATTTCTGAAATTAATCTATCTTTAATTTAAAGTACTCATCAGTGAACTTCATGAGGGCAGCCAAAATCTTACACAGGACTTCTACCAATGGCTAAAATATAGCAAGAATTCAAATATTTAATGAACACATGAGATGAAGTTAGATATTTGTGATTTCAGAGTAGTGACTTTAGAGAAAACGATTCATCTAAGGGAAGCAAGAAACATAGGTAGATAGTTGCATAGATGGAGACCTAGACACAAATGTGAAAATCATTCATTCCAGCGACCTATCATATTGTCAGAATTTCTCAAACAGCTAGAATTTTACAATGTAGTATTTATCCATTTAAAATTTAACACACATAATAATAAATAATAATAACTACTGCCAACACTTCTTTTGTCCTTGCAGCATTCTGAATTCATATCACCTCTCCCTTTTGGGGAGATGGGGCTGTCAGGTAGATACTTGTAAACAATTGTTATGGGGCGGAGCCAAGATGGCGGAGTAGAAGGACGCACGTTTACGAGCTCCGAAACCAAAGCCCATAGAATTAATGTAAAAAGAGTCCCCCATAGCTTCTGGGTGAATACAAGGTGTGCAGAAGCACAGTGGAAGAGATTTCCGTTCCAGGGAGCCCTGAAGACCCGTCCCCAGGGTCCGGTGCGCCCCGGAAAGCAGACAACACCCCCAGCGCTGCCCTGGCCGGGGCCCCAGAGAAGCTGATCCGAGCAGGCTTCAGAGACGGAAGCTCCGGGAGCCAGGAAAGTCCCTCCGCCCACAGAAGCAGGTCAGTGAGAGAGGCCGGGCTGAAGGAGAGGGGAAGCGGGGCGTCTCCGTGACTCGGGCCCCCTCGGGAGGAAGCGGAAGCGGCGGGGACGGGGCAGGAAGCGGCGGAGGCAGAGGTGTGGGCGGCTGCTGAGGCAGCAGTGGACCGGGACCCAGGAATCCCCCAGCGGCAGGCAGGATCTTCATTACGGAAGATTCCTGCATAAAACCGGACGGAGCTGAGCCTGGGAGACGGCCCTGCCCCCACCCTGCTCTGTTACTGAAGGCTTCTGCTTAAAGCCCCCAAGGGAGTGGGATTTGGGAGGCGGGCCCCCCACCCCGCCCCCACCCACTCCATTCCTGAAAGTCTCTGCATAAAGCCCCCGAGGGATCAGAGTCTCGGAGGCAGCCCTCGCCCCACCCCAGCACCTGAACTAAAGCTCACTGATTGACAGCCAGCAGGAGGAAAGCCCATTTAAATCTCAGAGGCCAAGCACTAGCTGGGCGGATCCAGGGGGGGTGGAAAGGAATCTCAGAAGTCAAGTAACTGGCTGGGAAAATGCCTAGAAAAGGGAAGAAAAATAAGACTTTAGAGAGTTTTTTCCAACAAATGCAAATGATCCCGACCTTCGGATCTGACGAAGATGAGGACGTATTCTTGCCATCAGGGAAAGACGTGGAGGGCGGGGCCTCAGTACCCCAGACACCCCAGGGGGGTGGTGGGTGGGCTCAGGCCCTGGAAGAGCTCAAAAAGGATTTTGAAAAGCAAGTTAGACAGGTGGAGGAAAAACTGGGAAGAGAAATGTCACAGATGCAACAAAAGTATGAAAAACAGGTCAATACCTTGGTAAAGGAGACCCAAAAAAATGCTGAGGAAATTAACACCTTGAAAAATAGGCTCACCCAATTGGCAAAGGAGGTTCAAAAAGCCAGTGAGGAGAAGAATGCTTTCAAAAGCAGAATGAGCCAAATGGAAAAAGAGGCTCAAAAGCTCACTGAATTTAATAGCTCTCTCAAAATTAGAATGGAACAGATGGAGTCTAATGACTTTATGAGAAACCAAGAAATCACCAAACAAAACCAAAAGAATGAAAAAATGGAAGAGAATGTGAAATATCTCATGGGAAAAACAACTGACCTGGAAAATAGATCCAGGAGAGACAATTTAAAAATTATGGGACTACCTGAAAGTCATGATCAAAAAAAGAGCCTAGACATCATCTTCCATGAAATTATCAAGGAAAACTGCCCTGACATTCTACAACCAGAGGGCAAAATAAGTATTGAAAGAATTCATCGATTACCACCTGAAAGAGATCCAAAAAGAGAAACTCCTAGGAACATTGTGGCCAAATTCCAGAACTCCCAGCTCAAGGAAAAAATCTTACAAGCAGCTAGAAAGAAACAATTCCAGTACTGTGGAAATACAATCAGGATAACCCAAGATCTAGCAGCTTCTACATTAAGGGATCGAAGGGCCTGGAATAGGATATTCCAGAAGGCAAAGGAACTAGGACTCAAACCAAGAATCACCTACCCAGCTAAACTGAGTATAATACTTCAAGGGAAAATATGGTCTTTCAATGAAACAGAGGACTTTCAATCATTCTTGATGAAAAGACCAGAGCTGAAAAGAAAATTTGACTTTCAAACACAAGAATGAGAAGAAGCATGAAAAAGTAAACAGCAAAGAGAAGTCTTAAGGGACTTACCATGAGTGAACTGTTTACATTCCTACATGGAAAGACAATATTTGTAACTCTTAAAACTTTTCAGTATCTGGGTAGTTGGTGGGACCACACATACACATGTACACGCATGCACACACATACACACATGCACACATATACAGAGATAGAGAGCACAGATTGAACTGAATAGGATGGGACCATACCTTAAAAGAAACTAGGGTAAATGGTGAGAGAGAAATGTAGGGGGAGGGAAAGGGAAGGGGGTAACTATATGTCATTTAAGAGGCAGGTAGGAGTTTTTCTTAGTGGAGGGTAAAAGAGGAGAGCTGAGAAAAAAAACAAAAACAAAAAAACAAGAAGTTTACCCTCATCACATTTGACTAAACGAAGGAGTGAAATGCACACTCATTTTGGTATGAAAACCTATCTTACAGTATAAGAAAGTGGGGGAGAGGGAGATGTTGCAAGGGGGGGGATGATGGAGGGGAGGGCAAAGGGAGGAGGGAGCAATTTGGGGTCAACACGTGGGGAGGGACAGGATCAAAGGACAGAGGAGAAATAATGAGGGGCAGGTTAGGAGGGATGGTAATCCAGTTAGTCTTGCACAACGCGACTATCAGGGAGGTCATTGGCAAAACTACACAGATATGGCCTATATTGAATTGCCTACTGTCCCAAGGGGAATGGGTGGGGAGGGAGGGATGAGGAGAATTTGGAACTCAAAGTTTTAGGAACAACTGTTTAGTATTGTTGTTGCAACTGGGAAAGAAGACATACAGTTAAGGAGGAATAGAAAGTCATCTGGCCCTACAGGAGAAAAGAGAAGATGGAGACAAGAGAAGGGAGAGATGACAGAAGAGAGGGCAGATTGGAGATAGGGAAAATTGGATTGCTTGGGGTATTGGGGTGGGGGGAGGGGATAAAAGGGGAGAAAATTTGGAACCCAAAAATTTGTGAAAATGAATGTAAAAAATTTAAATAAATAAATAAATTAAAAAAAAAAACAATTGTTATGTTGCTTCTTATATTTTCAATGAAGTTAGTCATGCAAAAGACAGTGTATTTTTTCAAGAACTACCTTCCACAAAAGTGTTATGCCAGTGCGTCATTTTGGCATGGAGGTGACCCTGAATTCTGGAAGGGTATGTCAGCAGAGTCCTACCAAGGCTCTGGCAGTTCTTACAAGCTGGATGTGTGTCAGGTATGGACTTTGGCAGACTGTGTGTTTGTCATCCAAGGACTAGCCTACCTAAGCGTGGAGGATCATTACCAGAACACTGAACACCAAGTGATGAATTTTTTTTTTTTGTAGCTACATCAAATAAGGGAACCTATCTACTGAGCAATACAGGGGAAATTATATATTTCAGTAGGGAGATTAGACACAGATGAAATCATGAATCCTTGTAGTATTGAAGCATGTAATAACACTCTTTAAGTGACAACTTTAAGAATCTCCTGCCATGTGATTTTGTAGTAAAGGTTGAGTAGTTTTATTTGATCTTAAATGCAGAAACTTTCTTTTGGATGAAATGAACAGTAAGAATTAAAAAGAAAAAGTTCTTGGCTTGAGCAATTGCCCACTTGTACAAATAATTCTATTTTTTATTTATATAAAAATTTCAGAATGGATCTTTCCCCTCAGAAAACTAAGAAAGGCAACTGCTGTCAACAGTTAGAATGGAAAGTATTGCATGAGCAGACATTAAACTGCATCTTAAAAAGTTAGACAAGAAATGTTCCAAATAAGGCCAAAAGTGTGTTTTACATATTCTGAAATTTACTTTGAAACTTTATGGAAATTTACAAGAGAGAGTGGCAAATAAGGAGATGCACAAATTTGGTTCCTAGATACTGTATTGGACTATAATGTAAGAGTCAGATTAGTTAATTAGTAGGCAATGGATCAAATTCTACTGGTCTTTCTAAAATTTATTATTGTTATTGTTTTTAAAGCCCATGTGCTAAGACAAAATGCCAAGGGATTATTCTGCTTTTCTCCTTTTATTCAGTCTCTCCTACTTATGGTGGATACTAATATGAGGGGCCGGGCTAGAAATAACAGATGTTTTTGCCCTTCTGGAAGGAAAGAACTTAACTCAAAGGCTGGGATGATATGAGACTAGCTTAGAGATGATTTGGCACCTGATGGATGATTCTTCAGGAAAAGGGGATGCTCGGCCTAAAGGAAAAGTTTGCTGTACTGCACTGGCTATAATTCAAATTGATTGAGGAAGGCAGAAAAACTCCTTTGCTTTGAAGTAGTTTTGCAAGAGAAATCAGGATTTTGGCTTCCAAATAGTCATGCAACCAGAATTCTGTCTTTGATTTTTTTTTTTAGAAGCCATTTCCCAAAATTGTGATCTCCAGGTGTTTTACTTTTGACCACTAAGAGTTAAAACAGAAAATCTCCTAAGAGTTATAAATGCCCAAACTTATTTCTTGCTCATGGAAAATGACATATGTCACCCACTTTGCCCTTTCCAGCACCCACCCACCCACCATGAGGCTGACTCAATAGGTGGAGCAGGTGTTATAAATTCCATTGAGCTCATAATGTTTTTAATGTTATTCCCATTGCAGATCACTCAGTATGCCCTCATTTGTCACATCCTGAGAGCAAGTCTACTATTCATTAGCTGGAATAAGAAAAAATGTTAACAGCTAGAGGAATTATAAATGAATCCCAATTTTCTGCAGTTCATATCATATCTACTTTTGCCTTCTGTCTTCTAAGGCAATGGAGTCCATTGGTTAACTAGCTTCTAGATAACTATTCATACACTTGAAATTTCTTAAAGTCTAACCTAAGTTGGGCCTTCTGTCTGGTTAGTTATTGGAATGAGATTAATAGGACCATGAAGGGAAGTATCCCTCGATATAACCGAATTAAGTAAGCATTAATTTAGTGCTTACCATAACCCAGTCACTATACTAGACAATTACTATGCTTTGATAAATCTCATAAATCTAGATATTCCCTTCAAAAATGCAGACTGCAGTTTGTCAAGATCATCCCATCCTGGGAAATTCTTATCTATGTGCTCCATAAATGAACCACAGAATAGGAAGGCTCAGGTTCTCTCTCTCTCTCTCTCTGTCTCTCTGTCTCTCTCTTTCTCTCTCTCTCTCTGTCTGTCCCTCTGTCTCTGTCTCTCTCTGTCTCTCTCTTTCTCTCTCTCTTTCTCCCTCCCTCTCTCTCTCCCTCTCCTTCTTTCTCTGTCTATCTGTCTCTGTCTCTCTCTTTCTCTCTCTTTCTCTCTCTCTCTTTCTCCCTCCTTTTCTCTCTCTCTCCTTCTCTCTCTTTCTCTCTGTCTCTCTTTCTCTCTGTCTCTCTTCCTCCCTCTCTGTTTCTGTCTCTGTCTCTTTCTCTATCTTTCTGTACTTTCTCCTTCATATTGTTTCTCCTAAGCAATTTCTGGTTTAGAATACATTACAGTCTACTCATATCCACTGTGTATCTCTCTAATCTCAGGTGATCAACTTGAATCCTTCGGTGACTGAGGTAGCCATGAAATAGCCCTAACCTTTGATTGTGGGAGAATTTGGGGGCATTAAAAACATTGTACATCTTCTTAAGAATAATAATCTCCTCTTTTTTTCTTATTCAGTTTTTTTTTTTGTTGCTGCTTAGTTGTTTCAACTCTTTGTGACCCCATTTGGGGTTTTCTTGGCAGAAAGCCACTGGAATGGCTTGCCGTTTCCTTCTCCAGTTCATTTTACAGATGAAGAAACTGAGGTAAACAGGGTTAAGTGACTTGCCCAGGATCACACAGCTTGTTCTAGGCCCAGCTTATTGGAGACAGCTAGGTAGCAAAGTGCTGGAACTGGCATCAGAAAGACGAGTTCAAATCCTACCACAGACACATACTAATTGCATGAGCATTGGTAACATTTAACCTTTCTGTGTCTTAAGTTGCTTCAACTATAAAATGGGGAAAACAATAACACCTAGCTTGCAAAGTTGTTGTGAGGATCAATGTTTACTGCTGTTGTGAGGATAATATTCATAAAGTGATTAGCATAGTGCCTAATATGTACATACACATGAAGACTTACACGTGTTATATGTCTGTGTATCCATGCATAACACATACATATATATATGTACGTACATAAATGTTAAAACTCAATTGATTGTCTTCTGAACAATAAGCATTCTTCATTCACTTGGATGTTCCTGGGTGCATAATAAATTTAAATTATTTTGAGCGATTATACATATTATTGAGTGGACCCTGCGCTGTTCCAGAGGCTGATACAATCAACACAGTTTTCTATAACTTAAGTAACTTACCAATTGCTGGAAGTCCTCTATGACAGTGATAAACAACGTTGGTGAGCATGATTCTCACTATTTTATGCTTTGTTTGCGATTTATTAACAATCTGAGCATTGTTAGAGAAAGTTATTTCTATTGTTGCATCTTTCAAAGAATTTTGTAAGATTTTGGCATCTACATGGGAGATGTATTGTTGGAGGAGCTCATGTGTGTAATAATCATAGATGACAGAGAGTGCTTTAAGTTTTGCCAAGCCCTTTAAATATATTATCTTATTTTTTTGTTGTCATTCAGTCATGTCTGACTCTTCATGACTCTATTTGAGGTTTTCTTCGGAAAGATACTGGAGTAGTTTGCCATTTCTTTCTCCAGCTCATTTTATAGATACGGAAACTGAGGCAAACAGGATTAAGTGACTTACCCAGGGTCACACTGTTAATAAGTATCTGAGGTCAGATTTGAACTCAGGGCCGGTACTCTATCTACTGTGCCTCCTAAGTTCCCTTTTCTGATTTAAGCCTCTTCAAAACCTTATGGGATAGGTTCTGCAAATATTTTTATCCCTATTTTACAGATGAAGAGGATAAGTGACTTTCATGGGGTCACACAGCCTATAATTGTCAGAGACAGAATTCTAGAACCCCATCTACTGTGGCACACTGTTTCTGAGTATATAAAAAAGTATTTATTCTAAAACTATTGAACAAGTGCCTATCTAAGTCTTGATAAACTATCTAAGAATTGATAAACTCTTACTTTAAAAGATATTCCATATCTAAAATGATCCTTTTCATGTCAAACTGAGGTGAAAAAGAAAGGAAAAAAAAAGAAAAAAAAAGCTATTTTAGCAGAGAGCAATAACATCATCCCATCTAATTTATAATAATAATGACCTATGCTGAAATCAAAGTTGTCGAGCTATATTCTATGAGTGAATGTGCCGAGAGATGCTGGCTTGGTGCTGAGGTGTCTTACGATGCCTAATAAATAGACTTCTGGGGTTGGTCACTTTAAACTATCGAACATGAAATGAATGAACTGTTTCAAATAATATATTTAACTCAAATAGCTGTTGTCATAGAAATAGGAAGAGTGAAGAAAATTAAAATTCATGAATTATCCAAAATTCTTGATTTAGTCAAGCTTCTCCAATCTCTTTTCTTACCAAATTGTGTTTTGCTAGACGTGTGAGTCCGAACTAAATTTATTTTTGTAATCAGTTCTTTCTACTTCTAACCTTATTTATCACCACCATCACTATTCCTAATAGGTACAATTATTAACTAGCTAAAATTTATATAATGCTTCAAGTTTTGTGATGCACTTTACAAATATCTCATTTCACATTCACAACCATGCTGGGAGGTAGGTACAGTTATTTGCTTCCCTTTACAGATGAGGAAACTGAAGTAGATAGAATTTTACTGATTTATCCTGCGTCACACAACAAATAACTGTTTTGAGGCTGCATTTGAACTCAGCTCTTCCTGGTCCTAGGCTCTGTTCTCTATCAATGTTGACTGCTACTGTTGCTACTGCTACTACTACCATTGTTACACAGTCATTTCAGTCATGTCTGATATCCATGACCCCATTTGGTGTTTTCTTGGCAAAGATACTGGTGTAGTTTGCCATTTTCTTCCCCAGTTCATTTCACAGATCAGGAAAGAAGACAGATTTGAATTCAGGAAGATGAATCTAGCTGCTACTACTACTGCCATTATAACTGGCCATAAATTATATAGCCTTTAAGGGTTTTCCATTAATTTTCCCATGTATGAAAACATTGGTTGGTTGGTTGTTATCTTTTGTTCTGGAAAAGGATCAAAATGATATCACTATGCTAGTCAAGTTTCAGTGTGTCCAATTGTGGCTGATCAGGTCAATATGAGCTTGGAATATTCTACCACAGATCAGGTACAAATAGCTCATGTGAACATTTGGAGTGGATTCTCTAGATTTGCACATCCTGCATATTCTTTGAGCTGTTTCAGTTCTGCTTTGCTTGTAGAGCACAGCACTCTCTCCAATGTGGCCACACCATGCTGAGGTGTCTTGTACTAGTGTCTCCTTTGTTATACCATCAATTTCCAAGTTCTTAAGAGAGACCTTGAGAATGTCCTTGTATAACTTCTTCTGACCACCATGTGAACACTTGCCCTGTGTGAGTACTCCATAAAGTAGTCTTATTGTCAAGAATACATTTTGCATTTGAACCAAGTGGCCAGTCTATCAGAGCTGCACTCTCAGAAGCAGAATTTGAATGCTTGGCAGTTTAGTTCAAGTAAGGACCTCAGTGTCTGGTACCTTACGAGGTCATGGTCTTTAGAATCTCCCTAAGACAATTCAAATGGAAGCTATTTAGTTCCCTGTCATGGTGCTGGTATGGTGTTCATAAGCATACTACAATGAGGTCAGCACAACAGCTCTATAGACCTTCAGTCTGGTAGTCAATCTATTGACTCTTCTCTCCCATATTTTCCTTAGGAGTCTCCCAAACACTGAGTTATCTCTGGCAGTGCATGGGTCAACCTCATTGTCAAGGGGTACATCCCTGGAAAGTAGAGTATATTCAAGGAAGACTAGTGCCTCTAGTGTGATGACTGCTGATCCCTTTTCAGGACTGGTTTCCACCACAGGTATCTACCTGTTCCACCCAACTCTCACCTGTGGCTCCACAAAACTGTAGCATGCACTGAAGCCACACCCTGGTAAACCATTTTGGCAGATAGGTCAAGCCTGATTGAGAGTAATCAAGGGTTCTGAAACCCATTGGTGATTTAGGGGGTATCTATCCCAAGCAAGTGAAGACTTCCCCTGGTGGAATGGGTGGATGAGAAAAATTTGTTCCATTGGCCATGAAGGCAGTTGAAGCAGGTACTGTGGAGCACTTAGAGCTTCATTAGACATGGAAGATGCCAAGGTCATGAAAACACATAAGAACATAACTATCCTTAGAAGTAGCTTTTATCATTACCTTCATTTCATAGATAAAGAAGTGAACTTTCAGAAAAGTTAAATGATTTGTCCAATATCATGCTACTAGTAAGTGGCCAAGGCTCTGTCTGAACCCATGTCCTCTAGAGTCCAAGTCAGTTCTCTATCCTTTACACCACAACTTGACAATAAACATTATTACTCCTGCTCAGCGCATCACCCAGCATATAATAGGCACGTAATAAGTGTTTATTGGTTGATTAAGTACAAACTCTTTCTGGGCAAGAGTCTGGTCTTTAGCTTTTTCTCCCCTGTAGGACTTGGTACAGACCTTGCACACAGTAAATTTTTGATTGACGCTTGTTGAATGAGTGGAAGAATGAATGAATGAATGAATGCTTTCACAGTGATATAAGTGCTTACTGTGGAATAAATTCCCTGAAGAAATGAGAACAGACCTAGAAAATCCACAAGCTAAGGTAACTGGATAATCAAGAGGAGACTTCCTCAATAGCATTCATTAAACTGAACAAGCCAAACCGGTAATCATTTATTGTGCCTGTCACGTCCCAGGTGCTTTGCTAAGTGTTCATATGAAATCTTATCATCGTGGCCTCAGTTTTTGATATTCAACACCTTCTCAACTCCCTCAGTTGTTTCTCCTACGGAATCAGAGGGATAGAGGGTAGAGCAGAAGACTTCTACTGAAACCTGGCTTTCTGGAGGGCTCTGAAATTTTAGAATTTTCCAGAAAATTCTCCATTTTCCTGGAGCAACTCAGTTTGGTTTCAATTCCATGGAATAATATGTTAGATGATTGTAAGCTTTTTGAGATCAGGGCCTATCTTTCTTCTTCTTATTGGTATCCCCAGAACTACACGTAGAGCCATGCACATGGTGGGTGCTTAATCAATGTCTACTTAATTGAGTCGCTATTATAACCTTTGTTCCAATGCCCACTCATACAGGACTCTCCCTTTACTGGTGGAGATGAGTGCCTGACCCACATGGGGGGAAGAAGAGTTGGTGAAAGGCAAGAGCTTCAGTTCTCTATCAGTATATCTTTGAGATTCTCTAAGGGAAGATGGAAGAGGCCACTTCGGGATGCTGAAGGGAAAAGATTATGGGAAGACATTATTAGTCTTCATTGTGTCTCAATTAGTTCCAGGAGAATTCGATTTGTGGTTGATAAGTTATTTTAGTCAGTGTGATTCTTTGTGAACCCATCTGGGATATTCTTGATAAGGATACTGGAGTGGTTTACCATTTCCTTTTCTAGCTCATTTTATATATGGAGAAACTGAGGAAACAAGGTTAAGTGACTGGCCCAGGGTTACCAAGCTTCTACATGACTGAGGCCAGATTTGAACTCAAGTGATTCTGACTACAGGCCAAGCATTCTATCCATGACAAATATATACCTTCTTTGATTTCTGTTTTGCTACGTTTTGCCAAGATAAGATTCTTTGCGATTCTCTTTTTTTGCTAATAATTAATTTACATGTTTTCAGTTTTCAACAATTGCTTCCATAAGTTTTAAATTTTTTTCTCTCCTTCTTTTTCCCCTCCCTTCCCAAGAGAGCATGCAGTCTATATGGGTTCTGCACACACATTCTTATTAAACACATTTCTACATTAGTCATGTTGCATAGAAGAATTAAAATGAATGGAGAATCCATGAGAAAAACCAAAACAAAGCATAACAAAATAGAAAATAGTCTGCTTTATTCTGAATTCCAACTCTACAATTTTTTCTTTGGATGTGGATGGCATTTTGTATTGAGTCCTCTGGAAAAAAAATTTTGTTACTCTCTTGTGAGATTATTGTGGAACTGATGTTGGGTGGGGTAGGGTTCCAGTCTTGGATATAGTTTGAGGTCTTCTTTTTCCCCTTTCTCCCCAAAATATGACAGAGAAGCCAAAAGTTAACCTTAACCCAATCATATTCCAGCTAATAATATTTAAGAGAACAGAAAGATATACTTCTATCCCGGGGCTCCCTTCCTCTGTGGGGATCATCTACCTCCTCTTTCCTCTCCTGGCAGAAATGAAAGCCTCTCTTGCAGAAGCATGGACTGAGAAAAAGCTAGAGATATCTATTCTTCCTCCCTTTGATCCACACATGCAAGAACCACTCCTTGACATTCACGGCCCCTCTGTACATGGGGGGGGGGAGGTCATCCTTCTTTTTCTTTATATTGGTAATGCAAATATAAGCACAAAGGAAGAAAGTATCTGGTCCCAAGGAATTTTCACTCTGGTGGAGGAAAACAATGCCTAAAAAGGAGCTGAAAAATGAGCAAGAAATGTGGAGAAGGTATTCACAAGTTGGGTAAAGAGGGAATAGTTCAGAGAGTAAGGAAAAGAGCTGGAAAAGAAAGGAAGGAGTAACTGAATTTCCTCAAGAAGAAATACAATCTAGTCCTCAAAATATATTGAAAAGAATCAAATTAATATGATAATAATGAATGATATTGATGTCATGTTAAGGTTTATAAAGTACTTTATGTAAACAATCGCATCTAACCTTCAAAAAACTCTAAGAAGATAGGATCATGGATTTAGTGCTTAAAAGGACATTAGAGGTCTGGAGTATTACCCATTCATTTTATAATTAAAGAAACTAAGGCAAAGAGAAGCTGAGTGATTTGCCAGATACATCTAGTAAAAGTGTATGGGGCAGGATTCATACCCTGTGTTCTAAATTATGAAACTGATGCACTGGTTACTTGTTTACTCTCTAGAAATATTATGTCAGGATTTCAAATAATAGATATTTATTATGTTCCTATTATGTCCAAATTATGGAAGAATTTTGGAGTCCATAGAAAAGGCTCAAGGGCAAAATTGTACACAGTTAACTATGTGCGACTTCAAGGAAGTTATTTAAATTTTCCAGGCCTTGTTATTCTTACCTGATAAATGAGACTGTTGACCTATAGTATCTCTAAATTTCCTTCCAGCTCCAAGATTCTACCACCTTCAGTAGTTGATCAAAATGGTGTTTTTCTTTTTATCAAAACAAAGAAGATGAAAAAATAACATATTGGCATAAATTTTACTTGACTTCCCCAACTGTTAAACTGTGCCAAAATATATCAGTGTCTAAAACTTCAGGTATTCATTCAAATGTACATTCAATCCAAATCCATTCAATGTACATTTAACAAGTTATCTCCACGATATTACTTACCTGTTTCCCTCCTCTTATTCCTCCCCTACGGATTCTTTATTGTTTTGTGTATAACAATTCAATTCCATCCAATATGCTCTTATTAAGTTCTGTCTTTAGAATGTGTAAGGTAAGGCGTACCAAGACAAAAATGAAACAGTTCGTTCTCTCAAGGCATTTACACCACAGTCTAGTGCCTCTAGTCACCTAAACATCCAATCCAAGACAACATTTGGAAATGGGATATTAAAACTCCTCTCTATGTTCATATTAATAAAGACTGATGCTTTTCTCTATAAACACTTTCATCTTAAAAGATTTAGATGAAGAAATTATTGAAGGTTTAGAGGGCTAGTGCTCATGAGATGGGTGGATCCTGTACAGGTGGGCAAGGGCACTCCTTTAAGTTTGGAAGGAATAAGTTGGAATGCCTGTGTGTTTTGTCAGACCTAGGATCTGGGAGCAGGTGGGCAGAGGAAACACTTGGGTAATACCAGCAGTCATTTCATGCTGCTTGGTGCCCAGCTTACTATTTTGGGGGCCCCTCATTGGTTAGAAGCAGTGGGGTGATTGTTGTGCCATGTACTTTCGAGGACTGATCACTAGGCTCACACTCTGCCAACCACTGCTGAATAACCGCCACCAGATGGTACCTTGACAGAATCTGAGGTGATGCTGTGTGACAGTATCCATTGTGATGATCAGAATTTATGCCCCAATGTGTTTGTGACTTGTATGGGATGCCAACTTATTATATAACCCCAAATAATATATTTAATCTAAATGTCATTTTAAAAACAATTACTATTTTATGAATGGTGCATATGTTTCTGCTTCTGCCTAGAAACACAGTTTGAACTTTGGAAATTTGTCCCAAATAGATATTTTTTCCCCTGGAAAAAATAATGCAGTTTACAAAGTTGTTATATAATATTCCATAAGCAGGAAACCAAGTAAAAGTTTAAAAATTCTAATAGTTTTTCTTCCAAACTCTCTGGTATTTTATTCTGTTCTAGAGATGATAGCATTCTTCCTATACCTTTTATTTCTGATGGCATCAGTGAGCTAGAGGCCTGCCCGAAAGTCCAGTTTCCTGAACTCTGGAAACAGCACTCTCTCTGAGAAGGGTTCTGAGAGGTTATTTATACTGCAGGCGACCAGATGGCTTTGAACTTTTGGAGAAGCTCTGGGAAAGGGATATTTGGAATCAAGGGCAGATTTGAAACCATATGTGGCTCTGTTTTAGTCCAGAAAAGTTCAAATTTATAAAGATAAAAGTCTAAAAAATAAACCCTCTGATGATCATGGAAGAGGAAAAGGCTAGGTAAGTATCCATTCTTTGGAAGATTGAAAACTTGGTTAAGCTAAAACAAACAGAAGCTTTCTGCCATTCCTTGTATGCAGTCTCTCTCTTTCCATCATTTCCCTCCTTTTCCTTTCATCTATGCACAAGAAGAAGAGTTTATCATTGTGATATTTGCTGTCTATGGTATAAGGTTCTTTTACTGTCAAGTTTTTTGAAAGCAGCCATGGCAAGCATAGGCCCAGTCGTTTGTTTTTATAGAAACTCCAGTTCTATTTGAGCAAAAGTCTAAATTGTACTGTTGTTTTACTAGACAAAGTAACAGACAAAATGAGTATTTAAAAGCAGGGGAAATAAAACATGACTTGAAAATCCCTAACAGATTTGTTTATTTCACTCTCACCTTTAATCACAAACAGAATTATTCTTTATTCACAAATACAGTGAATCTAAGCTTTTAGCTGAGCATTTAGTGGAACAGCTACCCAGTAAGCTTTGCTTATGTTGCAGACAGCTACCCTGAGGAGTGATTTGAATTTAAATGTGATTCCCTTATTAGTTTCTGCTAACTGCAAATATCCCAGGCACTTAATTAAGTGGCTGAGTAATGTATGAATGCTCACTTCTGCTTGTCATGCAGAACAAAGTGATGTATTTATATTCCATGCACAATATGAAATGTAATGACACGGGCAGCAGTAATTTAGAAAAACCTTTGTATTTTTTTTTTTATTGTCCCTGCTTTGGCTTAAGAAATGTCAGTCCATTGTCCGAGTTTGGCCAGGGCAGTAATAGGAGATATGGCCTAAAAGGGAGTGGTATGCACATAAGATTTCCCTAACCCCACTACAGGTTCCTCTGTGCCCCTTGAATGACTCATGTCTTGACAGTTTTCATTTAAAACAAAAGCATTATTTGGAGTTTCACTTCTTACTCTCCATTTTAACTTGATAGCAGTCATTGGTGACTTCCTAGAATTGTATTTTACACTTGAAACAAATGAGAGTTAGGAGATTCAGATGGGATTTGAATGAACTTAGCATGTGGAATTGCAAATTAATGAGTAAATAAATTAAAAAGAGCAAGAGGAGTAAAACTCTCCAGCCCCATCACATTTCTTTGCTTGAGCTGAAGCCTCCCTAAAAGGGATTTTTCAAGTCCCTTTGATCTCTTTGTAGATTGTTTCATTTATATTCCCTCATCAGCTTTCACCATCAATACAGGTGTTTTCTACCTTGCATCTAAAGTCCTTCCCATAGACTTAACACTAATTTTCTTCTTTTATGATTTTTTCCCTCTTTTCTCCCTAATGTTCTCATAATCCCTACAGACCTCAGTTACATGTTTGTGGGTTTTTGTTTTGTCATTTGAAAGCAGACTAGCTCATATGTCTGGCCATTTGGACAGATGTTTGACTTGTCAGATGCTGTATTTGTCATGTAGAACAGAAGAAATTCATGTCCTGGTGATTTCCCCTCCTTTGGGCTCTAGCTCTAGACTAGGAATGGTCCTTTCATTCAAGTCACAGATTTTCTCGCAGGGCTAGAAACACTCTTCTCAATTAGTTGACTTCTTTTGTTATGAAACTTTCACTTTTTGCTTAATTGGTGAGTGATGGATTAAATCAGAGTTGCCACTCTTTGCTATTGCTGTCTTCTTTAATGGAGTGTCTTGCACATAGTAGGTAGTTAATGAACACTTGTCAAATTCCATCAAATGTAACATTTTGTTTTTTTTTTGCTGTTGTTATCATGGTTATTTATTGTTTTTCTGAAAGATCCTAAAATCTCTTGTTGGAAGAAGACAAGAGCATTTAAGGCTAGAAAAACTGAATGTAATCTGCAGCTATAGAAGCAATATGCATTAAAGTGACAGCTCTTCTTGGCTGGTTTATTTGCTAAGGAATGTTCCTGCTTTTGCATACCTGCATTCATTTCCTTCCTGAGTGTTTTCAGCCTTCCTAGACTTTTGTGTACCATAACCAATCCAAAATGACGTCAGGCTGCTTGGAGAATATTGCTGAAAATTCCTATCAGTGCGGCCATGCTGCACAGTGAAATCTTGGCAGCGATATTATTTCATGTCTCATTCACCATAGACTGCTCCTCTGTATAAATCCCATTTTCCTCTGTAGAACTATACCTGGGCTGCGTTGAAGACACAGTTCTACTTGTACGTATTTCAGCGTTGCCTTTATTACCCATCCATATTTATCTCGATGGTGGGCATCAGGGTATACTGCCAAGCAAACAGGAAATGCAACAGAAACTCAGTGAGGATTGGAGGGAGTTCTATTATCATTGTTTCTATACACACAGGTTTGGTGGACTTGTTTACCCTGTTTCTATAATCAATAATCTCTTGCTACAACTTTTTTTTCTTTTAACCCTCTGAATTTTCTTAAATACTTCTGTGACCTCCCATATGCTCATATCTGGAAAGAAGCCCAGGTTGACTGCATAAGTTCACAGAGAACACATATGTTAAGGGAGGCACCTCAGAAGGTGACTGACAGTGTTTCTTCATCTGGAAATCCTATGGGGGGAAAACCGTCTCTCTGTTCTGCCTGTGTATATGGTGCAGATAGGTAGGTTCAATCATTGGTTGGCTATGAGCATTAATCATTTTATTAATTTACCTAGAGAAAAAATTGTTTAAAAGAAAAAAAAAACACTAGTGCTGGGGTCAGGAGACCTGATTTCAAATCCTTATTTCACTACTGCCCACCTGTGTTGCTGTGGGTCTCTGAATCTCTCTGAACTTGTATTCTTCTCATCTACAAAATGGAGATAATAATGACTTATACTATCTAGTTCAAGGATCTGAGCTATATAAATGTGAAGTAGCATTATTTATCCTCCAGCAAACAGGAGGTAGAATACAGATGGCACATCTTTTCTGTTTAGACAGGAGACGTGTAAGGAAGTTTCTTGTTTGTCTTCATTGTATTAAAGAGTCACATCTCTCAGACTTAGACTGATGCTCAGTGACAAGTTCCTTTGACTGCCCACTTCTTGGGAAAGGCTTCCAGCCTCTATGCATCAAAATTAGTCAGGTTCACTCCTGAATGGTTCAGTTTGTCTCTTAGTGACATGAGAGCATTGCCCAGGGTGTGGGTTGGATGAGATGTGTCAGTTGATATATTCCTTTGTCTTTTCAAAGGATTTCCTAAATACTCCTAGCTGAAGGAGTCAGAAATTTCCATCAACTTTCTTCATGTCTACCATTTTGTCCCCCTCCCTGGCTCTGTGCCACCCTACTCCCTTGGTCTTCTAACCTGCTGTTCTGTATAAAATAATCTTCATTATTTATGTATGCGAAAACTTTTCAGATCCTTTATTTCATGGCTGTTGTTTCATGTCATGAACACTTTCATGAGAGATGGAATATTTTCTACTTACTTTTATGTATTTGTATATACTTATTTATATGCACTTCAGCATGTATACCTTTTTTAAAAAATACAGTGTCTTAACTAGTCCTTCCTAATGCTTATGATGTATTATTTAGAGATGAAGAAATTAATATAGAAGGGTAGTAATTTGCCTAGTGCTTTTTAGAAAATTGGGGCAGGAATTGTATTTATCTGAATTTGCCCTAGCAGGTTTGTTACCCTGATTGGTTAGTTTCTCTAGGAACCTCTGCTCTAGGGATAGTGCCCAGACAAGTGATATTTTTTCCTTCGTTTCTCTCTGAACTCTGCTTCTTACTCTATAGATTACTTTCTCTGCCATGACTGAGTAACTCATCAGTCAAAAAGATCATTCTCTTCCTACAGATTCTTCCTCTGATTTGCCAGTTCCTTCCAGAAACTCCATTTTATAAGAACTGTGCCCAGGCCATATGCTCTTCTCCTCTCTGTCTCTCTGTCTGTCTCTGTATCTATCTCTCTGTGTCTGTCCCTCGGTCCTTCTATGTCTGTCTCTCTGTCTCTGCCTCTCTCTTTCTGGTTTTGTCTCTACCTTCTAGTCTCTCTGATTAACTGTCTCTCTGTGTTTTTTTGTCTCTCTACTCTCTTTCCCCACTGCATATTAGAATGCAAACTCTTTGATGGCAGAGACTTCCTATTTCTTTTTTAAATTTTAGATTCCCAGTTCTTAGTGCTTGGTGTTTGACACAAAGTAAGTGTGGAATAAACACTTGCTGATTGATTTTTTTTCAGAAAACTGCATAGCCAGGCTATATTATTGCACCTGGAATATCAGAAAGGGCTCTAATAACCTGTAGAATAAGGCAAAACCCAACAAAAACCTTCTTATTTTCTATTTGGTTCTTCTTACCTAAGTTTTAAATTTTAAAAATGACATTGTACATGATATACTTTGGTACCCTGTAAATAACAACACTCAATAAATAATTTTTATTAAGTTTGTATTGAAAAAGCATATTGGAAACTTTACAATACAATAGCTATGTTATTCACACAGTAATTTACCTATGGAGTGATCATCAAGTGTCAACACAAAATAGATATGGAAGAAATGTTTGTTAATGTGGATATCATTCTTCTTAAAATATATTTTATCTCCTCAAATATTTCCAATAGCATGTAAAAAAATAACTTTCATTCTAGAAAATTTTGAGTTCCAAATTCTCTACCTCCTTCCTACCTTTCCCCCACTTCTTGAAGAGGCAAGCAATACAATATCAATTATACATATGAAGTTATATAAAACATATTTCTATATGATTGCTGCTTTTCATTCTTTTCAGTCATGGCTGACTCCTTGTGTCCTTATCTGAAATTTCCTCAGCAAAGAAACTGGAATGGTTTGCCATTTTCTTTTGTAGCTTACTTACAGATGAGGAATTGAGGCAGACAGTAAAGGGACTTGTCCAGGGTCACACAGCTTGTACCTGAGGATAAATTTGTATTCAACAAGATGAGTTTTCTTGACTTCCAGTCCAGCACTCTCCATTGTGCCACCTAGCTGCTCTATTTCCATATTAGTCATGTTGTAAAAGAAAGCACACATACACACACACACACACACAACCAAGAAAATTCTTCAAACGTCAGAGTATTGATTAATTCTCTCTCTAAAGGTGGATCACATTTTTCATTATAGATACTTTGGAAACATCATGGATCATTGTCTGGAACAGAATAGCTAAGTTTTTTACAGCTGATCATCCTAACAAAATTACTGTTAATTTGTAAATGTTCCCCTGGTTCCACTCATTACACTTTGTTTCAGTTCCTGTGTCTTTTGGGGTTTTCTGAGACCATTCTGATAAGTGTTTCACAATAACATTCTGTGGAAATCCTATGGCACAACTTGTTCAGCTTTTCCCTATTTGCTGAATGGCCAATTCTTTATCACCACACAAAGACTTGTTATACATTACCCTGCCCACCCCCTACCCCCTCATTAGGTACTTTCCCTTTTCTTTGATTTCTTTGGAATACAAATCTAGTAGTGGTATAGTTGAGTCAAAGGGTATGCACAGTTTTATAGCCCTTTGGACATAGTTCCAAAATGTTAGTGTTCTTAGTTTTCCACATCCCCTCTAGCATTTGTCACTTTCCTTATCTGTTGCCAATTTGATAGATAAGTAGTATCTCAGAACTGTTTAATTTGTATTTTTATAATCAGTAGTGATTTAGAGCATTATTATATGACTGTGGATAGCTTTGATTTCTTCTTCTGAAACCTGCCTGTTGATATCCTTTAACCACTTATCAATTGAGGAATAGCTCACATTTTTATATATTTGGCCCAGTTTCCCATATAATTGAGAAATGAGATCTATGTCAGAGAAATTTACTATAATCCCCTTTATCAGTAAGCACCCCAACATATACAGGGGGAGGGGGCTTCTACCACAGGTTCTTTGATATGCTTCTCTAAAATGAAAGGCAACTTTTGAAGGGTTATCAATCACTTTAATAAAGCATGGGTACAAGAGAAAATCAAAATCAAAATTTCAAAGAAATCGAAATTCACCAGACAGCATTTCCAAACTGCCTGACCATTACATACGTATATGGTTGCCAGAGAGGGAAGCACCAATATCCGAGTTTTCAAAGTGTGGGGGCTGCTTAGTGGCTTCCCAGAGTCTTCTCTGGCACACAAACCTTCTTCCAAAAACTAAGCCTCAAAGTAAAACCTCACCCTCAGAGTATTTATACCTTTTTTTTTTTTTTTTTTTTTTTTTTAGAGCCAGAGAGAATCCCAACCTTTGAAAACCAGTGCCTCATTAACAAAAGATGTGGGCCTTCCTACAAATCTTCCCTAATTAAACTTCATTTAATGGTTAGACCCATTAATGGTGGGAAAGATCTTTGATCATATTAACAATACAAATACATATACTGTTTCCAATTAGAAAAACTCCCAAATCTAGTTTGTATGGTAGTGATTGCAGAACACTGGAAATAAATAAATAAATGAAATTTAAAAAAAAAAAGAAAAATTTGTTTCTGTATTTTACTCCTTGTAAAGACTCTTGTTTGATGAAGGCAAGATTCAATCAGAGTCACTTGATTGTACTAAAACAAAAACAGCAAAGATCCCACTTTGTTTGTCTTTAAACCCCTCAATCCCCTGAAGTTTCTCTTTTCCTTCTAATGTGGCTGCATTAGTTTTGTTTGTGCAAAATCTTTTTCATTTGATATCATCAAAATTATCCATTTTACTTCCTATGATCTTGTTTGGTTATAAACTTCCCTTATCCATATATCTGACAAGTACATTTTCACATGCTCCCTCAGTTTACATATATCATCATAGTTTATATCTAAGTCATTTATTCATTTTGACTTTCTTGGCAATTGGTGTAAGATGATGGTCTATTCCTAGTTTCTTCCAAACTGCTTTCTAGTTTTCCCAGAAATTTCTGTTAAATGGTGAGTTTTTTTATCCAAAAGCTTGGATCTTAAAGTTTATCAAATACTGGATTACTATGGTCATTTACTTCTATGTGTATTTAATCCATTCTATTAATCTACTGCTTTATTCCTTAGCTTAGTTAATACCAATGATTATCACATTATAATACAATTTAAAAATCTTTTTTTGTTCCCTTGATATTCTTGAACTTTTTTTTGTTATTATTTTTTATAGTTCTGGGAAATAATTTTTTGATAGTTTGGTATGGCACTGGATAACTAAATTAGCTTAGGTAAAATTTTCATTTTCATTTTAGTGGCTTGAGCCTACTCCTGAGCAATAAATATTTCTCTGATTGATAAGATCTATCATTATGTGAGGAGTGCTTAGTAATTGTGTGCCTGTAGTCCCTTGGTTCATCATGGCAGGTAGATGCCCATATTATCTTCAGTTACTTAAATGCAATTTCTATTTCTGTCTCTTCCTGCTGGATTTTGTAGGTTCAATATTCTTTGTGTGAGTTTACTTTGTATGCCGCGACTTTGCTAAAGTTGTCAATTGTGTCATCTAATTTTTGAGTTAATTTTGTAGGTGGAATATACCATCATATCATCCGCGATGAGTGAAAGTTTTATTTCTTTATTCCCTACTTCAATTACTATAATATCTCTTTTTTGTTTTATTGCTATACCTAGCTTTTCTTTTCATTTTTCACTTAATAGTATTTTTTAAATTACATTTAAAGATAGTTTTCCGCATTCATTTTTGTAAGATTTTGAGTTCCAAATATCTTTCCCTCCTTTCCTCACCAACATAGTAAGTAATCTAATATAGGTTAAACATGAACAATCATGTTAAAGATATTTCCACACTAATCATGTTGCGAAAAAAGAATCAGAACAGAAAAGAAAAACCATGAGAAAGACAAAATAGCAAAAAAAAGTTAAAATAGTATGTTTCAATCTGCATTTGGACTCCATAGTTCTTTCTCTGTATGTAGATAGCATTTTTCCATCATGAGTCTTTTGTAATTGTTTTAGATGATTGTATTGTATAGCTAGCATAAATAATAGTGCTAATAATGGACATTCTTCAACTCGAATCTTATCAGGAAGGCTTCAAATTTATCCTCATCACAGATAAAGCTCACTCTTTGTTTTGATACCTACTACTTACTCTTTTAAGTAAGTTCCATTGATTTTTATGTCTTCTAGGTTTTTGGTTTTTATTTTTAATATGGATGCAAGTTGTATTTTGGCAAAAAAAGTTTTCTACATCTATTGATATAATCAATATAGTTCTTGTTTTTTGTAATTAGTATGGTCAGCTATGCTGATAGATTTTCTAATACTGAACCAGTCTAGCATTCCTGATATAAATTCCACTAGGTCACAGTGTATGATCTTTGTGATACATGCTGTTATCTCCTTGCTAGTACTTTATTTAATTTTTTTGCATCAATATTTATTAAGGAAATTGACTTATAGTTTTATTTCTCTGTTTTTGCTCTCCCTGGTTTAGGTTTCAAAACTTCTTTGTTTCATAAAATTAATTTGGTAGGGTTCAATCTTTACTTATTTTTTTTTCAAATAGTTTATATAGTATTGGCATTTATTGTTTCTTTAATGTTTGGTAAAATTCACTTGTGAGTTGTTCTGGTCCTGGGGATTTTTCCTTAGAAAGCTCATTGATAGTCCGTTCAATTTCTTTTTCTAATATAGGGTTATTTAAGTATTCTATTTCTTCTTTTGGGCATCTAAGTAATACAGTGAATAGAGTCCTAGGTTTAGAATTAGGGGGACTGATCTGCAACAGTTCAAATATGGCTTCAGATGCTTATTACCTGGGTGACCCTGGGTAATCCTATTTGCCTCACTTCCACGTCTGTAAAGTGAGATGGAGAAGGAAATGGCAAACCAATCCTGTCTCTTTTCCAAGAAAATCTTAGATGGGATCAAGGAGAGTTGTACATGACCTGAGCAATAACAACCGTTTTCTCTTCTGTTAATGTGGACTGTTTATATTTTTGCAAATATTCTTCCATTTCACTCAGTTTTACTGCCATATAATTGGGAAAAGTAACTCCTAATATTGCTTTATTTCATCTTCACTGGTGCTACATTCACCTGTTTCATTTTTGTACTGGTAATTTGATCTTCTTTCTTTCTAAAATTAAATTAACCATTGGTTTATCATTTTTTACAAAACTATTTTATGAACTATTTTATAAAACTGACTACTTTATAAAACCATATATTAATTCAATATTTTTTACTTTTTATTTTATTCTATTTATTTTCAGGATTTCCATTTTTGGCATTTAATTAGGAATTTTTAATTTGTTCTTTTTTATTTTTAATTATATGCCCAGTTCATTGATCTGCTCTTTCTCCCTATAATTGATGCTCATGTTCAGAGATATAAAATTTCCCCTAAGTATACTTTAAGTGTACCTCACAAATTTTGCTATTTTGGCCTTGTGTCCAACTCATGCATTTTCCTTTAAGGCTTTGCTTGTAGCTGTTTTGGTTTCATTGCCTTCTTCTGAGTTTGTGTCTTGATTTTTCCTGTCACTATATAGTAAGTTTTATGGTTGTTTTTTTTTTTTCTGTCACTGCTGTTTGCTCATTTTTCCACACTATTCTTTGACTTTAAATTTCTTTTTAATTGGAGGTCTGTTTTGGCACAAGTTGGGGAGGGGCACTGTCCCAAGTTTCCTGGGGTTTTTTGTTTGTTTTTTTTTTCCCATTTTTCCCCCCACATTGCTGTTTACATAGCTATGTCTGTAGGTTTAAAAATTTTTTAGTGTTTCCAAGTAGATATAATCCAACAGAGAAGTGTGGTCACTGCTCTCTTTACCTGTGCTTTGGGCTCTACTCAGGACTGACCCCTGATCTCTTGGAACTACAACCAATACTGCTCCTTAGGGCCCTGCTCTCTTGGGATCAGAAGTGATACTGTCAATCAGGATCCTCGATCCTTTGTGACTGAAAGCAATATTGCTCCTCAGGGTTCCTATTCTCTATTAATCTCTATTGATCAAGAATCCTCCTCTCCACCCTTGAGCTTTGACCCCAAAGTAGTCATAGGCAATGGGCTTCCCAAACTAGCATCCAGTGCTAGCACAGGGACCCTAGTACTCTCTTTGTGACCAATTGCCAGGTCCACTTCCTGTTGTCTTTGGTTTGAGAGTTCTTGAAATTGCTGTTGTCACCATCACCTAGTTCCAATGATAGTGCTAAAACCATGTGATCTCTGGGTTAGCTTCCATCCCATTGTCACAGATCGCTCTTTCCAACCTCCTAAGTTGTCTTGGGCTGAAAGAATATCTCACAATAACTTTCAGTTGGCTCTACCACTTCAGAATTTTATCTGAGCATTGCTTGGAAGGGCATGTTGAGGGAGGTTGACTAAGTGCTTCCTCTGTTGTATCATAACATTAGCTTGTCCAACAGCAAGAAACAGAGAAGGAAAGGGGGAAAGAAAATAAAATGTTTACAGAAAGCTTGCTAAGAGATTGATTGATTATATCTTAACAACTATATCTTGATCTATTTGAAAATAGAAGGAGATGAGCCTTTGTGTAAGGATTTTTGCTGTAAGATGTTAGAGGTACTCCAATGAACTTAGGTGGATCTTTAAACACATCTCCACATTAGAGTGTACATGCTACTTGCCACTGTGTTAAAAGGGAAAAAAAGCTATTTATTTATTTAAGCTATTAAAGCTATTTCTTTATTTATGTTTCAATGACTGGAGTTACCGCCAAGCTGCTTGATTAGATTCCTTGGATGATACTGGTTTTAGGATTGCCAGTGAGGCAACATTCTAACATTGAAGTTCCTGTCATAGTGTCTTACGCAGTCCTGTCACCTGACCCATTTTGCCAATCTATACTTTAAAAGCCTCATGGAAAGAAAGTGAATTTTGGAACTATTAAATGACATGCTAAATCTTTCATGAAAAGCCATTACACCTCACGAAGATTTTTTTCTTAGACTGTCTAAGAAAGGAAAAAAAAATACCAAAACTTTGAGGTCAATAGGTAGGCAAACTTTTTTTTCCCCAATCAGACCTGCACCATCTGAATAATTAATCATAATTTTAGAAAATAAGTTCAAGATAGTTCCCAAGTCATTTTCCTCTGTCTTCTCTGGTTTAATTCATGTCCTGGCTAAAATCTCACTTTCTGCAAGAATCCTTTCGTGATTCTCCTTAATGCTAGTGCTTTCTCTCTGTTGTTTCTACTTAATTCTGATGATCTCATACATCGTTGTTTTCACGTTATTGCTTCTACTAAATTGAGAACTCCTGGAGAGTAAGGACTGATTTCTCTTCTGCCTCTCTTTGTATCTCCAGTGTTTTGCGCACTGCCTGCTATATAGTAGATGAAAATAAATGCTTCTTCACTGACTGACTTCAAATAGTGAGTATAGACTGGAAGAAAAATAAATAAAATTGCTTTTCCCAAATTACAATTGGGAAATTATGTGGTGATTTTAATGATCACATAGTCTAATTTTTAGTGACAGCAATCTTCTAATAATGCTATAGAATTTTGAGTCATAGAACAATGACCTCCATGTGGAAGTTGCATTAAGGATGTCATCAGAAAGATATATGGTTTAAAAATGATGTGGATTAGTCACATAAGGAGATCAAAAAATAAGTAATAGAAAAGACATGAAATCACACAGGAAAAAAAATGTATGAATGAATACATTTATTAGGCACTTATTATGTAACTAAGCAGTGTGCTAAGCACTAGGGACACAAATAGAAAACTTAGATATTCCCTACTCTAAGGAAACTCCAAATTCTAACAAAGTGTAACAACACATTTAGGAGGTTCTAGCTACAAGTCAGATGGGAGATCCATTGTTTCCTAAGTCACAGTGGAAAGGCAGATGGTAACTCATTTTCTTTGGTGCTATCTCCTTGTATAAAACCATACTCATTTTTATATTGAAGCTCTCCTTAGTGCAAAGGACTTAAAACATCAAGAAGTTTCTTCTCAAGTTCTGCAGGAGCTGTGAGATAAGATGGGATAAGAAAACATAGATGAATTGCAATCTGTAATGTTAGAGGGAGTGCCTACATTGATGAGAACAGAAATTCGTTGAAGAATCCAAGTGCTTCATCAATAATAGATTTAAACAGATGTCCATAAAATCTCATTGAAATGATTCTTTGTTGTTTCTATTTCTAAGAAAATTAGAGTATGAAAGACAGAATAAAACAAGGAGAGAACTTAGCAAAGGAATAGAATGCTGGTAAAAATGTAATAGTTTAAAATCCCATTTTAAATTACTGAATTTTCTCTAACTTTGATTATAAAAAATGACTGGCTTATGTTAGTCTGTATTATAAATTAAATGACAACAATTTACATACGTAAAATCATCAAATTTGGAGATAAGATCTGAAAAGGTAGGTGTAAATTCTGCTCCTAGAAAGAAAGAAATTCAATTCTTGGATCTGTTTCTGTTACATATTGAGTTAAAGTTAGATGTTAGAAATAACCCAACTCTTAATATTATTTACATATTCACTTCCTATACCATTCCTTAAATCACCAGGGTAGTTTATCTGAAGAGTTCTCTGCTTGTTATAGCTTGTGATAGTTATGTGTTGGTGATGAAAAAAAATTCGGAAATCCTTGGTTTAATGGTGTATCAAGGTGAAACGCCATTAGTTTTGAGAAGTGTCTGAGAGTGTAATACAGTTTTTACTTAATAGCTACACATCAGGCCCTCCCAGCTTGATGTCTTTCTTTTTCTTGACCTCGTTAAAGGTACCATGCCCTTGCTACTTCTTATACAGGCCTATTCAAGGAATGGGTGTTACCTCACCCTAAGTAAGCACCTGCAAAGGCCTTAGTCTAAAGGGTCTCAGGTCCACCAGTGCTTCCTGGGTCATCTCCAGTCATCCTGATGAATATCTAGTCACTGGATTCAGATGACTCTGGAGAAGAAGTGACTCAAAACAAAGTCCAAGGCAAGTCAAATCATCATTTCTCTGATGGGATGGTCTTCTTTGGCAATGAAGTACAAACACAATATGTATATGCATATGTTTTTAAAACACTAGATTGTAAATTGCTAACGTGCATCTAGTGGTAGAAAATCAGCATGACCCTAACAAATATTTATATTTAATGAGGCAGGAAGAATTTAACATTGAAACTGGAGAAACAAGAGGCTGTTCCTTGTGGCTTGGAAGGTGTTGAAGTTGTTTAAATGAGCTTTATTGTTCCACTCTAGAAATATAGGTCATTCTAGAGTTATAAAATTCAGCCAAGTTCCAAATAAATTTCTCAGTGTTCTTTCAGTGTGAGTCACTGGGAACTAGAGAAGAAAAACATCCCTGCTGCTATTCTATCTTTCGATGAAGTGAGAAATAGTTCCTTAGACTCTCTCTGTTGGGCTAGAGATTACAAGGGGAGAAGATCAGCATAACTGTATTTCCAAGCCATTACACACCTGAGTGTGGCTTCCTAGACATGTATTTTAAAGATCCTCCTGTTTAAGTGAGGCTGGCTGCAATACTGGCCCAAGCCCTTTTTTGTATCAAAACCTTTTACTCAAAATATGTGCTGAGAAGGAAAGGAAGGAAGAGAGGACAAGATACCCTGCATCTCATAACCTCTGGAGAGAAATGAGGAAGGATATTTCTGTGGTTATATCGCTCACTACCACGATTTTAGGATATGTGACTGGAGTTCCATCATAGCCCCAAGTTGAAGTATAGGGCCAGGAATCCAGGTCCTCAACCCACAATCATTTGGAATATGACAACATTTTTTTTTCTTATATTAATTTATTTAACTTTTTACATTCGTTTTCACAAAATTTTGGGTTCCAAATTTTCTCCCCATTAATCCCCTCCCCCCACCCCAATACACTGAGCATTCTAATTTCCCCTATCACCAATCTGCCCTCTCTTCTATCATCCCTCCCTTCTCTTGTTCCCATCTTCTCTTTTGTCCTGTAGGGCCAGATGGCTTTCTATTCCCCATTAACTGTATTTCTTATTTCCTAGTAGCAACAACAATACTAAACAGTTGTTCCTAAAACGTTGAGTTTCAAATTCTCTCCATCCCTCCCTCCCCACCCATTCCCTTTGGGAAGGCAGGCAATTCAATATAGGCCCTATCTGTGTAGTTTTGCAAATGACTTCCATAATAGTCTTGTTGTGTAAGACTAACTATATTTCCCTCCATCCTATCTTGCCCCCCATTGTTTCTATTCTCTCTTTTGATCCTGTCCCTCCCCGAGTGTTGACTTCAAATTGCTCCCTCCTCTCATTGCCCTCCCTTCCATCAACCCCCCGACCCTGCTTATCCCCTTCTCCCCCACTTTCCTGTATTGTAAGATAGGTTTTCATACCAAAATGAGTGTGAATTTTATTCCTTCTTTTAGTTGAATGGGATGAGAGTAAACTTCATGATTTTTTCTCAGCTCTCCTCTTTTTCCCTCCACCAAAAAGTCTCCTGCTTGCCTCTCGAATGAGAGATAATTTACCCCATTCCATTTCACCCTCTCTCCTCCCACTACATTTCTCTTTCACTGTTTACCTTAATTTCTTTTAAGATATGATCCCATCCTATTCAATTCACTCTGTGCTCTCTGACTGTGTGTGCGTACATATGTGTGTGCGTGTGTGTGCATGTGTGTGTGTAGTCCCACCAACTACCCAGATACGAGAAGTTTTAAGAGTTACAAATATTGTCTTTCCATGTAGGAATGTAAACAGTTCACCTTTGGTAAGTCCCTTATGACTTCTCTTTGCTGTTTGCTTTTTCATGCTTCTTCTCATTCTTGTGTTTGAAGGTCAAATTTTCTTTTCAGCTCTGGTCTTTTCATCAAGAATGCTTGAAAGTCCTCTGTTTCATTGAAAGACCATTATTTCCCTTGAAGTACTATACTCAGTTTTGCTGGGTAGGTGATTCTTGGTTTGAGTCCTAGTTACTTTGACTTCTGGAATATCCTATTCCATGCCCTTCAATCCCTTAATGTAGAAGCTGCTAAATCTTGTGTTATCCTGATTGTATTTCCACAGTACTAGAATTGTTTCTTTCTAGCTGCTTGCAACATTTTCCCCTTGACCTGGGAACTGTGGAATTTGGCCACAATGTTCCTAGGAGTTTCTCTTTTTGGATCTCTTTCAGGAGGGATTGGTTGATTCCTTGAATACTTATTTTGCCCTCTGGTTCTAGAATATCAGGGCAGTTTTCTTTGATAATTTCATGAAAGATGATGTCTAGGCTCTTTTTTTGATCAAGGCTTTCAAGTAGTCCCATAATTTTTAAATTATCTCTCCTGGATCTATTTTCCAGGTCAGTTATTTTTCCAATGAAATATTTCACATTCTCTTCCATTTTTTCATTCTTTTGCTTTTGTTTTGCGATTTCTTGCTTTCTCATAAAGTCATTAGCCTCCATCTGTTCCATTCTAATTTTGAAAGAACTATTTTCTTCAGTGAGCTTTTGAACCTCCTTTTCCATTTGTATAATTCTGCTTTCTAAAGCATTCTTCTCCTCATTGACTTTTTGAACCTCTTTTGCCAATTGAGTTAGCCTAGTTTTCAAGGTGTTATTTTCTTCAGCATTTTTTTGGGTCTCCTTTAGTAAGGTGTTGACCTGCTTTTCATGCTTTTCTTGCACCTCTCTCATTTCTCTTCCCAGTTTTTCCTCCACCTCTCTAACTTGATTTTCAAAATTCTTTTTGAGCTCTTCCATGGCCTGAGCCCATTGCATATCTATTTCAGATGTTTGGGGTACAGAGACCTTGACTTCTATGTCTTTCCCTGATGGCAAGCATTGTTTTTCCTCATCAGAAATGAAAGGAGGAAACATCTGTTCACCAAGAAAGCAACCTTCTATGGTCTTATTTTTTTCCCCTTTTCTGGGCATTTTACCATCCAGTTACTTGACTTCTGATCTTCCTCTCCACCCCCACACCTCACCCCCCACCAAGACCTGCCCTGCTAGTGCTTGGGGTCTGAGATTCAAATGCTGCTCCCCAGCCTCAGAGCTTTCAGTGGTGGGCGTGGCTGCTATTCAATGTGAGATTAAGCTCTGGTGCTCAGGTGGGGGCAGGGCTGCCTCCCAGGCTCAGTTCCCTCAGGGGGTTTATGTGGAGGTCTTCAGTAATGGATCTGAGGTCCTGTCTGCTCTGGGAGCTCCTGGCCACCTCTGCCTCTGCCGCTGCCTCTGCAGCTGCCTCCCAAGAGGGGCTGAGTTATGGAGACACCCCACTCCCCTCTTGGCCAGCAAAGAAGTCTCTCTCACTGACCTGTAGCTCCTGTGGGTGGAGGGACCTTTGAGGCCACTGGAGGTTCAGTCCCTGAAGGCTGCTTTGATCTGCTCCTCTCAGTGCCCCACGGGCAGGGCTGCGCTCTGCTGTCCAGTGCATGACAGACCTTTGGGGTCGGTTTTTCAGGGCTCTCTGGAATGTAAATCTCCTCCACTGCATTGTTGTGCGGCTTCCACTGCTCCAGAATTTGTGGGGAGTTCTTCTTACAGGAAATTTATGGGCTGTGGATTTGGAGCTAGCGTATGTGAGTCTCTCTACTCCGCCATCTTGGTTCCTCCCCCAACATTTTTAATCAGTTGTCATATTATCCATCAAAAAAGAAGATAAATTGATATAAAGAAGGGTGACCATTCCCTGTTTTTTTCTTAGACATACAGATGTATACATTATTATCTTCACACACATTTTTGGTTTTGTTAACATGATGAGAGTTTTTCAATGACAAAACTGAATAGTTGACAAAGAGATTTGTTTTGTTTGGCTATTCATATCTATTTAAAAGGTTCTTTTCTTTTTTTCTCCAATTGGAGATAGAATGTAGGTAGAAGAAAATAAATACTTAGTAATTAAAAAAAAGAAAAGGAATAAAAAAATTTAAAAAAAAGCTAAGTCAGATAAGGATAGGCCCGAACTTCATTTCTCAAATAATTCAACTGTAATTTTGGTCCTAGCTTCTCTTTCCATAATTAAACATAGCCATAATTCATTTAGATTTCCTTCACAAGATCTACATTTTTAATGTTTAATTATTTTTGGATGACCCTGGATGAATTACTTAACTTCTACGTGGCTCAGGCAATTCACTATGACTTATCTACTAAATCATAGATGGGTTGTTATCTGTGATCTTTCACAATGAGAGTTCTTATAATGACCAAATCACAGTTCCTTAATATAGTTCAGCAAAATGATGTCTCTGTCACTACTCTGCAAATACATTGCTTGCTTCTATTAACTAAAAAGTAGATTTAAAAAATCACAAGTTGTAATTTTTCTAGCATGATTACAATATCATACCAATACCAACGAATAAGTCATCTCATAACTACTCCATTATGTATACTGTCATATTTTGTCTAAGATATTCCCTGCCATGTCTAAATCTTTTGAAGTTCATCTCCATGTCTCACTAGTCATGAAACTGTACAAACAGTCTCTAAGCACTGGTGACATAAAAACACATAAAAGTCTTGCCATAATATAAGACATGATAGAAAGAAAGAAAATAATGGCATGCTTGTCAGATGTTTGTTAGGCACAGATCTAGCTCTACCATCCCATTGATTATCCCATCCAAAATATTCTTCACTGGTCACATATTCCTTAAATGTTTTATCTTCCCTTATTTGAATATAAGCTCCTTGAGGGAAAGCTGGGTGTGTGTGTATGTGCATGTGTGTGTATGTATGTGTATTCTGTGTTTAACACAGTATCTGACACATGGGAAGCAATAAATGTTTTTTTTCCATTCATAGCTAATGTGATGGATGACAAAATCTAGATCTCAAGAGTTAGAACAGTGGGTTAAAACTAACAAGACAAAATTTAGTGGGGTGAATACAAAGTCTTTCACTTGTGTATATCCCAGGTTATTTAAAACACTCTTGGTACATGCTCTGCTTTTCAAAGAGCAGAAGATATTATTCATACTATGTGTAGGCTACTAATATTGACTCAAATTAATGACAACATTCCATAGTACATTTTTAAAGGGCTAGTTTATGAGCATTTAGAAGGGAAAGTGATATCGCAATGAGACATCATAGGCTCATCAAATATGACATGCCAGATTAACTTCATTTCCTTTTTTGGACAAGACTGCAAAATTGGAAGATCAAGGAAATATCATAATGATAGCATACCTGGATTTCAACATAATTATAGGGTATGAGAATTATGACTAGTCAGGTAGTTGGGAGAATGGAGAACTTGAGTGTAAATGCCAGGATCACATCAGCTTTTCCCAACTGAGCAGTTTTGGTAATCTGAGAGATTAAACTCTCTGGTTCTCACATTCCTCATATGTAAAATGTGAAATTTGCATTAAATGTCCTCTAAATCATGTGATCTGACAAAATTGATATGAAAAGTCCTAGGGGAGTTTTTTGAACTATGAACTTAGTCACAGTGTGACATAATAAGCTACATACATACACACATGCACACACACACACACACACACACACACACACACACTGTGATCTTAGACAACATAAAGAAAAATAAAATTTACAGAGGGTAAGGGCAATGACTCTGTGCTCTACCCTGGGCAGATCACATAGTATTGTCCTTAGTTCTAAACGTCTTGTTTTAGCAAGGATATTTATGAACTGGAACAGGCAAAGTAGGTAGGAATTAGAATAAGGAAAGTGAGAAGGAACTGGGAGAAGGTATGTCTGTTTGTCCTTTGTTGCTGTAGAAGACCATGTCATCAGTAAATAATGACATGACTTGCACTTGACTTTGTTTTAAGTAAGGAAGGGCTGTGCAGGTCACCAGCCTCACTTCTCCAGAGTTTTCTGAATCTAGTGATCAGATATTCATCAGAATGACTGGAGATGGCCCAGGATGGGGCAATTGGAGTTAAGTGACTTGCCCAAGGTCACACAGCTAGTGCGTATCAAGTGTCTGAGGTGAGATTTGAACTCAGGTTCTCCTGACTCCTGCACTGATGCTCTATCCACTGCACCACCTCGCTGCCCCACTGGAAGAAGGAAGGATGTAGCAAAGCTATGATAATCATCTTGAAATATTTGTGGGCCTATTTTGTGAAAGATAGATTCTAAGTATTTCTCTTGGTCCCAATAAAAGCAATGATTAGAAACTGGTGAGAAGCTAATTTGGACTTGATAGAAGGAAGTTTGCTAAAATTAGGAAGAACTAGGAAAAGAGTTGATGAAAAACAAATTTCCTTTGGGGAAAGTGACTACCCTTTCTTAGAGTCTGTGGTAGAAGGAAATGAAAGCCAGTTCTTAGGTACAATTGATAGTTCAAATCTTGTTTGACCTGTATGACCTTGCCTACCTGTTGGACCTTGGACAAATCATTTGAAGTCTGTCAGGTTCATTCTTGTCATCTGTAAAATAAGGATCATAATAGTACAAGGTTGTTATGGGGACAAAGTGAAATAATGTATGTAAGATGCTTTGTAATCTGAAAATGCTATGTAAGTCCCATCATCATCATCATCATCATCATCATCATCATCGTCATCATCATCATCATTATTATAATTTGAAAATCAGTTAATTTAACTGGGGCTGTTTATCTCTGGGAAAAAAAAAACATATAGAGGGGATGGGATAGTGGAAGAATGGTTAGACTTCTTCTGCTTGGATTTAGGAGATAATGGTTGACTGCAGTGAAAGACATTTAGGTGAAATATAAGAAACTTGGTAACGGTAGCTGTTCAGTCACTTTTCAGTCATGTCTGACTCTTTGGGACCCCATTTGGGGTTTTCTTGGCAAAGATACTAGAGTGGTTTGCCATTTCCTTCTCTAGCTCATTTTATAAATGAGGGAAACAGTGTTAAGTGACTTGTCTAGGTTCACAGGGCTAGGAAAATGAGTCTTTCTGACTCCAGGCCAGTCACCCAATCCACTCTACCACCTAGCTGCAAATATTGGTATTCAAAAGTACAGTGGACTGCTTTTACGGTAAATGAGTTCTTCTTCACTGGAAGTTTCAAGTAGAGAATTTCTTCTCTCTTCATAGAGAAGTATGGTAGAGTGGATTCTTGGTTAGGTCTGAGTTGGATTGAATATTCTTTAAGGTCCTTTTCAATTCTGAGATGGCTTTGTAATCCTTATTTATATTCCTTTATAATCCTCCTAATCAAATTGACACTGAGATTTTTATTAATTTCCTCAGGTCTGATAGAAGATATTGGTTTGAATCTTGACATTTTCTCTCACTAGCTGCATGACATCATTTACTTCTTCAGGCCTTAGTTTCCTCATTTGTGAAATGGAATAATATAATACTACATAATATGGGATTCTTCTGAAGAAAGAATTTGGGGGATGTCACCTTCTTGCCCTAGGTTTCAGTATTTTAAACTATAATGTTAGCATGCTTGGCTAAATGGCTAAGCAGCACTTTGTGTGATAGAAAAATGTGAGAGTTTTAGTTGACTGCAAACTTAGGAGTTATCAATGTGATGTGGTAGTCAAAAAAGTTAATGTAATTTTAGGCTACTTTAAGAGAAGCAGCCAGACTAAGAAATCATAATCATGGTATTCCATGCCCTTGGTCAGACTATGTCTAAGGCAGTGTAATGAGTTTGGGTACCCCATTCAAGGAAGAACATTGATGTACTGGAGTAGCCATTAGATGGCATACTGGGTAATGAAGAACCTTAAGTTTAAAGTATTGAAACCTTTTTGTTTGTTCATATATTAAAAAACATTTTGAAGCAACAGGGAATGATGAGACTAAAAGATGCAAGCACTTGAAGGTAGGGAATAAATGGTGTCTACCAGTATTTCAAGGGTTGGAATTTGGGAAAAGGATGTAAACAACTATTCTTTGCCCAAGAGGGAAGAACTGGTGATAAAGTACCTACAGATTTCAGCACTGCTTCAGAAAAATCTTCCTGACAATTACAGCTATCCAAAATGTGAGTTGACTATCCCGGGACGAAGTGGGTTTCGCTTTACTAAATGACTTCAAGCAAACACTGGAGATAGCTTGTTGTAATATATTTTGTAGTGAGATTCTTTTTCATATATGGGTTATACTAGATGGTTTCTAATGTCCCTTTCATCTCTGATACCCTGTGAACCTGAATATAATAAAAATTAATATTAAAACATCATTCAATGCTATCTTCTAGTATCTAAAACCTGCTTGAGTATGTATGCCATTTTTCAGCGAACTTGACCTCATATTTGCATCCATATGACATCTTGATAATGCAAGATGATCTTTACTTAATTAAAATACATACATACACATATGTATACATACATACATATATATGCATGCGTACTTTTGCTACCCAGTTCCCCAAAAAAATTTCCTTGCAACTCCTCAGATGAAAGACTGTGTTTATATCTTATCCTGATGGGGTGAGGGGACCTGGACCCCTAAAAGAAAAAAGATCATCTCTGTGAAAGCAACCCATTCCCTGAATTTTCCCATACATATCAGTAGCCCACATCACTGGGGCCTCTGTCCAAGTAATCTGACCAGTCCACCTACATATTCAATAATTCTTTTAACAGACATTTCACTGTGGCTCTCTGATCGCTTATCTCCTTTTATTGACTGCACCTGGCCCACCCCTTAATCCCATCAAGATGTTTACACTGACCCTTTTCCCATTTTTTGTATAAGTATCAATCCCATCCTCATTAAGCTGAAGATTTGCTAGGAATCTTGCCCACCATACTGGCCTTACAATAAACCTTGATACTTTGACTGAAAGAAGGCTTGAGTGCTTGAATTCATTCCAGGAAAACTCAACCTATACTGTTATATTTTGGGGTTCCCAGCACTCAAACCACAAATTTCAGCACTGCCAAGTCATCATGGTACTGAATTGAGGGAACCAGTAGGGGATCAGGTATACAGTGACTTGTCCATGAGATGAATACATCTTTACTTCATGAAAATGGAAGGATCTGTGACTGCTGAATTGGAAAAAAAGTTCTATAATTATTTTCTTTTATGAGAAATTTCACTCCTTATCTTTACCTGTCATCTATCATTCCAGTCATGACACTGAATTCCTTGGGTCTTTCAAAACAGAACTACAGAATACATAAAACTACTTATTAATGATAATTTACCTAATCAGTAAGCACAAGTATATAATTAGGAGGACCTTTCCTGACCAACATCTCATTCCCGAAAAAAAGTAAGTAAACAACTACACAAACATTAAAACTGAAAATTTGTTCGATGACTCTATTTTAACTTAAGCTGACAAAATTCTTCAGATTTCCAATTGCAAAATCCTTATTTAAAAATAAAAAATTTTCAGTTTCTTCACCTATAAAATGAAAGACCTGGACTAGATTATCTCTGAAATTTCTTTCAGCTCTACTTTTAGAACTTAGTTCTATGGATAAAAATAGTAAAAGAAGAAAATATAAAGTTTCCAAGCTAACTCTAAGGAAAATATTCTTTTGCATTATCATATATATTTTGTGTGTCTTACCTCCTTAAAGAAAAGTTACAAGGGCTATCCATTGGCTTTATCAAATGAGGTAAAGTCTATTTAGAATTTTTGTTAGGCCCTTTCTTAAGTGTCCTTGAATCAGACTGAAGAGCTTTCCCTGGATGATTTCCCACAGGGTGTCTGAGTTCCCATAAAGGAAAATTCTACTTGCATTTTTCTTTAGCTTAGAAATAGATTGGAATATCTTTTGAAGTTCTATGGAAAACAGCAATTTGTTCATACTCTTTCCAATGATTAACTATAATGAAATTCATATTGTTATAGGGAAACATACAAGGAAAATAGCTATATTTCCCATGAATCAAGGACAAGTGTGATTGAAATCTCAGGGTACTTATTTACTGAGATTAAAAAAAAATCCTAGTAATTTTTTGTGAGGAGGAATAAATTAAATGTTTTGCTATGATAGCATATTTCAGTCTATGGTCTGGTGCAAAGGGAAATTAGATGACTATAGAAGTTCTCACCTGAGTTGGGATGAATGCTAAATCCAAATACACATTTTTAAAGTACCCTAAGCCAAACTAATTTATTAAAACTCCATTCAGTGCTACATTCAGGTATCTCCAGTATAGTTTTCTATTAGCCTCTGAATCTTGACCCTTCAGGGTTTCATATGTATATCATTTTAGTAATATAAAAGGACCTTTAATAAAAGAAAAAAATTAAAATACAATAAAATAACAGAGACTATCAGTCAAGAAACATTTGCTAAGCACCCATTTTCCAGACACTGTGCTAAGTGCTGGGGATACAAAAAAGTAAAAGACCGTCCCTGCTATAAAGGAACTCTCACAGTCTAATGGGGGTGGGGGAAGAGGGGACATGCAAAGAACTATCTGCAAAAAAAAAATATATGCAGGATAAATTTGAAAGAATCAACAGAGGGGATTAAGGGGAATCAGGAAAGCTATCCTATGGAATGTGGGATTTTATTGAGACTTGAAGAAAACCAGGCAAGTCAGGAAGCAAAGATGAGGGGGAGCATTCCAGGCATAGAATATTCCAGGATAGTCAGTAAAAATTCTGGGAGTCAGAAGATGGAAACAACAAGAGTTGTTCAAGAGACAACAAGAGTGGTTTTACAGAGTATGTGAGGAAGGAGAAGGTATAAGGTGTAGGAGATTGAAAGGTGCGTGGGGGCGAAGAGGGGGCGGGATAAGTAATGAAGGCTTTTGCATCTATTTCCACTGCAAACCTCCTCCCAACCTCCAGGAATGAAGTGATGAGGCTGTAACTTGTCCTTGTCCTGTGCTGTCCTATCAGCACTCATTCTAATTGGCCAGTAAGAGGAATGTAGAGACTTGCCCATCAGATGAATAACCTTCAAAGGCTTAATAAAGTTTCACTTCCTCTGATTCTTATTGATTATTTCTCTTAACTCCATCACTTTCAATTTATTCTGAATGATTTAGAACTAAATTAACACTGTTTTTCATTATCCTTGATCTTCCTTCTGAGATAAATGATTATTAATAACCAATTATTAATATCAGGATATAGGTTTTTTTTCTCTTTTTACTTCCTCATTCAAAGCCCAGTACTTGTAGATTTGTCTCTGAAGGAGAGGGTTGAAGGTGGGACAGTCCTAATAATCCTATGCAATGATGCCTAATACCAAGGGGCAGATGAGTTTTATCCAGTCACATTCTCAGCAGTAGGAGTTGTCATTCATCTTCCTTCCTTCCTTCTTTCCTCCCTTTCTTGTTAGTCTTGCCTTAAATGTGAGCAGGAATCATCTGGGTCATATGGAGCTAACAAGTACTATGAAAATTAAATAATCTAATATAGAGTATACTTATTTTAAAGATGTGGAGATCAAAGCTCAGACATCTGAAATTATTTTCTCAGAATGCCATGGCCCATGAACATCAGAGCACATATATGTAAACTCAGTTCTTCTGATTCCATATCTAAACCACACTGCTTCTACCATAGTTTTATGGTGAGCTGTCCAAAAAGGATGGACAACTTCTTTTAATTTTTAAAAAAGTCTAAAAAGTAATTTCATAAAATACAGTTAATAATGCTATACTTCTATATAGTAAATCATCCAAAAAACAAAACAAAACAAAACATAACACATGTAGACAGGGCTTACTTGCAGGACTTTGAAATCCTTTGTTTATGTACATAATAAAATTTACCTATAAGTATTCACCCTCTATGGTTGGAAGCTAAAGGGGCTTTATACTTTTTCTTTTACATTCATAACCTGACTTGCTGAATCTCAGAACGCTTGGAATCATTTATGCAAGGTTAAGATCAACTGCTGGGGTCCCTTAACTGCATATAACCTTGTTTGACTTTTCTCTCACCCAGATGTCTCCCAAGGTCTCTTCTCCCATTAGACCATCCCCTGGAGTCCCATATCATTTTATGTTAGTGTTAATACTAGATGAGAAGTAGAACAAAGCTCATTTTTTCTACCTATTGTTGACAACTTTGTGTTCTAAGTAATAATGTATGGTATTATATTTTTGATTAGCAACATTTAAGTTAGCAAAACTATTGCAATATGAAGTTCCAGTGCAGCTAAAATTTGACCCATGTACATTATTAAATTGAATACAGTAGAATAAGATCATTCAAGGGTAATACAAAACATGCTGGATGTGGAGTCTGGGACCTGCATTCAAAATCTCACTTCATTTACTTGTGAACCCTTTTATCCTAGGCAGATGACTGTGTGTTTCAGAGACTCAATTTCGTTTTCTGTGAAACACGGATATGTGTTATAGCCCACATGTGACCCTCTAGGGCCTTAAGTGTGCCCCAAATCTAAACCTCACAGCCTGGAGGCCACAGCTTCCCCACCCCTACTCTAGAGTCTATAGCATATGTTTTATGACAGGGAATTTTTTTCTAGAATCCAGCAATCTATGGGTCCTACTCTGTGACTAGCTACCTGTAAGGCAACACTAGACCTGGATTCAGGAAGGCCTAAATTCAAATACAGCTTCAGACGCTATTGGCTGTGTGACCTTGGGCAAGTCACTTAATTCTGTCTCAGTTTCCTCATCTACAGAATATAGATAATTGTTGTGGTTATTATTGACCTCATATTTATCTTCTGTAAGCTGAAGGCATTGAACTGGATCATCTCTGATTTTCTCTTCTAGATTTTCGTTCTATTAGAATGCCTGAGCTTTCGGGAGTAAGGGAATTATTTACCCTCTTTTAAGTCCTCTGCCTATTTTATTGCTGGGTAGTATTTAGAAGCATCCTCCCTTGGCAAAATTTACAAAAGATAGGATGTTTGGAAGACTAGTCGGGGAAGATAGTTGAGATAAAGAGAAAGGGGACTGTTTAATATCAAATGTCACTCTCTCTTGCTCCTAAGTGGATGAATTTTCAAAATGCATTCTTTCCTACTATTTGATAATACTGGTCTAGCTTTCGGTACAAGCAATTCTGTGACTTGTATTAGTCAAACAGAAACCATTTATTCGAAAAATAAAATTTCTTCAGTATTTTAGTGTTTTGTTATGTATTGTGGAAGACACACATGCATATTTAAATTATATGATATGTCATAATCCCTGATGTCAAGGTGATTGCAATCTAATGCAGGGAGGACCAACAGAGAAAAATTAGGTAGCAGAAGATGAAATAGAATCAACTTGTAAAATTTTTAGTGTATGTGGTACATGCCATGATTGACCAAGAAATGGAAAAGCCAAGGTTCTTTGGATTTTCAATGCAGAGTTTCATAAAGCATGTAAGTTCGGATAGTACTTGAAGGAAAAGTAGAATTTGGATAGAGGGTACTGGGGAAGATACCCCAGTTGAGAAAGTGCTAAATGGGATAGGAGTGTGAGTGTTTGTGAAAAGAGAGATGATGTCATGAGCAAAGATAAAGAAACAGAAATGAGTATATTATATTTAGGAAACCCTGATGAGATAGAATAAATTGATTGTAATAGAGTACGTAAGAAAGTAATGGCAGAAAATTGGTGGGGGGCACATTAGGAAAAGTTTTGAAATGGTAGCAAGAAGATAAGGAGTGATATGGCCAAGGGAGACTGAAAGAAGGAGCTCAGTTAAGGGGCATTACTATAGACAAAGGGAATCCAGGATGCTAGGATAAGTGTTCACTGAGTGAATCAACGTTTACAAAACGGGAATGGAGAGAGGATAAATTTAAGACTTATAGTAGACAGAATGAGAAAGACTTGGTAGAAATTGGATATAGGGAATTTGGAAGAAATAGAAATAAAATATAATTGCGAAGGGTTTAAGTCTGGATGATTGAAAGAATGTGCTTTTTACTGATAAAAGAAAACGTTAGGGAGGAAGTTAGTTTAATTGTGGTAGGAGGAACCTAATGAGCTGAGTTTGGAAAATATTCAGTTTCAGGTATAGGTGGAGAATTGAAATGAAATGATCTCATTGTCTTATGGATAGTTGGAGTAACCTACATGGAGAGTTAAGATTAGCAATGAATACTCTGGACTTACCTCTGAGCTCTCCAACGTAGAAAAAAGTGAAAACAGAAGATTGGATTGTCTTGGAGAATTGATAAAACAAAAAAACAAAACAGAACAAAACCAAACCCAAGAGGAGGAAAATAATTCAGAGAAATGAGACTATAGACCAGAGATTCAAAACAAATAATGGGAATCTAAAAGTAACTTGAATGTTGGCAAATATGTTTTATTAAAAATTAAGCCTAGAAACCATAGCATTGGTATTGGTCCTTAGGCTGCAGATGATCACTGGGAAATCTAAGATGTCCTGTTGCTATGATAGTAAATGATAAAAGGAAAATTGTTCATGCTGATGGATTTTTTAAATTCATCTATAATGTTATACATACTCCAAGTGATAGGGCACGATAAAGTACTACAAATGCATCTCTTTATGAATTCTCAATTGCTGAAAGCCCATGATGGTAGCTGAATAATAAGTAATAATAACTGCAGATGATGACATTGTTTATCAAGTGATAGGTCACTGCTTTCTCTCCTGATCCAGAAGTGCAACTTGTTTATATAATTACAGTATGTAGAGTCAGGTCTAACAGAGCTGAGCAGTAATCTATTCCATATACTGCTTTTGGGCATAAAATGTCACAAGTGGGAAGAAACCTGTAGTCATGAAATCTAGGAGATTTGGATTCAAATGTCAGAACTTCCAGTTACTTGTGTTTGTGACTTAAACCTTCACATAGCATTACTGTCATATAGAAGATTTCTGTGATGGAACAATATATGTATATAAAGCACTCATCAATTGCAGAATGCTTTAGAATTATATGTGTCAATAACGTTTCAAGATGCTATTAAATAAAGAGGGAATGGGTAGTGCTATATGATAGAAATGATGTTCAAAATACTTTAATTCTTGCAGATGTTACTGCCTTCTTCATTGCCTAGTATAAATATTTTACGTACATTTGTTATATACATATTATCTCCCAAAATAAGATAAAAGATCCTTAAAAACAGGGTTTGTTTCACTTTTCTGTGAAACACCTAAAGAGGTGAAGGAAGTTGAGATTCAGAGACCACAAATGACTTGTTCTTTGTACATATATGTGTGTATATGTATATGTGTACATGTGTATTTTATATATACACATATACGCACATATACATACATATATATATATACATACACATACATACACACATATATTTATAGGATTGAACAAGGGGCCTTTTTCTCCATATTTTCCACTACTCCATATTTTCTCAACTGTATTAGACGTCACAGTGCCTCCTAATGTCTTTTGTGGGCTGCTGTGGCATAGATGAATGAATAGTTGATAAATGGATAAACAATACTACTACTTCTGGTGACCAGCCTCTCAAAATGTTTATAGGCTTGTCTTTGGAGGATATATTGCTGCTAGTCCAGTACTTGAAGACCCCAGTAGAGTTTAACTTCCTTGAATAGCCTTTAAGAGCCCAGATTCCCATTCATAGCACTGGTGAGGTATCAGAGAGGACTTTGGTAGAAGGTCTTCAGGTTTGCGAAGTATTTTCATAAGATGGGTACTGAGCATATTCTCTGTGTCTATAGAAGACAGAATAAAATGAAATGAATATAATGTTCTGAATGAATGAGACATTCATTTCTATGAATTCAGATATCTAGACCACCTGGTTTCTCATGACCCTTTTTAACTTCCTGTTTTTTAAGGTTTCCAGATATTACACAGTCTTTCCCAAATCTATTATAAGGATCTTAAAATCAGAAATATCTTTCTTATTTCCTGTTTACCACTCAATTTTAACTCATTTCCTCTGAGCCTCCATTTATCAGAAATGTTAAACATCAAGCCAACAACCATTTTCAGCATAATCCTTCTTTAGATATCTGACCCTTTAGCCTATCCCCTTCATTAGCCTTCTCTCTGTAGGTATCAAACAACTCAACTTCTTCTAATTTTTCCATACAGAAGGTATTTTTCAACTCTTTAATAATTTCTTTGACTCTGTCTGAATTCCTGCTTAAGTATAGTTTAAACTTAAAAAATTTCCTTTTTTTCATAAATCGATAGATTACCACTGTTTTATTTTAACACTAGGTATACATTTCTATTGAATTATGTGAAAACCAAGAACTGGAAAAGGAACTATTAAAGTCTACAACATGGAAGAACAATTAACGTATTCCTTAAGCAGTTCTGTTTATGAGTCTATAATGTGTTCTTTTGACAAAGCTTTCTGCCTTCCTTATAGTAAAGAATCTGTCAGTTAATGATAGTATATTTGAATTTTGCTGAGGTTATCTAACCTATTTACTTTGTATTTGGTAGTAGGGACTCAGGCTCAGTCAATATTTTTACATGTTGACCCATGTAATCAAGGCTTTGGGCTTCAGTTAAGCTGATGAGTAATTAGTCTTCACAAGTAGATTATAAAAAATGAGATGTTTGAATTGGGCATCTTTTCTATCTTAAAAAGTTATTTGGTGCTAGGATCTCAGATTTAATTAATGAATATTGTACATTGAAAATCTCACTGTATTCTTTAGTTCTTTACCTAGGCTTGATTTCCACTTCTTGTGTGACCACAGAGAATCAATAGAGAAACTGAACCAAAAATTAAGAGCAATCCTCCCTTTAGGGCTCTTGGAGTTTATGGGACGTACAGGGAAGACTGGCACCACTGGTCTTTTTCAGGGTTGCTCATCCACCATTGGTGTCCACCTGGCACCTAATTTTTTTGTGTGACTCTAAGAAGCTGTAGTGTGCTCAGTGGCCACACCCTAGGAAAACCGTCTCAGGAGAAGGGTTTAACCAGGTTGAGGTAACCAACAAATCTCAAACCCATGGAGAGTTTATCCACTACAAGTAGACTGAAGAGTGTCTTTGATGAAATGAACAGATGAGAACAGTTCCAATAACCATGAAGCTGTCTGAGTCCAAGTCTGTAGAGCACTTAGGGCTTGGTCAGACATCAAAGAAATCAAGTTCATCCACTGCATCCTGGACCATCACCAGTCATCTTGACTTTTGTCTTGCCACTGGACTTTGATGACTCTGGAACAGAGAGTGAGACTGACAACTTTGTGCAGTTTTGCCTCAAATTCAATTCATGTGAAAGTCAAGACATCACCCATCACACTGTGAGGTCATTGGTCCCCTTTGAAATTGAAGGACAAATAACTACTTCTTGTGTGTGAGGAAGTCACAGCATCTCTCTGATTCTAAGTTTTCTCATTTATAAAATGAGAGGGCTTGGAATTGCACTAGGTAGCCTATGAAGTCTATTCCAATTATTTATCTATGACCACACACACACACACACACACATACATACATACATATGCATAGCTGTATATGTACAAGGTGTGTCCAAAGTCTTCAAGTTACTAAAGCTTAAAACTCCACTAAGATTTTTTGAGATATCATCTCTCCCCCTCCACTATTATATATCTAATATAAATTTTAATGGCTTAAATTCTACTAAGACTTTTGGGACAATTTGTGTGTGTGGGGGTGTGTGTGTGTGTGTGTGAGAGAGAGAGAGAGAGAGAGATCTAATATAAAATTTAGTAGCTTAAAACTGCACAGAGATTTGTATGACAATATACACACATATATATTACATAATATATAGGTATATTATTATTTAAAAACTGTCATAGAGAGCTAATTCCATACCCATTTTATGGATTACAAACTGAGTCTCAGAGAGATGAAAAAAGAAAGAGGCTTCAGAGGTGAAAACTGACCTCGGTTCCCTGGCTAAGTTTAGAGGACAGTATATTTTTTACTGGTCAATATAGGTTAAGTTGATTTGGAATCCTAAGATCAAATAATTTTAAAGATAGAAGAGATGCCTAGTTTACAATCTCATTTTTTAAAAAAATTTTTATAATTATACAAATAGGCACATACACCTATGTATATATGTGTGTATATATGCATATGTATGTGCGTACACACACACATATATATATATACACACACACACATACACACACACACACATAGTCAACCTGTAACTAGAAATATAATCCTGTCTTATTCTCATGATACACAATTCCATAGTCTACAGCTTTGTTACTTATTATAACTATTCAGCATTCAGTATATATTAATTAGGGAAAATAGATAAGGACACCATATTCAAAGTACTTTATATTGCCCTATTACTTATGACCATATGGATTGAGATAGAGTGGACTAGGAATTTAGAGACCATCTAGTACAATTTTCCCATTTTATAGATGAAGAAATTGAAGTTTAATGACTTACCCAAGGTCATATACACAATAAATAGTAGAGTAGGCATTTAAACCTATAGTTTCTGCTTTTAAATCTAGCTTTCCTTCTATCCTAGCTTGCTAAAAAGCAGATAAATCATTAGAAATAACATTTTTTTTCCTTTGAGCAAGAGGACAAGACTTGAGGTCTTCTGCAATTTTAAGATCAGGTAAAGGTCAGGACTTTATTCACTCACAACCAAATTTAGCCCTTGGGGAGTTAGTTTGCTTTGTGTGAGTCCCTCTCTGCAGCTGAGCATACACAGTAGGGGCTGGGAACCTTGCAGAGATCAATGAAGGTTGATCCCTGGAAGCTAGAAAGAAATTTTTGCTTATTTACATACAATGAAACCAACTGAAGCAACCAACTTGATTAGGGAGGCAGAGCTAAGTAGTTTTCAAATTTCTGCACTGCAGTATGATTTGGAAAAGTGGTAGCTCAAATGGTACTGGATGAAAAATGTTGATCATTTTATGTCCTTGTTATACAAATTATATTTGGCAGTTACTTTGCTGCTCTTAGCTGGCCATTACAGTGGGTGCTTATACTCTTAAAATAGCAAACAGCTATAATCAAAATGATATTTTTTAAACATGTCCAGTTACTTCTCTTCTACCTCAATACTGTCTTCTTTACTGTCCTACACTTATTCTCCACTCCAGATAATTGTGTCTCTGGCCCTCAATTGTATCTTTGACATTTACTAGCTGTATATTCCTAGACAAGTCACTCAACCTTTGTCTGCCTTAGTTTTTTCCAGCTATGAAATGGAGAACATGATAGTACTTGGCTCCCAGGGTAATTGTTATGAGAATCAAATGAGACAATATTTGTAATAAGCTCTTAGATCAGCACCTATCACATTTGTTGTTCAGTTGTTTCAGTTGTATCTGACTCTTTGTGACCCCATTTGGAGTTTTCTCGGCAGAGATATCATGTGGTCTGCCATTTTCTTTTCCACCTCATTTTACAGATGAAATTGAGGCAAACAGGGTCACACAGTACCTGCAGTTGAATTTGAACTCAGATCTTCCAGACACTAGGGTAGGCATTTTATCCACTCTGCCACCTAGCTGCTTTTCCTGGAACGCATTTTCTCATGTAGTGTTCATTCTGCTGACTCATCTCCACTTTTCCACCTATCCTTTAAGACCCAGCTCATTTGAATTCATACTTTCAACCTCTATGCAAAGGTTTCCCTTGTCACAGCTAACTTAGATGGTCTCTCTCTTCTTCCCTCCCAAGAGAACTTTGTGATTCATTCATGGAACCCATTACTTTTTTCCTTAAAATTTTTTCTGTTGTCTTCTCTTTTTTATACCAGTCATTTTTAGGTATACCACCAATTGAATACTCCCTTCTAACAAAGAAAAAAAACACAATTTAGCAAAACCTAATGACAAAAAGGAGTGTGCTTAGAAATTTATAGAGCATTCTATCAACTACAGTATCTCAATTTTCTTCCTAAAGAATTACGCTTAATTTATCTGTTCTCTGGTCATTACAATTAATCAAAGTTCATGTCAATTTCTTTTCTTAACATTTTTATAGTGCATGTGTTTATTGTTTTAATGATTCTTCATCTGTCATTCAAGTTGTGGGATAACTAGATGGCACAGTGGATAGACCACTGGACTTGGAGTCAGGAGGAACTGAATGCAAATCTGAACTTAGAAATTTAGTTGTGTTATCCTGGACAAGTCATTTAACCTAAATTTGCATCCATTTCTTCATCTGTAAAATGAGGATAATAAGGTCACCTCCTTCCCAAGGCTGTTATGAGGATCACATGAGACAAAATTATGAAGTGCTCAGCACAGTGCCTGGCATTTATTAGATGCTATATACATGTTAGCTATTTATTAAATTGTCTCATGCTTGCTGAATTCCTCATACTTGTCATTTCACATAATGCTATAGTCCATATATGGCTATTTGATAGTATTATATATATCTAACATGTGCCTTATTTCGTGGCAACTTCTTTCAGGAGTCTACAATCCTTTACTTATTTTGCATACTGGCCTCTTTACTTCAATACTTACAAGGATATAGGAAGCATATATAGAAGTCACCAAATAGCTGATTGAATGAGTATATGAATGAATGAATGAAAAGTAATTTATTTTTAATGGCAATGCCTTGCTTAAAATAAGGAACCTCTCTTTTTATGCCTAGTGTGACCTTTGGAAAGAGTAACTTCTTGCCTAAAGCCAGTTCTTACTTGGGAATTGGCTGTGGGGCATAAAGTACAGGAATGATTTATCTCCATTTGTGGGTGTTCAGTAAGACCCCATGGACTGAACCTACTCTAAATGGCCTTCACCTTTCTTTTCTTCTTCTTCTTTTTTTTAAATGGGATTGATTGTGTCTCTTTCTTAGCTTTTTGATAAATGAACAAAATATCTATTTTCATGTTTTCTTTCCTGGTACAAAAGATGAGCTCCACACAAAGGGAGAGACAGACACAGAAAGGCACACACACCAAGTTCAGCAATAGACAAACAGCCCAGAGGCCCAAAGATTTGTCACAATATGTGAGACTTTTCTGAGATCACAGCATTGCCTCCTATTAGAAAAGATCTAGCATTTATAGAAAGTGCCATTTAAAGGACTGTGTAGCTCAGAGGGGAAAAAAGCAATATTCTGGTAGGCTGACTTTGGAAGCTGTAAACACCTTTCATGTCATTTAATAATGGCCTGGGTAGCTTTGAAAAAGATATGTGTCGGGTGCCCTGAAAGCAAGATCTCTAAGTTTGGTGAACTCTCTCCATCATTTCAATCTTAAATCAACCTCTCCTGGTATCTTAAAATAGTGCTTTTAATTCATTTTAAGTTTGCCTATACAATAGGAGCACAAGTTCTAGTCCTGAATGTTGTTTAAACTGTAACTGATGTACAGGATTAATAGACACCACTCCTTTTTCCTCTTTGGGAGGTGAAATAAACCAATATGTGGTTACTTGCAGAAAATGACTTTGCTGTTCTCTATTTGTAGTGGGCAAAACAACTCATTTCTAAACAAAACACAGACTCTGACCCCAAGTGAGCTCAAGCTCACACCTCTGAAAGAGGTTTTTGTTGGTGTCTCAGACGCCTGTACACACTTAGAGTATATTTTAGCTGGATGTGTTTTTTCTGTTTCCACTTGGGAAGTCAGACTCATAATCCACAGTGTTTGTCCTGAAAGATGGAAATTTCTCAAATTCCCTCTCCCTCCCAAGATGTCTCTCTCTCTCTCTCTCTCTCTCTCTCTCTCTCTGTGTCTCTCTCTGTCTCTCTCATACACACACACACACACACACACACACACACACACACACACACACACACACCACATCCTTTTCTCTCCTTTAGGGTAGTGATCTTCTTTTCTAGGAATCCTCTCTGCCACATGACTCAGGCTGAATGTCGTAATCCTTCATTTTTCTAACCTAGACAAGGCCTTGCAATCAGACCTTTCATATTGTACCCCTGATGCACGGTAGTTTAGTGATCATGAACAAGGCATTGATCCTCTCCTGAGTTTCAGGTAGTTCTCTAAAACTACATACAAAAGTTCTTTATCTGCATTGGTTTAGAGAATCCTTTAATCTAATAAGATCACAAGTAGAGGTCACAGGACCAAAAGGGAAGTGAAGGGGGATAATAAAGATGAGGTTACTTACAGGATCTTATAAAGGGACCTCAACTCCAAAACATACACTTCCCTCTCCTGTACCCCTTGATTTATTTCAAATTGATAAACTAATGACCTTAAACCTGGAAAACTCCCCTTTATTTGGGGGAGGCTAACTCAGCAAGAGCTCATACATAGTTATTCTCACTAACGTTCAGCTAAGTTGGAACGATGGCAGATAATTTTAATATGCATTGAGTTGAAATCATCAAGCTCATTCTCCTTGCCACACTTCAGGTTGGACTTAAAATATAGTACTAGAAGTAAAAGACTGAATATATTAAAATTGACATTAGGTATCAGGGTTAACTGCTGTCCCCAGGAGCTCTGAGATAATATTCCTTAGCTTTTAACCCCATTTCATCAAGTTGAATACCAGCTGAACTCGAAAAGACTCTTGCAATAGGGAAAGAAGCAGCAGCAATTTTGTTTTAGCTAAGAGGATTAGAGATACATTTGGAATCCCCTTTTCAACGTAACAGGTCAATTATTATTACTTCAGACGGTTTTCTTTGTGGCAACGTTAATCGGGAAGAATTCATTTAGCATTAATGCAGATGAAATAAGTAATTTCATATACATTGCATGCAAATGCCTGGGTCTCAACTTTGATTCCTTTTTTTTTCTTATACCAAACGTACACGCGAGAACTAAAGCAGTGGGACTCCTGTTCAGTTACAATCGAGATAAGAGCAGCAGAGCTATAAAATTAATAATTAAGTGATAATTCTACAGTAGCATCAGGCATAGGAAAGAATGAGAGGCTGCGGTTCTTTGAAACAAAGAGATGAAGCCAAGGTTGTTAAACCTAAGTGATTAATATATTTCAAAGTGCACCTTCTACTATGGGGAGGTTTTGTCATAGAAATTGCAGGGACCTTGAGAGGTCATCTAGTCTGTCTGTGCAAAGCTAAACCTTGAAAGAAAGGGAGTGGGAATAGGTCCCAATGTTTAAACCTGAGGAGAACAGAAGTCCTCATCCCATCCCATCTATTTCCCTCAAACAATCCATTTTAACTGTAAATAGAAGGGAAGTTCATGCCCATATGAAAATGGTGATTTTCAGCTCATCCTTATTTCTTTAATCATATATTGTATGAAAACATTCAGTAGCTAACTTTCGATTGTTTCTCCAGAACACCTGAAACTGTTTTTGTTTTATAGTACTAGAAGCTCAGTTCCACTCATGGCTGTTTTAAGTGGAACTAGTCAACACATTCCTAAAAGCAGAGCAAAGCTGTAGATCAAGCCTTCTTAATCTTTTGTGTATCATGGGCTGCATTGATAATCTTGTGAAGTCTGTGAATCACATCTCAAAAATAATTAGTTTTTTTTTTTTATCATAACTAAAGGAAATACTAAATTTCAGTTAGAAGTTAGTGAAAATAAAAATGTATTTTTTGCCATCCACATAATTGAACCCCTGGAGACTATTCATGGATTACCCTGCCCCATTCCCAGGTTAAATACTTTTGTACTAGATAAGAGTTTTGTATTTTTTTGCTTTTTACATTGACACCCCTTTGGCAGTCTAGTAAACCCCATCGACATTTCTCAGAATGATGTTTTTAAATGTATAAAATAGAATAATAGGTTTATAAAGGAAAACAATTATATTGAAATACAGATTGAAACAGTTTTGTTTTAAATCATATACTCCAAGTAAAGCACATCAAGTTGAGACACTTAAGCAGATCTTATTCTACACTATTTCTTTGCCTTCATTGTGCTTCTCTGTAAGAAGATGGCAAACTAAATCAGAAGGATAAAATTATAGTGATAATGAGATCCAAAAGTTTATTCCCAATATGGCCCAGTTTATTTCATACTATTCCATGGTCATAAGGTTCTTCTTCTTCTTCTCCCATACCTCAGGGAACAGTGATAATCATTGCTTCAAAAAATCCCACATACTCTAGTTCTCTCATGCTGATGGTAATGTAGAGTTATCACCTAGTTACTAGTTGTAAATAGTCTGGGCATATACATAAAGATTAGTCACAATGAGCTCATCATCATCGTCATTGGAAAAACAACCTAGAGAGCATCAAGAATGGATTAGTTACGTAGGTAAAAGGTATTATTCTTCAAATCATGGGACCAGATGACATCACTATGGGATACTTGTTTCAATCAGAAGTCTCTTATTTTCTTTAACGAGACTAAACCTCTTACTACTGCTTGATACTTTAGCTTCTCCATCTGTGCATAGGGATAGGGATTCTGGACACCACCACCTCTGGACTGAATGTAACATTAGAATTTTTATTCTACTTTAAAATTTCTCTCTGGTAAGGGTCTTTTAAAGGACTGAACAAAGTATTAAATGCATCTTAGAGAATTTTAAAGTGCACCAAACCCAGTAATGAGGAAAAGAAAAAAATCCACAAGTTACAGAACATTCTGGTTTCCTCTGAGGCTTGTAAAATATGCATTAGAAGTGAGCAATTTAAGCACCATGAATTTTATTAGTAACCCAAAAGTTATACTGAGAGTCCTATATTTTAGCCAATTTACATTCAGCCTGTCTTTAGGGGGCAATAATAAATACAGTACTGCTTATATCTGGGTCCAATTTGGAAGGTACTACTAGAAAAAGTTTCTTAGTTGAGATAATATAAACAGAAAGTTAAATTATTATTTTATCCCCTTCCTTCTACTTCTAAAGAAAAAAAAAAAAAACATTTGGCTTGACCAAAGACTTTTCTTTCCCATGGTGATAGCTTCCGGTTGTTTTAGCGTTAGATATTTTTTCAATTGTCATTTTAGGATATCCTTATCCTGGATTTTCTTCATAACTGCTCTTTCTTTTTCCTTCCATTCTACCATGCTAGAAGGTCTTAATGGTAGCCCCAAACTGTATCCTCATATGGTGTTTCAAAATTGAGTAAGACTTTGTTTCTGCAATGACAGTTGTTATTTTTAATTAATTAATTTAATAAACTTATGCTTCTGTGATTCAGAGTTCTGTGATTTCATAGGTGTGGGTCATAGACATATCTAGAGTATGGGCTTATGGAAATACTACTTTCCCTTGGGGGAAGGGCCAGTTAGCTCCCTCAGTATAGGTTGACATATCTAGCCCTCACATTACAAATGAGACCCCACTCATTTCTTTAAAGTATATCATTTTTAATTTCGAACAGTAAATATCTCCCTGGAGATATTTGAGGACTCTCTAAAGTCCTCAATAATTTTTAAGAGTGTAAATTGTCCCCATGACCAGAAAATTTGAACGGATAGCATAGAGTACTAAAATGTTAAATTCTTGTTCCAGGTCTTAACAGCCAAAGTCATTTTGGGTGTTGGCCACAAACTCCATAATTGTTTGCCTACTATTTTTCATTTGATCCTTCTGAATTAATTGGCTTTTGTCTTACACCAATCTTAGGTACCCATTTTTCCAAATGGCAATTCTGATGTTTCTTTGGTTTATTTTTTCAACAGGTCAGCATTTCTAACTCATTTTTTGATCTCACACCACATTTGAATTCATTATTTCTTTCTTGCTTTGGGTTTTATTTTTCTTATTCTTTCTGTCTTTTCATTCTCAGATCTGTCATAGCCTTCAATGTTTTCCTTCTTTGATATGCTTCTATGCTGTTTTGCATTTGTATTATTGATCTGATTTCTCCCATTAAAGTCTAAATTTCTTGAAGGGTAGAGTGAGTTGCTTATTTTCTTGTATTTTTTTCATTCAAGGGACATTGCCTCACTCAAAGTGAGAACCTAAAAAGGCCTTAGCCTGAAAGGGCCAGAGTTTCCCATTGCATCCTGAGTTATCTCCAGTTGTACTGATATCTGGCCCCTGGATCCAGATGGCTCTGGAGGAGAAAGTGAGATTTGTGACTTTGCATTCAAATCAAAGCCATTTGCAAGTCATGCAATCATTTCACAGATGTTGTGGTTCTCTTTGAAATTGAAGGACAAGCACAAAATGTGAGTAGTCTGAGCTGCTGAATGGGGACTCAGAGAGTTGGGTAACTCAGTTCATCTTCTGTGTTTTCCCCTTTGTTTCCAAAGAAAGTTAAATGTTGTTGGCCTAAAGCTGCCCAGTTAACTTGAGCTTTACTGGCTAGATTCCTTCCTTCCTTCCTTCCTTCCTTCCTTCCTTCCTTCCTTCCTTCCTTCCTTCCTTCCTTCCTTCCTTCCTTCCTTCCTTCCTTCCTTCCCTTCCTTCCTTTCCTTCCTTTCCTTCCTTCCTTCCTTTCCTTCTTTCTCCCTTTCTGTCTCTTTTCTCAAAGACCAAACCTTAAATACATTTCAGTCTGGAGCTCATAGATTGGACCACAATAGATTTCTGTCCAAGCTCCACTTAATGGCTATATTTGGGCCCTCTGGCTCAGAGTGAATGTCAATAGTAACTTTTTCTCTTTTGAGCAACAACCCTGAAGGGTCTTCCCTTCCCAGTTTGATTTTTTTTTTTTTTTTTTAATTAGAAGGGGCCATCCCTTCAATCACTTCTTAAAGAGGCCAATTCATTGAATGGGGATTACCTCACTCAAAGTGAGAATCTAAAAAGGCCTTAGCCTAAAAGGATCAGAGTCTCTCATTGCATCCTTGGTTATCTCCAGTCTCCCTGTTAAATATCTGGCCACTGGATCCACATGACTTTGGAGAAGAAAGTGAGACTTGTGACCTTGCATAGCCTTCCCCCACTCAAATCAGTCAACTGTATGTCATCATATGACATCATATGATGCCATCATATCCCTGACATCATGATCCTCTTCAGGAGCAAAGGGCAAATACAACAACAAAGGTGCAAGTATTCACACTATAGATTGGGCTCCTTGTTTTGCTTAAATATGTATCATTTTAAATTCCTGACATAGTGAAAAACATTTCTCTGGCGATAGAGAATTGGTTCAAAACTCATTTTTGCTGCTTTCTATTTGTGTGACCTTGGATAAGTCACTTAGCTTCCTTGGGGCTCAGTTCTCTTGTTTATAATATAAAAGTATTGGAACAAATAATCATAGAGAGCTAGAATCCCTTCCTGCTTTAGATCTGTGATCCTATAATCTTTGAATACTGTGAAAAGATATTTATGTTAAAAATAATTGACTTTGGCCTTAGTTTTCTCATATATTAACTGTAAAATAAAGGGATTATATTAGATCAGGGGTGGGGAGCCTATGACTTTCAAGGACACATTTGGCCCCCTACATCTTCAAGTGTAGCCTTTTGACTGAATCTAAACTTCACAGAGCAAATGTGGGGAAGCTGTAGCTGAGGTTCCCCATCTCTGTTCTGGATGAACTCTTAAGTCTCTTTCACTTTCGATCTTTTGTGTTGCTCTGTGTTCTGTGGGTTTTCCTTACCCAGTGAGTCTAGAATAGTGTAATTATATATTTATATATGCATATGTGGGTATGTACATATATCTACTCATAATATATTTATATATGTGTGTATTTGCACACACATATATACATACGTAAGTGAAAAGTAGGCAGAAAAATAATAGGCAATGAATTAAAATAATTCACTGTGGTTTAGATTTTCCAAATCATTGAAATTATTTTCCATTCATTGAAATTTTTTCATAACCTCTACCTGTGATTCTGTCTCTATTTTCCCCTAAAGAATATGATCACATTGAGTAGGGAATGCCAATATAGTGGCATAAAATGCAATTTAGTATGGATAAGTCAAATGAATAATAAGGGGAAGAAAACACTATTCATTCAAAGATGACCCTGGTGTAATTGAAATGCATATTTGCGTGTGATTGAAAGAGCTTATGTGAGGTGAGACTTTGATTGTGATATATTGCTTTATTTTTTCTTGAATTATATAATAGCTCCCAGTTCTTAAAATTAAGAAAATCATTTCTTAACAGTGAACAAAATATAGTATTGGTTTTGTAGGTGAAAACACTAAAGCCCATAACATTGAAACCATCTTCCCAAGACTATGCCTCTAATAAGTATCATAGGCAGGACTCAATCAGAACTTTTCTGAGTTTAAGGCTTTCTTGACCACTGTCATCTCCCCATCCTTCACACCTCATTTCTGTCAGTCAATCAGTAAAAAATTATTAAGTGTCTTTTGTGCACCAAGTACTGTGCTTCATCTCCAATCATTATTAATTTCATTGCCGTCTGCTATTGTCAATCTCTGTGACTCTTAGTAGGGTCCTCAGCATTAGTTAGAAAGGCAGCGCAGGATAGTGGTGAGATCCTCATACTTGAAGTCCGAAGCGTTATCAGACTTGGATTTCAATTCTGCTTTGAGCCTCAGTTTTCTTATCTACAAAATGGCAATCAAAGGGTTGCTCTGAACATCAAGTGAAGCAAGGTGTGTAAAGTGTTTGAAAAAATCACTATATGAATAACTATTCCTAGTTGTCCTTTGGTAGCTCCTTCTTCCTTCATGTTCAGTGTATAATACGATGGTTGCTTGAACATCCTTTCATCACCTCCTCTCCATGCATGAGCAGGTCAACTGAACCATGCACTTACAGCAAGAACACCATGAGGCTGGTGCATTAGCCATGCTCTAAGACCCGGTTTTACCGTGTGATACACGTAAGAGATGTTTAAGCGGACACATAATGATATTGAAATTATTCAAGATGTCCAGTGATCTCTAGAAGGTCTTAGGAAGTATATAGTCTGGACTCACATAACTCCGAAAACTTTAGCTAGGTCTAATATTTTAAATACAGTCATCACATTCTGAAATTCTCACTGAAGTGAGTACACTTGTTTTTTTTTTTTTTTTTTTTTTTTTAACTTGGTTTTCTGCTTTTCAGAGTCTATAATCTTCCTCTTTCCCTTGGTAATGGAATTCAGTCACTATACTCAGCTACACTCAGGTTGGTATTGCTAGTTTTTTATGGTTGTTACACATAAATATCATTCCATAAATACTTATTCTCTTATCATTTACTCAGGTGTTTTAATCTTACTAAAATATATAAGATAATCTATGAGATCCCTTAGAACTTTGAATCCTATCTGTTCAATTCACTAGCAAACATTCACTAAATGCTTACTATGTGTCAGGAACTGTACAAGGCACCGACAAATACAAAGATAAAATGAAATGACCCCTGTCTTCAAGGAGCTTATGTTCTACTGAAATTCTAATCCGTATAGAGATTTTTCTTTTAAAAGAGGCAGGGAAGGACTGAATAGAGTTGTATCTCTTTTTAAAGAAATGTGTTATAGGAAAGTCCAGATATATAAGAAAAGAAAAATTAGGGATGAACCATTTTTAGTTGAATTTATAAGAACTTTCCTCATAAGGTGTTTATAGCATCTAATGGATGCCAGGCACTGTGCTAAGCACTTTATAATTATTGTTCATTTGTTTCCCAGCAGGTGTCTCTATGCTGCAGCTTTCTTGAGGAAGAAGAATGAAGAAATAAGGAATAATTGTATCAAAAGAAAAAGACTAGCAAGTGGAAAAATGAATTGGTCTTGGGGCATCTCTGTGCTGAAAATATAAGACACCTACGCACATCTGCAATTTATCGACAAATGCCTAAGGCTTGATATTCATGCACAAATAGAGATACCTAAATGTTTTTGGATGTAGTGTGCAGTTTAAAATTTCTTTTCTTTCTTTTTTGTTTTCATGGAATTTAAAACATAATTTTAATGAACTGCATAAACACTTCCTAGCATTTCTGACTATTATCTCTCTGAATGGGACCCATTTTTTTTTTTCTAATTCAGCATGGGTTTGCATCATCTCTATCCAATAACTCCTCCTCTAGAATTTATCTTCATCATCAACTAGTATGAAGCCTCAGAACGATAATGTTTCAACCTTTGCTGTGATCATAAATTTTGAGGTTAATGAAGACTGCAGGCACTAGAAAGATGGAGAGGTATGGGAAAGAAGAAGTAATGAAATAATTTTATGGGTTGAAATCAAATGTCCAGTGTGTCTTGATTCAGGGGCACACAAAACAATTTCATTTCATTCACAACCAGACACACAAAAATTAACATTTTATCACTTAATTGGCAATATGTAATCTTTTTAACCAAACAAAATTTATGCTTTGATGGATCCCAGTTGTATTTCTTCCCTCATCTAAGAGGAATGCAGAATTTCAACTTTACATATAAAAGGACCTGGGCTTGTTTTACTTGTGATTTTAAATGCAGATTTCATTCACTGAAACGCTAGGAGATGAATAACTGATGAAACCAGTGAACATGAGCTCAAAATCACTAAATAGCAGTGGTGCTTACACTTACTGGTAAGCATCCGGAATATCCATTGCTTACAAATTAAAAGCTTACTCAGTTTTCCATTCATTTGTCGAGGTTTTCTTAATGAAAAAAAAAAAATATGACAAGTTCTATTGATTCTATAAAAAAGAGTGAGAAACAGATTAAAATCCTGACCAGACTTTAGGATCAAGTGATTATGATACAAATTTTATTCTCACTGTAGTTTGGACTGAATAAGTAGGAACTGATCACATCTTACCACCCAATGTGTCAGATGACTTCATGACCAATTTCAGCAATTAAATAAAAAATGTTGTTGCCTAGTTCTAGCCATCTTCACCACTATGTCCCCCTTGCTCATTAACTCCATTGTTATCTTCCCTTTTTGTTACCTTTCTTTAGAAAAATGGAATCAGAAAACACTAAGGTTTCCAAAAAAACTCCAAAAACATGTACCCTGATATGCTATTTTCAAAAAGATCTATAAACGTTTTTCAAAAAAAAAAAAAAATAGTACAACATCCAGGGCCATGCATAGGCAAGATAGTTAAAAAGTTGTTTTGTCTCTGGGGTCTCCCATCCTACCTCTGCTTTTGTGATCTTTATTTCTTTTAATTGTTCTCCTTCCTTCAAGAAATTTGTCTTCTTCATGAACATCCCTGCCTATTTATCGCCAGTTTCATCATTGCTTACTCTTATTAGAACTGCGCTATAATTAGAAATTTTTTGTTCTTTCAACTTTTCATACACTCTTACTTTTCCTATGTCTCATGTACTCAGGGTCTTTTTTGTGATTATTTAATATACTAAATTAAAATAAAAAATAACAAAAATATCATAAGTTATCAATAGCAATCAAAGCATTCTACATTAGTAATCCATGTAATGGCTTAACCATTATGTAATAGCATCTTCATTATAGTTCCTTTCCCCACAGTTCACTTTCTTCCAAATATTTGATGTTTACCCTGCATTTGTCATATCTATTGTATCCATTGCTCTGTTGAATGTTTTAAACTTCAGGGTATAGTTAAACAGTTAGTGAAGGGGAATTCTAGTCAACAATTTGAATGGCTGATTCTCCTTTTATTATGTTCCAAAATTTGTCCTTCCTTCCTTCCTTCCTTCCTTCCTTCCTTCCTTCCTTCCTTCCTTCCTTCCTTCCTTCCTTCCTTCCTTCCTTCCTTCCTTCCTTCCATTCTTTCTTTCTTTCTCTTTTTCTTTCTTTCTTCCTTTCTTTTTCTTTCTTTCTTTTTTCTTTCTTCCTTTCCTTCCTTCTTTCTTTTTTTTTCTTTCTTCCTTTCCTTCTTTCTTCCTTTCTTTCTTTCTTTTTCTTTCTTTCTTTCTTTCTTTCTTTCTTTCTTCTTTCTTTCTTTTCTTTCTTTCTTTCTTTCTTTCTTCTTCTCTCTTTCTTTCTTTCTTTCTTTCTTTTCTTTCTTTCTTTCTTTCTTCCTTTCTTTCTTTCTTTCTTTCTTTCTTTCTTCCTTTCTTTCTTTCTTTCTTTCTTTCTTTCTTTCTTTCTTTCTTTCCTTCTTCCTTCCTTCCTTCCTTCCTTCCTTCCTCCCTCCCTCCCTCCCTCCCTTCCTTCCTTCCCTCCTTCCTTTCTCTCATCTTTCTATCTATCTACATACATGTTTACATATATATATATATATATAATATGTATAGTTATCTATATATTTCTACACATGGACAGACAAGTGTGCCAATCATTGTTGATATTATTCCATTTGCCTATTTTGGTGAGTAAAAAGTATGATTTTTTTCTAATTTCAGATACTTTAAAAATCGGTCTCCTGAGGAAATCACAATTGTTACCTCTGGTGAGTCTGCTTTTTTATCTTTTTTACTGCTCCCATCCTTGTTTTCTTCTGTGCCATTTCTACCTGTAAAATATTTCAAATAAGAAATTAAAGAAACTGAAAGATGTCATCAGAAAAAAAGATACAATATAAAAAGACAGGCTAATCACATGGCAATAATAAAAGAAAATCAATTCACAATCCACTTTTTTCACCAAGATTTTTGCTATGTCATGAGATGGTAAGAAAGGTCCTCAATAAAATGATAAACTATTATTAAGCAGATATTATGTGGCAGTTAAATGAATCCCCTATGTCAACTTTATGGGAGGCATGGAGAAGAACTGTTCAGGATGGGCAGACATTGTGACCCTTGTTTTAATAGGGTATATCAATGTAGATGAGATAATAGATCCACTTGATTGTCATGAGAATTTTAGCTGACTTTTTATTGAAAGGATCTAAGGTTCATGATGAAAACATCAGTATGGGTCATAAGCTTGGAGGAGAGTCACTCAAATCCTCAAGTCATTCCATGCTATCTATGCAACTATCTCATTGATTTACAAAAGAAGATGCTTTATATCATTGAGATAATGAGATGGCACCGAGTCAGAGGAAATCAGCCACATGATTAGTAAGACTAAATGAAGAAAAATCACAAAGGATCAGTTAAGAGAGTAAAACAAAACCCAGTAAGATAGTCAAAAACTAGAAAGACAGAGGAATTTCAAAGGGAGATTGTGATTTTGAGATGCATTTCATCACCAGTCAGGAATCTTCTTATACATTTCCCAATAAGGCAGAAACCTGTTCCATGGTACAGCCAGATTATTCCACAAAAATCTACCAAACAAGGCAGGCTTTACATGGAGCTTCTGCAGTACTTGAACTCATGTCACTTAATTCTGATATTATGCTACCCTGCAGTTTGTTAACCCTAAAGGATGTGAAACTAAATTAAATCGCTCTTTGTTGCATTATAAAGTCATTTTTCCCCTCTTGTTTCATTACCAGAGAAGAAAAGTAAAATGATGCAATGGAAAGATTAATTTACCAGGAAACAGAAGACTGGTTCTACGTTAGGATTTTGCTATTAGTTGGCAGTGTTAAAACTGTGCATCAATTATTTTCATCTCTGCAATGAAGGTAGTTAATTAGATAATGCTGATTGTCCTCAAGATTCTAAATTATGTGATTCTTAGATCAGCAAGTCATAATATCTTTTATAAGTAATATCTTTTATAAACACATAAATACAAGTAATATCTTTTATAAACTTGAAGATAGCTATTTCTATAGTACCTACGTTACTTGGAGAAAAAATTCTTTTTTCACTCAAAATAACTTATGGAGCAGAAAAGTAATTATGTTTGTTCTAAAGCTTATTTCTATCTTATTTAGGCCACAAGAGGTAAGTATAATGTGTATAGCCAATCAAAGAGAAAGTTTTTGATCATGAGGAGAAGGGGAATATTTTATAAGTAGAGAAAATCAAGTTGGACTTGATTAAGCGAGCCGATGTCTTTAACTTTATAAAAGGAAAACATGCAGTATGTTAACATTTATAATTCTTTCCTTGAGCTCTGTAGCTCATTTCTCAGTAGAGGGCAAGTAGGTTAGCTCCATTTTAGACTAAAAGAAATAGGTAGGAAATACTTCAGACAAATGTTTGAAAGAGGCAAATGCTGCCTCAGGTACTCAAGTGGCCATTTTCACAATTCTCAGTGGGAGGGAAAGGGAGAATGTTTGAGGGTGCAGAAGAAAATCTTTTCTTGGTCATGTTAACAAGTGGATCCAATAAGTGAGAAAGATAATATAAGGGGCATTGCTATGAATACAAATTAATTTCATGACTAAGAGGGGAAGCAGCAGTCTTTGGTATGTTTGATGTGGTATTCAATATATGACGGGAATGCTACGTTTGCATGAGTTATTACAAAAAAGATTGGTTTCTGTTGACTGAATATAGAAAAATAATATATATTAGACCTATATATTCTTTTCACATCAGAATAAGCATAAACCACACCAAGATAATTTTGTTACACATCTAAAAGGACTCCTTAAGATAATGTGTAGGCTGAATTAAATATTTTTAAGAGCTTTCTTTCATTATAGAAATATTCTAAAAATCTAATCCCTCCAACAGTAAGTTGCTGGGTAATATCTAATGTTCACTTTTGGAGATATTAATTGTATAACGATATTCTCATCAAAGAAAATGTTATCCTTGAAATCAATATTAAAATTGCTAACTTTAGGTTTTCTGCTCCTACAAATAGATGAGAGTAGAAGGTTCTCACTTCTTCCACAGAGTATACATAGTAGTTGCACGTAAGGGAAAGAGAAGGGGACAAACATTTCCTGAATGCCTACTATGTGCCAGGCATTATGATAAACAGTTTACAGATATTGTCTCATTTAATCCTCAGAAAAACCTATGAGATAGGGTTTTTGCATTTTACAATTGAGGAAACTGAGGCAGACAGAAATTAAGTCAGTTGCCCAGAGCTACTCAGCTAGGAAGTATACAAGGGTGGATTATGAACCAAGGTCTTCCTGGCTTCAGGTCCAGCAATTTAAATGGAAAGATTTTCCCCATTAATAGGCCCATATGATCTGCTTAGATTATCTGGAAGACTAAGTCACACGTAGTGGGAGAAATTTGCTTAACAGACAGAACGGGAAGGGTGAAGTGAGTGAGCTCAATAGGAGTAGAAGATGACTCAGGCAGGTAGGTGTGGTAAGGCTCAGGCTCATGGGTGTTTATTTGTGAGGAGGCCCTGGCAGACAGGGGAAGGTTTCAGAATGGCTTTGCCCCTTGAAGTCATCATGTTTATTAACTTCTTGGTCACCATGACAGATTTTGCTTTCTGGTTCTGGAATCTGGCTTCCTGGTATCTAAATAAATATTTTTCTTCTGCCTTCTGTATGGAGAGTCTCTTATACTTTGTGATTGAGAACTATGTGTCATATTCATAGTCACTACCAGTGCTATCAAGAGAAGAATAAGAATAAAAATGACAATTCTACCTAAATTTATTTACTTATTTAGTGCCATACCAATCAAGCTACTAGATAATTATTTTCTAGAGCTACAAAAAATAATATCAAAATTCATCTGGAAGAACAAAATGTCCAGAATATCAAGTGAATTAATGAAAAGGAATGTAGTGAAGGTGACCTAGCCCTACCAGATCTCAAATGGTATTCTAAAGCAGCCATCATCAAAACCACTTGATATTGTCTAAGAAATAGAGGGATAGACCAAGGGAATAGGTTAGGAACTCAAGACACAGTGGTCAGTGAATACAGCAATCTACTGTTTGATAAATCCAAGGACCCCAGCTTCTGGGATAAGAACTCACTGTTGACAAATATTGCTGGGAAAACTGGATAACAGTGTGATGGAAACTGGGCATAGACCAATGTCTAACACTATACACAAGAATAAAGTCCAAATGGATACATGATCTAGGTATAAACAAATTAGGGGAGCAAGGAATAGTGTATTTGTCAGATTTATGGAGAATGGAAAAATTTTTGACCAAACAAGGGATAGAGAAGACTATGAAGTGCAAAATGGATAATTTTGGTGACATCAAAAGGAAAAGTTTTTGCACAAACAAACCCAAGGCAACCAAGATTAGGAGGGAAGCAGGAAACTGGGAAAGAATTTTTGCAACTAGTGTCTGTGATAAAGACTTCATTTCTAAAACATATAGAGAACTGAGTCAAATGTACAAGAATAGAAGTCGTCCCCCACTTGATAAATGGTCAAAGGATATGAACAGGCAGATTTCAGAGGAAAAAATTAAAGCTGTCTATAGCCATATGAAAAAATGCTCTAAATCATTATTGATTAGAGAGATGCAAATCAAAATAACTCTGAGGTACCACATCACACCTATCAGATTGGCAAACATGACAAAACAGGAAGATGATAAATGTTGGAAAAGATGTGGGAGAGTTGGAACACTAACTGTTGGTCAAGCTTTCATTGAGCTGATCAAACCATTCTGGAGAGCAATTTGGAACTATGCCCAAAGGCCTACAAAAAATATGTGTACCCTTTGACCTAGCAATATGATCTGGTACGGGATAAGAGATAGAGTGGCAGATGAGTGTAATAGATTAAGTATAAATTAATTAAAGCAATAAAAATATGATAAACCAAAAATTCAAGCTATTGGAACAGAAAAACTCATTGACAAAAAAATGCTAGAAAAACTGGAAAACAATATTGAAGATGCTAGATATAGACCAACATCTCATAGTATACACCAAAATAATGTCAAAATGGGTACATGGTTTACACATGAAGGGTGATACCACAAGCAAATTGAGAGAACATGGAATACTTTCTCTGTCAGATTTATAAATAAGAGAAACATTTAGGACCTAAGAAGATAAAAATGTTAAACAATTTTGATTATGTAAAGTAAAAAAAGTTTTTATCCAAACAAAACCAATGCCTCCATAATTATAAGGAAAACAGAAAACTCAGAAAATTTTGCAGGAAATATCTCTTGCTCAAATATTTCCCAAATTATATTCCTCAAATACGTAAATAGCTGAGTCAAATTTCAAAAAATGCAAGTCATTCCTCAACTGATAAATGGTCAAAGGATATGAACAGGTATTAATAGTTTCTTACCTCTGAAACAAAGTTAGAGAGGTACAATTTTAGCAAGTTTCCTGATAAAAGCTTTATTTCTTAAATATATAGGAAACTGAGCCAAATGTATAAAAAATGAGCCATTCCTCAGTTTATGTGAACATGAGTAGTCAGTTTTCAAAAGAGGAAATCAAAATTATCCATACTCACTCAAAAAAATACTCTTTATTGATTAGAGAAATGCAAATTAAAACAATTCTGAGCTATCACCTCAAACTTATGAGATTGTCTTTAAAAGACAGAAAAAGAAAATGACAAATGCTAGATGGGATGTGGAAAAATTAAGACTCCAATGCATTGTTGCTGGAGTTGTAAATGAATGCGATCATTCTGTGCAACAATTTGGAACTTTTTTTCAAAGGGCTATAAAAGTGTGCATGCTCTTTAACTCAGCAACACCACTGCAAATACTCTGTATCCCAAATTGTAAAAGACAAGGGAAAAGGGTCTATATGTATTAAAAAAAAATCAATGTATAGTAGCTCTTTTTGCAGTGGTAAAGAATTGGAAATTGAGGAGAAGCCCATTAATAAGGCAATGATTGTACAAATTGTGGTATATGATTACAATGAAATACTATTTAACTATAAAAAATGATGAGCAAGATGATTTCAGAAAAAACCTGGGGAATCTTATACAAACTGATTCAAAGGTACATTAGCAGAACCATGGTGTTGTGTACAGTAACAGTAATGTTTTGAGGATGATCAACTGTGGAAACCTTAGCTATTCTTAGCAATACTGCTATCCAAGACAATTTTAAAGTACTCATGATTCAAAATGCTGTCCACCTCCAGAGAAACAACGCATAAATAAAGAGTACAGATTGAAGCATACTTTGTTTCACTTTATTTTTCTTTACTTATTCTTTTCCTCTCCTTTGCTCCTCATCCTTACTTGAGAAGGCACATAATATGACTTTAATTACCTATGTGAAGTCATGCAAAACATATATATATATATATATATATATATATATATATATATAAAATTTGGCATCTTATTTTTCCAATTAAATCTAAAATAATTTTTAATATTTTTAAATTTGAGTTCTAAATTCTCTCCTTCTCTCTTTACTCTCTCCACCTCATTGAGAAAACAAGCAATCTGATGGAAGTTATACATGTGCAGTCACCTAAAACATTTTCATGTTAGTCATGTTGTGAAGGAAAACACAGACAAAAAACCCAAGAACAATAAAGGAAGTAAAGAATAGGTACTCTTTGATCTGCATTTAGACTCCATCAGTTCTTTCTCTGTAGATGGACGGTATTTTCCATCATAAGTTCCTCAGAATTGTCTTTGATCATTGTGTTGGTGAGAGCAACTAAGTCATTCAGAGTTGATCATCATAAAATATTGCTGCTAGTGTATAAAATATTCTTCTGGTTCTTTTCATTTCGCTTTGTATCAGTTAATATAAATCTTTCCAGGTTTTTCTGAGAGCATCTTACTTGCCATTTATTGCAGCCCTATACTGTTCCATTAAAACTAGATACAATAAACTGTTCAGTCATTCCCCAATTGATGCACATCTCTTCAATTTCCAATTTCTGTCACCACTAGGAAATAACAGTTAGAAATATTTGTGTGTGTATGTGTGTGTGTTTGTGTTGTGTGTGTGTGTGTATCCTTTTCCTATATGTAATTATAGGATATGCATGATTTTATAGCACTTTGGGCATAGTTCCAAATAGCTCTCCAGAGTGGTTGAATCAGTATACAACTTCAACAATGATGCTTTAGTGTCTCAGTTTTCTCATGTATTCTCCAACATTGATCATTTTCCTTTTCTGTCATATTAGTCAATCTCACAGGTGTGGGGTGGTAGTTCAGAGTTGTTTTAATTTGCAATTTTCTAAACAATCGTTATTTAAGCATTTTTCATATGAACATAGCTTTGACTATCTATTCGTATCCTCTGATCATTTATCAGTTGAGGAATTGCTCTTATTTCTATAAATTTTACTCAGTTCTCTATGTATATTAGAAAATGAAGTTTTTATCAGAGAAATTTGTTGTAATTTTCCAATAGTTATGATTATTACTTATTTTCTTTCATTATATATTTCCTTCTCTCTCTCTCTCTCTCTCTCTCTCTCTCTCTCTCTCTCTCTCTCTCTCTCTCTCTCTCTCTCTCCACTCTGTCCATTCTCAAAAGTGTATTACTTTTTACCTCCCCCAATTTGACCTCCCTTCTATCAGCCACCTTTCCCCCATCCCCTTTCATCCCCTTTTATCTTCCTATTTTATTTTATTGTAAGACAGATTTCTATACCCAACTGAATATGTATGTTATTCTCTGTTTGAACCAATTCTGATGAGAGTAAGTTTCATACACTCACCCACATCTCCCCCATCTTCCCCTTCACCATAAAATCTCTTTCTTCCTTTCTTTTGTCATGTAATTTACCCATTCTACCTTTTTTTCCCCTTCTCCCACTGCATTCCTTTCTCACCCCTTATTTTTTTAAAATAATCATTCCATTCTTTTCAACTCACACCTGTGCCCTCTGTCTATGTTTACTCCTTCCAACTGCACTAATAGTGAGAAAATGTTTTAGGAGTTCAAAGTATCATTTTCCCATGTAGGAATATTAACAGTTTAACCTTATTTAATCTTATGGTATCTCTTCCCTGTTTGCCTTTTTATGTTTTTATTTTAGATTTTTTTATTTGAAAGTTGAATTTTCTATCCAACTCTGGTAGTTTTATCAGGAATGCTTGAAATTTCACTGAATATCTATTTCTTTCTTCTGAAGCATTATACTCAATTTTGCTAGATGGGTGATTCTTGGTTGTAAAACTAGCTCTTTTGTTCTGTGCAATATCATATCTCTATCTCTCTGATCCTTTATTTTAGAAACTACAAGCTCTCATGTGATTGTGACTGTGGCTCCCCTATATTTGAATTGTTTCTTTTTGGCTGCTTGCATTATTTTCTCCTTGACCTAGGTGCTCTGGAAATTAGACTTTAATATTCTAGGGAGTTTTCATTTTGGAATCTACTTCAAGAAGTGATCTGTGAATTATTTCAATTTTTTTTATCCTCTGGTCATAGAATGTAAGGGCACTTTTCCTTGATAATTTCTTTGAAAATGAATTTAAGCTCTTTTTTTTCTGATAATGGTTTTCAAGTAGTCTAATAATTCATAAATTATCTCTATTTTCCAGGTTAGTTTTTTAGGAGATATTTCACAATTTGTTCTATTTTTCCATTATTTTGGTTTTGCTTCATTGTTTCTTGATGTTTCATGGAGTCATTTGCTTCATTAGTTATTAGTCATTAACTCGCCCCATTCCAATTTTTAAGAAATTATTTTTTTCAGTGAAGTTTTATACCTCCTTTTCCATTTGGCCAATTCTACTTCATGAGGAGTTATTTGCTATATGAATTTTTGTCCCTCTTTTTCCATTGGCCAAATCTACTTTTTAAGAAAGTCTTCTCTTCAGTGAATTTTTGTATGTCAGTTTCCATTTGCCGAATTCTGCCTTCCGAATTATTCTGGTCTTCATTGGATTTTTGAGCCTCTTTTACAATTTGGCCTATTCCGTTGTTTGAGGTATTGTTTTCTTAAGTAAACCTGTGCCTTTTTACCAAGCTATTGACTCATTTTTCATGATTTTCTTGCATCACATTAATTTCTCTTTCCAATTTTTTCTTTACCTCTTCTCCTTGATTTTAAAAATTCTTTTTGAGCTCTTCCATGACTTGAGACAAATTTATATTCTTCTATGAGCTCTCAGATGTAACAGTTTTGACTTTGTTATCTTCTGTGTTTGTGTTTTGACATTCTCTGTCACCATCATCACTTTCTATAGTCAAGATCTTTTTCTGCTGTTTGCTCATTTTTCCAATCTATTTCTCAACTTTTAATTCTGTGCTTAAGTGGGGCTCTGCTACTGGACTGGAGGTGTGTTTACTATTCTCATGGCCTGTGTTCTGGTCCAGCACTCTTTTCCACTCCAGAACTTTGACCAGGATCCCAGCTCCCTTGTAGTCATAAATCTGATGTGTTAGTGTTCCTCCTTGCCCTGGGACTGAGATCCAAATCCAAGAATTGACAATGCAACAGAGTCTTGTCCCTGGCACTAGCCAAGGGACCCCTGTAATCTGCTTGCCAGTTCTCTGAACCTCTTTCTAACTGTAGTCTGAAAGGATTGAAAACCATCACTGCTGCCATGGAGTTACCTCAAAGACCTGCTGCTGTTTCCTGGGGGTTGCCCTCTGTGGACTACACTGTACTCTCACACTGATGCAACAGACCTTTCTTGCCAACATTGTAGGTTGGCTGGAGCTAAAAGATTGTCTCACTCTATAGCTTTTTGGGTTCTGCCACTCCAGAATTTGTTTTAAGGCATTATTTAAAGTTGTTGAAAGAAGTTTTGGAGAGACCTCAGGCAGGTCCCTGTCTATTCTCTGCCATCTTGGCTTGAAACATTTTTTTAACACTAATTTTTTTTTTAATGTGATTGGGAAATATTTAACAAAAAAATAAAAGTACATATAAATATACATACATACATATATATACATATGTATATATGTATGTATATACACACACACACACACGCACACACACACACACATACTTAAAAAGACCTCTCCTCAGGGACAGAGCTTTGTCATTTTATTGGAAAACAGTGTTCCATCACATTTTATTGTTCTACTTATATTGTTGCAGTCATTAGGTATATAATTTTCCTGATTATATTTACTTCACTATGAATAAGTTCATGCATGTTTCCTTGAGACTGGAAATTCTTCATATTTGCTATTTCTAATGGCATAGTAATACTCCATTGAATCCCTGTACCATAATTGGTTTAACTACACCCCAATTGAGCCCTACACTAAATTATTAGAAGAATATTGAGTATCAAGGAAAAACAAGACAAATGAGCTCATTATAATCAAGTACTACTATTGAAAGTAAAACATGCTAGGGTATTCTGTTGTTTTCAAGTTTCCATAGATACTGAGATAAAAAGGCATAAATAAATTTCTAAGTGGAATACTTTGCTCTGGGCTTCGTGAAAACCCAGAGTGGTCAATCTTCTCCTCAAAGTGTTCCTGAAGAGTGGCTTCTGATAGTCCCCTGGAAACAAGATGAGAAGAGACATACTTAAAACAAAAGGCATAGGTATAAGGGAGCCTAGTATAAGAGAATAAAAGTATAGTCAAGGGGCTGTCCTGACCTGGAAAAGTAATATTTGGTGTAGCATTAAGGTCTTGGGATCCTGCTGGGATTGGAGAACCATAGTGTTAGAAGTTGAAGCTGCCAAAAGTTCAAATTTTGCTTGATTAACTCCGTGTTACAAATGTGAAGTACTTCATTTACAAGAGATATGAATCCATATCACTGGTTAAAGTCCACACATATATTAGGAGCAGCATATTATATGGTCAGAAATCAAACAGAATTAGGACAGATTCTGATGGAAGGAAGTAAGATGGGCTTTGACATATAGTTAAGAAATGATTAAGTTTTTTTACTATTATTTTATTAATTAATTATATTGTATTTGTTTTTTCTTTTGAAGTTAATTGATACTTATACTGAGTTTGAGGTATAGAATTCTTAGAGATCCTCTGAAATATTGCAAAATGGGATATGAGAAAAACAAGGATAGAACTTCTTTTCTCCATGACCCAAGATCCCAATTTTGGAGGCAGAACAAGGGTTTACCAACTGTTCCTACACAGCAGTAATTGCAGAACTGCTGCTGGAGAAATTGATGGTGTGACTGTACTTAAAGGGCTTTCCCTTCTCTGCCTTCTAAAACCCCTGCAATCTGACTTTCTCTTTCATCATTAAACTTTAACTGCTCTCTGAAATATTTAATATCTTAATTGTTAAATAAAATGACCTTTTCTTATTCCTCATCCTTCTTGACCTCTACAAAATTTGGCACCGCTGACCACCATCTCTTCTTGTATACACTCTCTCCACCGGATTTTTGTGATACCTGCCACATTCAGTTGTCTTACCTCTCTAACTGCTTCTTCTTGGTCTCCTTTGATGACTTTTCATCCATATCAGATTCCACTCTCTGTAGGTAAAACCCAAAGATATTGATGGACTTATTTTTACTTTAACCTCTTCAGGTTATTTTGTCAGCTCTATCCAGAAGATTTCACAATCTAGATATCCACTCCTTGTCTCTCCCTTTACGTCCAGTTTTATATCATCAACTCCCTATAACATATTTCAAACTAGATGTCTCATAGATGTTCCCCAAATAATTCATAATCTTTCTCCCAAGCTTCTCTATTTCTGTTGAGGAGATACTTCTAATTAGCAACTTTTCTACCATCTTCAAGTCTTCACTCATACTTATCCTTCATATCTTAGAAATTGCCAAGTCTTCTTTCTCTGTCGTAACTCGTATCTATTCCTTTCTCTTTTTCACATAGCCAACACCTATGTTCAAGGTCTCATGTGTTCTCACCTGCATCACTACAATAGTTTCTTGATTTGTGTACTTGCCTCAAATATCTCCCCATTTCAATCCATCTTCCCAATGATTTCCAGAATGATTTTCCTAAAACTGTCACTCTTCTATGCCCCCCCGCAAATAAACTCCCTTGACTTAATATTACAACTATTTGGTGCTTACCAAGCTTCACAATGCAGAACCACCCTATCTTCTAGTCAAATTTCACTTTACTTGACTCCAGGATCTCTATAGTCCAGTCATATTGGTTTTCTTTCATTTCCCATGCATAATACACCATCCTTCATGTCTTTTTTTATAGTGTCTGTTTCCTACACTTGGAATTTTTCTCTTTGTATATCTGCTGCCTCTTAGAATTAATGATGTCTTTTAAGGAACAGTTCAAACACTACCTTATGCATGAGACCTATTTTGTACCTCCAGTTTCACATGCTAAGTGCTGAAAATACAAAAATAGGCAAAAATATTATTCTTGTCCTCAAGGAACTAAAAATCTAATAAAAGAGAAAATAAGGAAACAAACATTTACAAGGTCACCAGCCTCACTTTCCCCTGCTCAGCCATCTGTATCCATGACCATCAGGATGACTGCAGAAGGCCCAGGCTGTAATGGTAGACCTTGGCCTCTTCAGGCACTTCTTAGTGTGAGATACAGAATAAGTTATATATAGGTTAACTATGAAATAATTAAAAAGACAGCACTAGCATTGAGAGGAGTTGGGAAAGACTTCTTGTAAAAGATAGGATTTTAGTTGGTAATAGAAGAGAGCCAGGGAAGCCAGCTAAATGGAGAAGAGGAGAAAAAGTATTCCAAATATGAAGGACAGACAGAAAGCCCAAAAATGAGAGATGGGGTGTCTCGTTTGTTGGAACAGTAAACATCAGAAGTTTAGTGTCATTAGACTGAAGAGAATGTCATGAGGAATAAGATATAAGAAGACCAAAAAAGTATGTAGAAGTTAGGCTTGTTCTGAATCGCAAACAGAATGTTCTATTTGATCATAGAAGTGTTAAGAGCCACTGAAAATTACTGAATGGGGGTTGACGTGGTCTGACCTGGGCTTTAGGAAAATCACTTTGGTGGTTGAATGGAAGATAGACTGGAGTGAGGAAAAACTTAAGCAGATTCTCCATCGGTCTATTTCAAAAGTCCAAGTGTGAGGTATTGGAAGTCTTCATCAGAGATGGCATGGTGTCCGAAGAGAGAATGGAACATATTTGGGAGATGAAACAAAGGTGAAATTGCCAGACCTTGGTAATAGACTGGACGTGGTGGGTGAGAGAGAGTGAGGAGTCGAAGATGCCTGGAGGACTAGGAGGATAATCTTGCCTTCTACAGTAATAGATAAGGAAGGAGGAGTGGGTGGGTTTATGAAGAAAGATAATGAGGTCAGTCTTAGACATGCTGAGTTTAAAAAATCAATTGAATATCCAAGTTGAGATGTCTGAAAGGTAGTTAGAGGTACAAGATTGAAGTTTAGCAGAAGTTGGGGCTGGATGGATAGATATGAGAATCAATAGCATAGAAATTTTAAAAAAAAATTGAAAACGAGGGGTTTGATATACATTGAGTGTAAGGAAAAAACAAAATGTTATTTACTATTCCCTCCAGAATGTCCTGGACAGAAACAAATATTTTTGACCTTTCTATTTGTCTATAATATTATATATAAAATCACAGATGTTAACACTGGAAGAAATCTTAAGGGACAAATTTCAACTCCTTCATTTTACAGATAAGGAACCTGAGACACAAGGTGGCTAAGCAACCAGAGTCACACAGATAGTACCAGAACTAGGGTTTGAGCCAGGTCATTTATATGATGGTTTTCAGTTTTGATCATGACCCTCAATCATATACACATATTGCTGTACTAATAATTCTGATGTACCTAGGGATTATATCTATGATTTATTTGGTACAGAGACCTCCCAGGTGTGGAAGCTCTTTCTATCAAAGCAGGTCAACACCTTCTCTGTGATTGACAATCACAGAGAGTTGCTTTGAAATCTGAGAGGTTAAGCAATTTGCTCAGAGTTATATTGGCTGCAGTATATCAGAAGTAGGATGTCAATCTAGGTCTTCCTGGGTCCAAGGAAAGTTTTCTATCTGCCAGTAATAATTATGCATATTATAAAACTTATGGAAAAAATAAAACAAGAAAGAGATATATGTGAAATAATATTTGATCCTCGAGTAAGTAGAGAGTCACTGGAGTTTTCATAAAAAAGGGAGTTATATAGTTAGAACTGAGTTTTAGGAAAATAATTTGGCATTTATGTAGAAAATGGATTAGAGTGACAAATTTTGAAGCCAGGAAACCCACTAGGAGGCTATTGCAATACTCCAGGTGAGTGGAGGTAAGGAAGGACGGAAGGAAGCATTTGTTAAGCGTCTACAGTGTGTCAGTTACTGTGCTAAGGGATATGTGTGTATATATACATATGTACATATATATGTATAATTCATATGTAGACAGACAGGCAAAACATAGAGACAGAAAGACAGAGAGAGAGACAGAGACACAGACAGAAATATACATGCACATATATATACACATGCATACATATATGCACATATATAGATATGTGGGCATATGTGTATGAGTATATATGGGTGTATTTGTGTGTATATGCACATGCATATACAGGCATATAAACATATATATATATATATATACACCCACATACATCAAGACATATATCTGTGTATGTGTACCTATTTGTGTGTATACACATATGTACACATATAGATACACATATATGCACATGTATATTCTCATATGATCCTCACAATAACCCTGGGAGATAGATGTTATTCCTGAGAGGTGATAAGACCTGAATAATGAACAGAAGAGACGCATAGGAGACATGTGGTAGTTGAAAAGGCTAGTTTTGTCATATGATTGGACAGAGCATCTTTAGGTGCCTCTGGGAGAACTTTCCTCATCACTATACCCTCCTACACCTTTCCACAGAAAGATTTGTTAGACATATTGCAGGACAGCCTCTTTGCTCTGAGCAGACACTGGTAAAAAAGAGGTTCCCCTCCGGAGATAAGTCAGAGCTTCTGATTTGTGTGCCCAGGAATGAGGTAGGTTACAACTCCCTTGAGAAGTTAGTAGCTTGAAAAGTGAAGGGAGAAAGTGGAATTGGGAAATGAGCAATAGAGGTAAATGTGGTTTTGCTGGAGATAAGCCCCATGATTGACAATCCAAGGCAGGGTTAGATTTGATCTATCTAGCACCCCCAGATTGTTTGATCACACACTCTGGCCCACTTTTGATACCAATGCTCCGTAATACCAGCATGACCTTGAATCAATCAGGAAGCATTTATTAGACTTCTATTCTGTGCCACACTGTGCTATATATGATGGAGACTCAAAAACAAAAATGAGACAGTCCTTGCCCTCAAGAGCAAATTTATAAAAATAAATTCATATAAATAAAATACTGGGTAACTTTGGAAAGAGAGCATTAGCAACCGAGGAAAACAGTAAAGATCTCAGGTAGGCGATAGTCTTTGAGCCCAGCTTTAAAGGAAACATGTCTAAAATAGAACTCATTATTATTCCTTTCCAGTTATTTTCAAAACCTGCCTATTTCTGTCAAAGACATCACCATTCTTCCAGGAATCCAAGTTTATATTTTCAATTCACCATTTCTCTCCAGCCTCTTTTCAAATCTTGTCAATTCTACCACCACAATGTCTCTCATTCATCCATTTCTTCACTTTGTTTCTTCATTTGTAATGTGAGAAGGTTGAACTAAATGACATTTCTAAAATATAACTGGGAATGTTTAACTGGAAAAGGGAATACTCAGGGTGAGGGAGCTTGATAGCTGTCTTAAAGCATTTTATAGAATGTCACCTGAAAAAGAGAGACAGAGGTCAAAGAAGATTGACCTCAAATCCAGGAAGACCCAAGTTCATGTTCTGACTATAAAATAAAATAAAACCTGTAGTGATAGAGGAAAATACTTTACTCAAGAGTTCCCTATACCAATGAAATCGCAGGTTCATTTCCTATTTCTGTCACATGTGAAGAGTTTAGACTGTTCTATTAGATACCAAAGGCCTGAAATAGGAGCAATGAATAGAAGAGGAAAATTTAAGCTTACCAGAAGGGAGGAAATAACTAGAATCAGAGTGATCCCAAATGCAATGGATTGCTTTGGAAAGTAATGTTTCCCCCACTGAAGACCTTGAAATCTGGATTATCAATTGTTTGATGTTTGGTTGAGGGGATTCTTTTGGAGCATGGGTGGTACCAGATTGTCACTAAGGTCTTTTTGAACTCTGAAAATCTGTGATCCCATAAAAATAAAATTCTGGAAATCCTTAAAAATTCTAGTAGTGTTTGAAATTGTTTAGCCATCTATATAATCACAAAGGTGTATTCTACTATATAAAATGACTTGTAAAAGTCCTCCTGTTCCCTTATCATGTTTTCATCAAGAATGCCCTTGATGCATGCATGGATTCTTCTCATAAAGATTTTTTTATAGAGATGGGTAAGCAGACTTATGGGTCAGCAGTTACTAAAGTCATTTCAGTCACATTTATTGTCTTTTTTGGGGAGAAGATGGGTCTTGATATTTTAGAATCTTTAGTTATAACTCTTTATTTGAGATGTCTTGACAACTGATCTGTATATACTTTCAAAACTGAATCCTTTATAGCACAAATTTCCTCTGTGTGCTCGGCCACTTTTTTGGTTTGTCAGTGTTTGGAATTTCTGGTTTGGAAATGGATACTAATGATGAATGTAACTCATTTGAAACTTATAGTCTTAATATGTGATTGGGATACCAGGAGGTTAAAATGTTCACAGTGCCAGCCTATGGCAGGATTTGGACTCAGATGACTGCAAGGGCTGAGCTCTAGTCACTGCACTATACTTCCACTCTATATACGAAAACCTTGTTTCAAATCCTGCCTGTACACAGATTAATTATATAACCATGACTGAGTCATTTAACTTCTTAATACCTCCAAGCAACTCTCTAAGGCTATACATAATAGACTAATTCCCTTTCCATGCTTGGAATCTCCCATATTCAGGGAATCAGCAGCCCACTTTTCCCCACAAAAAAATCAAAACTGAAACTCAAGGTGACCTGTATGTGCTGTGTATGTAGCAAGTGTATTAAACTGCAGAGAGATGTTGCTGATGTTTTTGTTTGAATTTTCTGAAGATTCCAGTTCTTTTCTTTCTCATAATATAGATAGACTTACTTAAGGATGATTATTGATGCAGAAGGGACTCCATCTATACCCCAGGCTGTTGCTTTTGCCATTGTTAATGTTGAACAGAATAGAACTAATATTCAGAGTAGTATTAATTTTCTGACATCATTGATGACCTGTGTTAAAAGAGATGATGACACCAGTAAAAATGTACAGAAAATATTTGATTAAATTTGATTTTGATTAAGGCTCCAAGCTTTCTTTAAAAATCTCATGAAAAGAAAGGATAACTAGTATTAAACGTTACAGTCATGCATCCAGTGGGTATGTCATATAACTTGCAATACCTACTTTCCCTTATCAAACTACCAAGTTGGCTTCTGTTGATCGTTTATGACATAACTTTAATGCCATCCACTAGGAAACCTCTATTGATCGGAAACTCTTACCTTATATAACATATTTTGATCCCTTGCATTTCTTTTATTTCTAGTGTGCTTCACAGTTACCCGAATTGTTAACTTCCCTTTACATCCTCTCCCCAATTCTGTACCCTTCTACTCATTGTTGGTTGTGTTTGTCTTTTGTTAAGGCACAAGCTCAGATCTCACGTGAATGGTCTCGGTCAGGTAAAGGTGAGGGCTTAGCCGCTGAGCTCTCATGAAGCCCCCCAGAGAACAGTTGAGAATTGAGGAGTGAGACACGAGTTATCTTGTTTTTCCACCTCTTCTCAGTGGGAACTTGCTGGGGAGAGCATCCCACCTTTGAGGTTGGTCCGTGAGCAGGTTTTGTTAATTGGCTAAGGGACTGAGAGCACGCTGTCCATGAGTGAACTATGCAGTTGGGAGAGCTTAACTGGGGACAGGAAAGCCTGAGAAGGGGGGAGGGGGGTTCCTTTCTCCTTGGGAGGGAGAAGGAGGCTCCCATGAGGAGAACTCGTCCTGCATGTCAACATATAGCCTGTATCAGTAATAAAGTCTACACCTTTGCTTCACTCTGGCGGTCTCTTCTCTCATAAGTTTATCTGGCTGATCACCGAAGACCTGGAGTAGGTAAGATGACCCGGTAGCCCACGGCAGTTAGGCCAGACAGTCTTTTGTTCTTGAAGAGGACCATGACATCAAGATGATGACATGACTTGCAGTTGACTCTGATTTGAGTGAGGGAGGGCAGTGCAAGGTCACCAAACTCACTTTCTTCTACTGAGCCACCTGGGTTCACTGGTCTGATATTCATCAGGTGGCTGGAGATGGTCCAGGATGCAATATGAGACCCTGGGCCTTTCAGGCTGAGATCTTATAGCATTCTCATGTTGAGTGAGATACACCTATTCAATGAATAGCCTTCTTTAAGAAGGTGCTCAAGGGATAGTCCCCTTAATAACAAAAAATCAAACTGAGAGAAGACCCTCAGGGTTCCTGGGTAAAAGAGAAACAATTACTGCTATTCATTATGATATAATTGAGTGGTGAGGAAGGCTGTATTTGAAGCCAGAGGACCTGGATTTAAACTCCAGATCTTCTTCTTAGTCATACCATTTTCTCCTGGAGTAACTAGTTGGTGCAGTGGAAAGAGTATCAGTGCAGGAGTCAGGAGGACCTGAGTTCAAATCTCACCTCAGACCCTTGTCATTCACTAGCTGTGTGACCTTGGGCAAGTCACTTAACCCCAATTGCCTCATCCTGGGTTATCTCCAGTCATCCTTGTGAATACCTGGTCACTGGATCCAGATGGCTCAGGAGGAGAAGTGAGACTGGTGACGTGCACAGCCCTCCCTCACTCAAAACAAAGTCAAGGGCAAGTCATGTCATTATTTCTCTGATGACATGGTCTTCTTCAGCAAAGAAAGATGAACACACACCATTTTCCCCAATATATTTTATTTCATTAAATATTGCCCAATTACATGTAAAAAGATAACATTCATTTTAAAAAATTTTGAGTTCCAGATTCAATCCCTCTCTCTGACCCCCTCCTCCCTCCTTTAAAGGGCAAGCAATTTGAAATCTATTATACACATGAAGTCATGCAAACATTTCCACATTGACCACGTTGCAAAAGGAAGCACCCTCCCCCCAAAACCACTTTCCTAACCGAAATTTAAAAATAGTAGGCTTCGGTCTCCATATAATCTCGAATGTAAACAATTAGGATGTTTGAGTGACTGGAATTCTTTATTTAATTTCCAGACAAAAACTGCGACATTTTCAATGAACAATCACTCTCACACATTGAAATACTTAAAAATACCTTTTAATTAAAATTTAATTGATTTCTCACCATGATGAGGCAAGTATGCTAAGTATACTGGGACATACGAAGTTGTTTTAGCTAGTTGGGCAGATGGCATCTCAATATTTGGCAAGTTTAAATACAAATATACATGTATGAAATAATGATTCAAGGACAAATATAGGCTACCACTTAATTCATTAACAAGGTAATGGTGCAAATTAAATTAAAACAAAGGGGAAGGTATGGAAGCAGAGTGGGGCAGGATGGAACAATGGAAAGCCTATTGGACCGAGAATCAGAGGACCTGGTTTGCATTCTAACTCGGCCATTGACTACCTGTGTGTCTTTAAGCAAATAAATCATTTCATCTCTTTGGATCCTCTCTGTAATTATGTTTCCTCATCTGTGAGATAATATGAAAGGTTCCATTTCAATCTAAATCTGTGATCTCACAATTTGCATCTATGGTGATATTACTTGCATTGATGAAATCACAGATAATTCATAGTATCAAATGCTCTAGATTACATTAGGTTATGTGTGGTTCATTTTACTGTGTTTAAATTCTTTGGAAATCAGCAGTCATGTACAGTACATCAAATCGCTTCTGTGCGAAAATGTAGAAGTCAGTCTCCTTACTTGCTAATCACATGGTACAAAGTAAATCTTAGTTAACTGAAATTCAACATTCAAATCAATAAACTTTAATGAAGTAAGTGCTAAGAACAAGGTACTGCTCGAGATGCTGGAAATACAAGGATAAAAATTGCTCAAAGGGGTCCATATTTATAAATAGAGAACATAACATTATAAGGCCATCTAGTTCAACCCCTTTCATTTTTACAGATTAAAATGAGGACAAGAGAGTCTAATTTGCATTAGGGTTTGTAGGTCTAGAGATGGTAGGTGGCTGTGGCATGATATGAACCTGGACTCCAAATTCATTGTTCTTTCCATTATCACGTTACACCTATACTGAAGAGCCTTAAAATCTAACTAGGGGTTAAGAAAGTTATAGTACAGGGAATCTCAAAAATCTTAGGGCTTAAGATTTTGTCCTTAAATCCCTTAGTCTTTGAGACTAAGACTTTTTAGATTTGTTATATTACTGTTAAGTATAATACAAAATAGAGCATCATGAAAGCAACAGAGAAACAGAGGAAAATGGTGCAGGAATATTTGAGAAGGGATATAACATATCTCTGACTATTCTGAGTAAATGGGAGCTTTCATTTTCCTAGCTTCAAGATGGGAAGATTGAACTAACTTTCTAAGGCGTCTTCTATCTCTCATGCTGTGTAATCCTATAAGAACATTTTCAGTTGTTTCTTTGATATCTTTTCTATAAGATGAAGAATATATTTGTGGAATATAAAGCTAACTTGATGTCCAATTTTTCATAAACCCTCTTTTCTGTTCCACAGAGGCAGCTAGATGTCACAGCAAGATTGTTGGGCATGGAGTCAGGGAGTGAAAAACCTGCCTCAGATAGTTTCTTAGTGACTTTTGAGAAAATAACAACATCTACTTGCCTCAGTTTCCTCACTGTAAAATAAGGATAATTGTGGCACCTACATCCTAGGGTTACTATGAGTATCAAATGAGATAATATTTGCAATGTGCTTATCATAGCGCTTTGCATATAGTAGGAGCTATATACATATTATTTTTATTGCTACCAATAAGTATCCCTGGTTTTCCTTCCCTTGATCACTATCAAGACAAGAAAAATAATTATCTTTAACACTGTTTTTAAAGTTCCTCTTGAAGAAAAATTTCCATGAGAACATAACCCAAAAGTCAAAGAAAGAGAGACCAGTACAGGATTTCTTTCAAGCTCAAAGCCTGATACTGTTTTGGCCTCTCGACTGATTTTCTTTTATTCCTAGCCTGGTTTCTTTAAGGTACTGGCCATGTGGGCCAAGACTTCTTTTCATGGTTCATCTCATTCACCTGAATCTCCCCAGTCTAATGAATATTTATCACATTTTTATAGACCTCCTGAGAAGGAGAGTCTCACTTTTCTAAATAAGCCATTCCAATGTATCTGACCTTCACTATCCTCATTCCTCTAAATGTACTTTAGAATCTTTCTTTCTATAGCTTAATCTCATTTCTTCTCTTTCTCTATCATTTGAGAGAAGTAGAAACAATTGGCTATTGCCACCCAAATAATACTTTTCTGTTCTTGAACACTTCTAATAAGTAATTCATTAGGCTTCTCTTTTCTAGGCTAAGAATTATATTTCCTTAAATTTAATCTCTTAGATTTTTTCCTCTGTTTCTATATTTTGGGGTCCTTTAAGGGTAGAGATTATACATCATTCCTTTTTGGATAGCATTATTGGAGGTAATTTATATTTAGCAGCTGTCCAATAAACATTTGTTAAATTGAATTAAACCCTTCATTACCATATCCAATCATCTTTATTGCTTTTTCTTTCCCTTTTTTCTACCTCTAACTTAGGATGAACAGAAGCCCAAAAAACCCAAAACATTCACACAGGAAAACATAACTTCCATGCTTAATAATGGTTTTGAAGTCATATTAACAAACCAAAGGGAAGACAGGTAAACATAGCTTTTAGATGACTGCACTTATGTATTAGGTTCTACCCCCTGAGGTATACTAGTGGTTAACCTCCTGAAACAGGAAAGAGAAGTTGGAAAATAAGAAGAAAAACAATTATGAAATACATGTACATAAGAGTAGGACACCTTGTTTATAGCAGAACAAAATGAACAAGCTGGAAATGCTGAAATGTGCCATGGGCCAGTTGGGAGTGAGGCAAAAATAAGAGAAGGAAGGGATTCCATTAATACACTCACACTGGTTGAAGGAAAAGTCCTAACCTCTTACATTGCCAAACAAAACAAGAATCTTATGTCCAGAAACAACTCTGAGAACATCCTTCCTCTGACTGCATCTATGACCTTGAGCAATTTACACAAAAAGTGGGATATTTTTCTCTCCATCACCCCCTGGAGACCATTCCATGAAATAGCTAGTGCTGCCTCCTCAGGAGGCTAGTTTTCAGCTACTTAAAAAGGAGCAAGCAGGCAGGTGAATAAATATGAAAGAGAAGACAGTCGACCTTGGGCTAATGGATTAAAAATGTCTATGTCTTCTAAAACTGAGATTTTAAAGCTACATTCCCCATTCTCCCCTAGTTCCCATGTATCATTCACTCCTTTTCCATTTGTTCAAAGGGATAGCTATCAAAATTGTTAGACTCAAACAAATTAAAAGTTTTTGAAAGAGGGCATATTTGAAAAATGAGGGCAATAATCTTTAAAAAAAAGTCATTTAATTTTAGTTTGGGGCCACTACTTATTTGGCATCTGTGAGAGTTTTATCAGCAAGGAAAATTATTTATGATTCTAGGCAACTGGTATATTATTCTAGAACTTACTGAATAGGAAGCAAATCCTATTAAAGATTCACAAAAAGCTTAAAATACACTCTTTTACTGTACTCTTTTTTCTTTTTTTTTTTCTTTTACAGAGAGCCAGAATGGTTTAATAGACAGAAGATTGGCCTTAGAATGAGATGTCCTGGAATCAGGTCTTGTTTCTGCTAACACGGTAAATATGTGATCTACCCTCAGTGCACCAGGATATTGTCGTAAGTTGACAAGTTAAACATCAGTCTAAATGTTGGGAGTTGTATAAGAAGAGTTCCTCACTCCTATAAAATTTTAGTTGTTATATCCAAAGAGATATTAACTACCTATATACCCTTTCACCCTAAAATACCACTACTTGGTCTATTTACAAAGATAATTAGAGGAAAAGACAAAGAACTTATACATCCTATAGTAACTCTTTTTGTGGTAGCAAAGAACTGGAAATTGTAGGGGTGTCCATCAGTTAGGCAATGGCTGAACAAGTTGTGGTACATGGTTGTGATGGAATACTACTGTGCTCTAATAAATAATGAGTTCAGTGATTTTAGAAAAAACAAACATGGAAAGACTTGCATGAAATAATGAAGAGTTAAATGAACAGGACCAAGAGAACATGATCTACAGTAACAGCAATGTTGTTTTAAGAACGACTTTCAGCAAATAAGTTATTTTGACTGTTAAAAATACCTGAATTAACATAAAGGATACTATCTGCATCCAGAGAAAGAACTGATAAATAGAAGAATGTATAGAATGCATATGTATATCTGTGTATACATATACACGTGTGCATATGTGTGTACATATGTGTATACATGTATATGCGTATGTCTATGCATTTTTACAGATTTGTGTCTAATGGTAGCCATCTCCAGGTATCTAGGGTTGGGGAGAGGGAAGAACATAAAAACATTATATATTTAAAAGGAATAGCAAGTTGTACATAACAGATTTGCAGTTTTTTTGCAACTACCTTTTTAAAAAATTGTACTACATTATGTAAATGTTTATTTCATAAATTAAAAATAAATAAAAAAAATCACAGTTGCCCTTGAAATAATTTCTAAATATATTTTTAAACCCCTTGCCCCCTACTCTTAAATATGACATTTTAAGAAGTACACATGCAGATGCAAATATGTATATTAGGAAGGGAATATAGAAGAGATTGATAAGTATCATCTGAGCTATACACATATCCCCATTTTCAATCTTTACCCTCTGGGTCTACTGGTAAATTTGAAAGTGAGAAATTCTGTGACCAGCTTCTCCTCACAACTTGACACTCCCTTAGTAAAATAGTAAAAATTCAATTGAGAGTTTCCAAAACAAACTGTTCCCATTCCTCCAATCAGATCAAACTTGCATACATGGTAGAATAAGTAAGTGCAGATTTCTAACTCCATGGGTTGGTGATAAATACTTGCATGAGTTTACTAAGGAATATTAGGAAATCTCATTTACCAAAGATCTTCTATTTACTTTCTTGGAATAAATATAGAAAATCCTTCCTTGGGACACAAAGATTCATTGGATGAACTTTTGAAGGCCTGTTTCACTGTAGGTCAGCAATATATGAGAAAGGAAATATGGGAGACTAAATCTGGACATTTGTGAATAAAATTTAAAAATATAGAATTACTGAAGTTTAGATTTGGAAGAGACCTGGGTGGCCCTCTAAATCTGACCTATACCCTAAAATGAATCTTACTACAAGATCGCCAACAAGTGGTCATCCAAACTCTGTTTAAAGACCTCCAAATGGGAGAATCCCACAGTCTCCTGAGACTGTTCATTATTTTGAATAAAGTATTCTGATTTCAAACTTTAACATATCTCCTTGTAAGTTCCACCCACTATTCCTGATTCTGTCTTCTGGAACCAAGCAGAATAAGTTTAATCCTTCTACTACATAACAGCCCTTCAAAGACTTTGTCATCTATTATGCCCTCCCTCAATCCTCTCTTTTCCAGGTCAGAATACCAATTTATTTTAATCAGTTTTCATGAGGCATGGACTAGAGATCTTTCACCATCACAGTTGTCCTCCTATAGATGATCTCCAGGTTATGAATAGCCTTCTGAAACTACAGTTCCCTGAATTGAACTCAATACTTCATATATGATTTGACCAGGGCACAAACCATAAGAAGTATTATAACAGTGCATAATATAAAGCACAAAATTAGTTAGAACCAATTAAAATATATTGAACATAACTAAATGGAAATATGTTGGTCACAAGATTTGGATAGCATGGAAAGGAAAGGTATGCTAACATATGTGAATTTATACATTTAGTATCTATGCATATAATGTGTCTTTGATCACTGTTTCTTCTTGAAGATGATATTGTTTGGACAAAGTTTAGATGTTCTAATCCAGGATGAAGCTAGATTAGTCTAGTGATTCAGATTTAAGAATTAAAATGAAATGAAGCAGACATAGACCACGAAATGCAATAAGAACAACTTTACTTAAAATTAAGAAATTTGAAAAATATAATTTCTAAAATTAGAAGAATATGAATGCAGTTTAAAAAATACAGACACATACTTAAAACTTTTACTCCTACATTTTAGGAGTTTGAAAGCACAAGTTTGAGGAATGTACTTAACTTCTCTGAACTAATTTCCTCCTCACCTGGGAAAATGGGTAAATAATAGGAAAAAATGGATAATACTTCTCAGGGCTACATTTTAACCCCTTATTCCTTTCCATGGCCATGGACTATTCAAGTTGAAAAGGTCTCAATTGATTTCCTCCTTTTGGATTTTCAGCAAGATGAAATGACTTGCTTGAGGTCAGTAGGATAAATAGTAACTAGGGCAAATAGCCCTTAAGGACTTCTATATTAAATCTAGCCTCTAATTCTTGAAGCTTCAATTCTCCTTTGGAGGGAAAAACAAAGGATGAAAAGAGAGTCCATTCTATCACGCTTAGCAGATATATATCTTTCTAGTACTTATGTGATCTATGTCTATGACATATGAAAAATATTTAAATAAATTTTATATTGAAAATTTAAGTTGTTACCTGGCAGCTGTCCATCAGGTTATTTTTATCAACAACTTAGATGAAACTGGATGAAATGTTTATCTATATGTCAGTGAAGAAAATAGAGAGGGAACACTAATTTGTTGAAAGAGAATGCAACTCCACTTTTTAAGAGGACACAGACAAAGCTAAAGAAAGGTCCATCTAAAGAAAGGTTTTAAGAATCATGGGGAGGTTGAAAACTTTTTCATCATATAATCAGTTAGAGGAACTGTGAGTGCTTAGCTTAGAGCAGAAAAGACAAGGGGAGGATGTAGTTCTGGTCTTCAAATAGTAGAGGGGTTGTCATGTGGAATTGGGATTAGAGTAGATTTCCATTAGAAGGCAAATCTAAGAACAAATAGGGGACAGTGTTGGAGTCAATATAAGGATACTTTTCCAAAAGTTCAAGCTAGTCTAGAAAAGGAATGGGCTGGTTTGAGATACAATAAATTCACCTTCACTAGTTGTTTTCTGTCAAAGGCTCAGGGATCATTTGTTAGGGATGTCGAAGATGGTATCCAAGTTTTGAAAAAGGTTTAGACTAGGCAGAGCTTCTTAAACTGTGAGTCATGACCCCATATGGGGTTATGAAAAATCTGGCAGGAATAAAAGGTTTCTGAACATGCAATCTCCAAAAATAATTAAAAGCCAAATACATAATGAATCTGAAGTGTTTCTGGCACTGGTTGCCCATGTTCCCTCACACAACTTCTCTGTAGCCTTGGTTCTGAACACAAAACATGCATATTTTGCAGTGCACATGCCCTCAGGCCACACAATGCCAATGAAAACTGCCAAAATGAAAAAGGGTAGTTAGTGGAAAAACGTTTAAGAAGCTCTGGTCTAGATGATTTCTGAAGTTCCTTCCAACTTAGATATTTTTGTGAATACATAGAGAGAGAGCTGAATTTGGAATCATAAAAAACAAGGCCAAATCCTAGCTTTACCATGAAAAATCTGCACAAGTTTGAGGAATGTACTTAACTTCTCTGAACTAATTTCCTCCTCACCTGGGAAAATGGGTAAATAATAGGAAAAAATGGATAATACTTCTCAGGGCTATTGTGAGGATTAAATTCCTCTCTGTCTCTGTCTCTCTGTGTCTTTCTCTCTCTGTCTTTCTCTTTCTCTGTCTCTCTCTGTCTGTCTGTCTCTCTCCATCTCTCTGTCTCTGTGTCTCTGTGTCTCTCTGTCTCTCTCTCTTTGTCTCTCTGTCTCTCTCTGTCTCTCTCTGTCTCTCTCTTTCTGTCTCTCTCTTTCTCTGTCTCTCTTTGTTTCTCTCTCTCTCTGTCTCTCTCTCTCTGTCTCTCTTTGTTTCTCTATCTCTGTCTCTTTCTCTTTATCTCTCTGTATACATGTGTGTGTATAAATTAATGCATCATCATCATAATCAAGCATCATCAATTCATCCTTATCTTATTCTGTCTCCTCATCATCATTGTCCTAGAGAACAGAGCAAGGGGTTTAGAATCAGAACTGGAATAATGGAAATAAGCTGCAAAAAGATAAAGGCTTTATGCAGAAAAAATTCTTAGCAATTAGAGTCAACCAAAACTGGTATCATTTCCCCTTGAGAAGTGGTGGATTTTGCCTCCTTACTGGTATTCAAGAAAAGGCTAGGCAACAACATATCAGGAATAATGATAATAATTTTAATCATAATAAATATGGTCATGATGATTATAATAACTCACCTTTATGTAACACTTTAAAGTTTACAAATCACTTTGCATGTACTCTTTCATTTAATGCTCACAACAGTTCTTTGTGGTAGCTGCTCATGGGAAGTTAGGTGTTGTTATAAATAGACTGCTGAACTTGTAGTCAGGAAAACTTGAGATCACACCCTTATTTTATCTCAAACCCTTAGCTGTGTGATTCCAAATTCACCTTAACTTCTCCCAGGCTCCATTTCCCCATCTGCAAAATGGACCTAATGATAATACCTACCTCCTAGGGTTATTAGGATCAAATGAGGTAATATGTGCAAAGTGCTTGTAAACCATCAAGCTTTTTTAAAAGCTAGCTGCTATTATTATTTTTAACATCATTATCACTGTTATTACAAATGAGAAAACTGAATTTGACAGAAGCAAAGTGATTTGCCTAGGGTCCCACAGCTAGTGAATGTCTAAAGCGGAATTCAAAATCAGGCCTTTCTGACTCCTAGTTCAATGCTCCATCTATTAGGCCACCAAGCTTTGCCTCATGTGGGCTCTTTTCATGGATGGATTGGACTAAATGATAGCAGAGTTCTCTTTCACTTCTCAAATTCTATGACTCAATGATGAAGTTGAATCTTAGACCTTCTATGAGGGCTACAACTTGGAATTTGTTTCCATGACTCTAGGAATGAAAATTTCTCTGGAGTATTTTGCAGCGATTCAGTACAAAGCAACATAACTTTGTTAGGCATATTTAAAGGAGTCTGTGTAATTTAACTAGAGACCTTCCAAAGCTGGGATCAAAGAAAAGGACGAAAAGAGAAAAGAGCAACTAAAGAATGACAGTAGAGGAGTACTTCATCTTTCCTCCACAAAAATAATCAAGGCAATTGCTACCATCTTCAAAAGAGGATGGACTATATACATAAGGACATACTAAAAATGTTGCCAATGCCTTATAAGTCATGATTTTTATATTATAACAGGAGGAGGAAGTGTATTATATGAGGTTTCTCCTAATGCATAGTTACATTGAGATTTCATTATCAATTCATACATCAGAGTAGTTTAGGGTTTCTAAGAAGTCTAGGGGTTTTACATGGATAGAAAATGTCTTCCTAAAGTTATTCCTATTGGTTTCCCATCTTTGATATCACAGTAAAGGAGATAGCAAGTCTGTGCACCCTTAGGTATGGGAGATGGGAGACTATAGAATAGAAGGCTTCACTAACAGAAGACTAAAGATTCATGAAAAAGAATTTGGTTCTAAGTAAGAAAAGATACATGTCTAGGATCAAGACAGTTTTTCATAGGAAAGATTTAGACTAAATCAGAGATTTTGTTTTCTACTTTTTTTTAACTACATTATGCTATGTGTAAATTTCTTCATCTATAAAATTGAGAAGCTGCACTAGATGAATTCTCTCTTTTGGTCCTACTTCCATATCATCTGATTATGAAAAAGGAAGTAATGAAATAGCAGAGTTAAAGCTATAAATGGCATTTGTGTTCATCTAGAACTTGCTCTCATTTTATAAAAGAGGAAACTGAAATTCAGTACCTGAAGGAACTTGCAATCAGAAACAGCAAGAAAACAAACATGCTTTTATAAGCTTGGTTTTTTTTCTAACAGTCTATCTCTCTTTTCGATGCAGAGAGAAGTTAAGTGACTTGTTCAAGGCTATACAAGTCATAAGTGACAGAGCTGAGATTTGATCCTAGGTTCTCCGACTTTTAGCCTAGAGACTCTTTTCACTGCCCCATTTCCATGCTAAACATTTGTAGAAGCTTAAGAATTCTGTCATCATTACACATGAAGCTCTCTTTTTATTTGAATTAATGAGAAGCCCAGAAATCAGTGGGGATGGGAAGAAGGTGTCATATTTCTAGTAAATAATTTTCCATGAAAATCTTAAGTGTAGGCTCTCTGAAGACAAAGCCTAGATGCTACAGGGTTCTGTAGCTATGGAGGTGAAAGAGTTTTAGTAAAGCTGCAAAATTTAACATGAAGCATTTATTGTGAAAATGCTGGAATAATGCAAACAAGCAGAGACAGAAGAGAAGGAGAGCACGAGAGGGAGGGAGAGGGAGAAGGGGATAGAGAAGGAAGAAGAGGGGAGAAACAGAGAGTGACAGAGGGGAGAAAGAGAATGAGGAAAGAGAGAGACAGAGACAGAGAGAAACAGATAGAGACAGAGACGGACAGAGAGAGAAAGAGAGAGAGAGAGACAGAGAGAGGGAGAGAGAAGAGATTTAAGTTGAGAAGATTTTTTTAAACAACTGGTCCATTATTCCTATCACAGATATAAGGCTGAGTCAAGTTTGTGAAGCGGTAAATGAAAAGTTAACAGTTCAGCTCATCACTCCAAGAGAATCTATATAGCTTCATGGCATCCGTTTCTCTTCCTGTTCTCCCCTGCCCTGCTCTTCTCCTTTTTGATTAGCTCATTCACTTAACTAGTGAAGCAAGCATTTGTCCTTCAAGTCCAATAAGTTCCATCTCCCATTAATCACAGATTTGTTTGGTAGGAATTTCTAAAGTCCATGTCAGGAAGAGTATTAGAAGGAATACTCCCCAGTGCTTAAAAAACCAGGTCCCCATAGAATCAGGTTTTAAGGTACAAAGCTACCAGAGATAATTGATAATTATTCCTTAATAGCCCTGACCTCTGCCAAACAAAAAAAAAGCAATAACACCCCTATTACAACAATAACAACACAAAACCCCAAAATATCATTAGCTTTAATTCTTACTTTTTCTTTTATCCCAGATTAATAAGTAATAAATTTAACATATAATCTCATTCCTTCACCTTTGACTTGAAGATCACCTATGGAAGAGAAATTTAGTAGATTTCAAGGTATCTCATTGAACTTTTGGACAACTCTGCTGAGAGATGTTTTGGCCTAATAGATAGAGTGCTGAGCTTGGAATGAGGAAGGTGGGTTTTTATACTGCCTCTTTTGCTTGGTAGTGGTTTTATCTTGGACAAGTCACTTAACCTCCAAGTTTTGCCCTCTGTAGGCAAGTAGAAGCAGACTTATTCTTCTTCCACATGATTTTTGCTTTGATGGATATGTGATCTCATTGACAGAGATCACAGCCCAACTTCACCTTTTCACCTAATATAATTCTTCTTCAGGTCCTATCATAATTTTTTCACTGTAATCTATTCAATGTTCTGTAAATTATGCACTATCAACATTATAAGGATATCAAAGAAGCATTTGGTAGATCACTTCCCACTCCTTACCACCACTTAGGCATGCAATAACTCTTCCTTTGGAATACTTTTTGTTCAATTGTGTCCAACTCTTTGTAACCCATTTGGGATTTTCTTGGCAAAGATAATAAAGTGGTTTACCATTCCCTTCTTCAGGTCATTTCACAAATGAGGAAACTGAGGCAAACAGGGTTAAGTGACTTGCCCAGAGTCACACAATTAGTAAGTGTCTGAGGCCAGTTTTGAACTCAGGAAGATGAGTCTTCCTTACCCTAGGCCTAGTACTCTACATAGCACACCACCTAGCTGCCCTTGGAATACTTAAAAGATAGCAATAATATTTCAACTAAATCTTCTTTTCTATAGGATAAATAATTGTAAGAGTTTTAATTATTTATACATATCTTTGTCTAAAGATTCTTTACCATCTTTGTCATCACTTTATGTACCCTCTCCAGTGGTCTATAACAGCCCTAATTGAACACAACACTAATACTCTCGGTGTGATTTGACTAGGGATAAATAGATTGGGAATATTGCTTTCTATGTTTTTTGATATTATGATACTTCTATAGATTCCATTTTTATGAATGTGACAATAATTTTCATCTGATATAAACTGCAACCCATCAATGCCTTCCAAACAACATTTTGCCTTTGTTCTCCCATAAATACTTTGCAGAAAAGATTTATTTTACATGTTGACCCAATGTGCTGAAAATCTTTGTCTAGGTCTCTTGACATTACAATGGCACTTATAAAACAAGTGGTCTGTGTATGGGTCAGTTTTCACTCTCGTTACATGACTGGCCTACTTCCTCTTTCTTTAAATACATCTCTTTAATGTAATATTTTATGTTACTTTTTTCATGCTCATCACCAGTAATATGTTGCAGCCAATTTATATGAACCACATATCTTTAATCATTCTTAGGCTGACCTGCCAGTTTGATTCCTTAAAGAATGGGGTACTCTGTGCATAGTAATCTTATAATGGGAAGTTAAGTGGTAGAACAGATAGAAAATTGGATCTTGAGTCAGAAAGACCTTAGTTTATGACTTCATCCATTTGTTAGCAATGTGATCCTAAGCAAGTCATTTCACTTTTGTCTGTCTCATCTTTAAAAGGAAGCTAAAAATAGTTCCTATCTCCTAGGGCATAAGGATATAAAGATAATATTTTGCAAACCTTAAAGTACTTATTATTATTAACAACACAAATAGATTACATATGTGTGTGCATCACAAACTTCAAAATATTATATAAGTGCCAGTGATTATATTTCTTATTTTCATCATTATCACTATTCTTATCAAAATCACCAGAAAATCACAGCTGTTAAAATAGGAGTTCTTGTTTCAAAAAGGACAATTGATCATTGAAAGCACTGGGCAATTCACAAAATGAAATGTAGCCCTGTCACTTCCTTCTCTTCCATACTGTGCTTACTTCATTCTTAGCAAACAAGTTATGTGAGTTGATAGAACAGCTCTTTGAAAGTAAACATTCTTCATCTAGGTGACTTTTTACTCTCTGACTAGTTAGGCTAATATCTTTCAAAGATTATGAATCTCCTCTATGAAGCATCTCAGCCTACTGGGACACCTTATCATCTATGTACAGGAGTGTCTGGAAAACTGCATCATGTATAGGGAAACCCTTGTCAGTTCAGCTTAGACTCTGTTCTGGGCATCTTCCATCATGCTGATTAAGAACTTTGGCAAGTCTGCCTGTTTTGTTGAACACAGTCATCTTTTCTGTGTCTTTTAAGCAATCTTGTGTGATTTTGGAATTTATGTGGGATAATATTTGTTGGAGGAAAGAATTTTTCTTTAATCTAGTACTTTTTAACAAACAAAATGCAATATGAAAAATAGAATATTGAATTATCTGTAACAAATTCATTGTTTATAAAGATGTAACTGTTTTAGAATAAACACTAATATCTCCCCAATCACCTTTTTAATTAATTGTAATTTTGAATTTTCAATCATTCACCAACTTTCCCTCAGTTTTGAAAATTTTTGGATCAAAATCCTAAAAACTGGGTTGTCTCAAGAATGGGTGTGTCTTGTGAATTTTTGTTTTTGTCCAACTACTTTTTTTGTCTTTGTTCTCTATATTACTATTTTTAAAAATTCTTTATCTGTCACATCTGGGGATTTTATATTAGAAAACAAGTGTAGTGGTTCTGCTGACTTGGATGGAGAAAATAGTTCTTTATAGAAATCTTAGAATTTTCATATTTTGTGTTTTCCTCCTTCTAAGTCCATCCTTAAATTTTATTTTTCTTTAGTTTTTTTGGACCACTGGTTCTTGTTGTTCATGGCACTCCATTTCCCATATCTGTGCCTTCACACTAGATATACTACATGCCTGGGATGCTGTCCTTTCTCAATTTCAACACTTGAAGTTTTTTTCAAGACCCAGTTCAAGTGCCATCTTCTGTGCCTTCTCACAAAAGGTTAATTTCCATCTGTTTTGTATGTGTATCATATATAACTGTGTATGTGCATGTAGTCTCCTTGTTGGAATGTAAGCTTCTTGGTAGCAAAGATTGTTTCAATTTTATCTTTTCTATCCTGTTAAAATTACAGTACTTGAATACATGACAATATCTGAATAAATGATGACTAATTTTAAAATTCTTTTGAATGAATTGTATTGATGTTCCCCTAATAAAAATGCAATTGGAAGATTTTCTAGAAAAGTTTGGATAGCAACACAAATATTTTAGGCTCAAAGGTACTTCTGATCCAGAAGGGATATCCAAGGTCATACCTCTGAACCAGTTAAATTAAAACCTCTTTTTAAATGATGACTATTAGAGCTTTCAATGAAGAAAAAAATAAGACTAATAAAAGATGAATTCATAACAAAAGAAAAACACTCCCCCAAAGACCAGATTCTCTGAGAAAAGGAGAATTAAAATATTGGAACAAAAATGCAAAGTAAAAAGAAAATCAATTAAGCAAAATCAAAATAAATTTTCACTGGAAAATATTCAAGAGTTCTAAAAATATAAAAGTAAATTATTACAGAAAAACATAATTAAATGCATATCATCTTCCAGGATATGATACAAGGGAATGTGGGGGGAGTGGGGAGGGAATATTGAAAATAAAAAGAAATGTCAAGTTTAACTGGCCAGAAAACCTAGTCAAATTTCAGATTTACATCAAATAAAATATTGCTAGCAGTTAAGGAAAAACGTATCAAATCAAGAAAAACAAGTCACAATAGTATAGGTCAACTATTAATTTATGTTAAAAAGGAAGAAAAAATAGGACAATGCAAACAGCAATGAAGATTATTTGAACTCAATATACCATATTTTACAAAATGAGCTAATCATGAATGAATGAAAAGGTGACTCTCTGAGAGCTCGTCACAGCTTGTGCTATTTATCACCTCTCACCAGACATACTTTTCTGGGATTCTCTCTCTTCCCTCAGATGGATATTTTGAAGACCTTAGCCAGCCACATGGGTTGATTACATACATCACAATGCTTGGGAATACTGGTTACCTTTTTACTACTCTACTGATTATATAGTTGTAATCAATAATAGACTTCTGGAACTCTCCCTTCTTCAGTCACTAATCTTCACCCTATTACTGGTACAGTTTAGGAGGGCTAATACACAGTGTCTAGTAAGGATATTGGTGCAAAGAACCTCTGCCATTTGACCTCTTCTCTAACTGGGCTAGTATGAATACCTCCTATAAAGCTAATTCCTTTCTTCCTACCAGTTTCAGGAAGTGGTTGAGAGTTCTCAACTCAACCCAAGGGAAAGATCTTTCAAGAGGATTTTGCAGGGTTAATTCCAAAAGCCAGTGCCTACAACTTCAGTTGCTAAAAGGGACAGGATGTGGCTCCTGGCCAGTTGAGTCATATAAACTGGTGGAGGGGATGCTGAGAGTGATTTTTCTGTATGAATAACATTATGATGACTTCTTTCTGGTATAGTTTGTGTGTGCGTGTTCTGTTTTGTTTTTGCATTTTGGGGTACCCTTTTTTTATTTAAGGTTGTAATAAGGAGAGTAGGATGCTATAAAGGAAATTGTATGGTATGGTGTGAAACCCTGGTTGTAGGATCAGAGGACTTGAGTACAAATTATTCATATGATGATTTTTTTTTGGTATGACCTTGATATAGGTCTCAGTTATTTGGGTCTCACTTTCTCTTTTGAGAAATGAGACATGGACTAGATAATGTCTGAGAACCTTCTTGGGTATTTTCAGCTTTAGCATGATGAATATACAGATCAATGGTAAAGTTCAACTTATCTAATTTTGTTTTTAACCATCTTCTCAGAATTTCACAAGAATTATTTTAGCTATCAGACTATTTACTAATACTGACCTGACAGTAATAAAACTTCCATTTCCCCCAGATGAACTGAATCTACCCATAATTTATGTATTTGTATGGTTTATCTCTATTTTTATTTGCTAACATTTTTTAATCCACACATAGCACTTTGAATCTACCTCAATTACATTTATTCTTATTAGACACTAGAAATAATTCTAACTTGTTGAGTTTCTTTTCTGTTTTAAAAAAATCTTGATTCCATCATGATATATGTTAGCTAATACCATGGTATCATTTTCAAACTTGGATAAATATGCCTTTAATACTTTCTTCTAAAACTTTGATTAAAATGCTAAAGTGCAACTAAGGACTGAGTCCCAGCCAATCACCAAAGACTCCCCCCAAGTTGACACTGACACAATAATGACTACACCTTGTGTCTGGTCATTCAATGAGTTTCAATTATGAACAACTCCCCTCTCCCCCAAGCTAATTGGGGCAGGAAATGAGGCCAACAAAGAGTTAATCCTCCAATATGTATGTCAAAAGGATGAGTTGAGTTCTAAACTTAGGAAATTCATCAAAGGAGAAAGAGACAGAATTTGACCAATAAGAAACTGTACATAAGGGAAAAGACTGAAATTACCATAGATCTCAGGAAGAAGAAAAGCAAAGAAAAAACCTAGAGTACAAACAGATAAATCCTCAATGAAAATATCAGAAAGGATGATAGTCAGCTGGACACCTAAATGAATCAAACATAAAAAAATACTGAAAGACAAAGAATAAATAATCAACTCTGATGAGGCAAAGGGGTTTGTGTAATCCTAAGATAGCACTGGAAAAACAGCAGAATATATATATATATATATATATATATATATATATATATATATATATATATATATATATATATATATATATATATATATATATATATGGTTCAAGAGAGAAATAGGAATTGTAGAAGCAGGGTGTATGGCTTGTACTGCAGAAATAATTGAAATGAGAAAAACATATTGATCTTGGAGAAAAATTGTGTAGAAAAAAGCTTAAGGATCATAGGTCTCCCAGAAGAACATATTTTTAAAAAATACCCTGTAATGCAAGATATATAAAAGAAGACATTCTAAACTTTTGAACCCAGAAAACAAGTACAAATCAAAATCACGCCTAGGTTATCCCCTTAAAAAAGAAAGACCGAGAGAGACAGAGGCAGAAAGACAAAGGCAGAGAGAGAGGAGGAGGAGGAGATCGGGAGGGAGGAGAAGGAAAAGAAGGAGGAGGAACAGGAAGAAGAGGAGGAGGAGGAGGAGGAGAAAAAGGGTGCAAGCAGAGGAGGGAAAAGAAGGACAAAGAAGAGGGAAGGAAGAAGAGAGGGAAAAAAGTTCATTATGTTATGAATTTGAAAACACATAGTGGTTAAATTTAACATTTCCAATGGAAAATATGAAATTCTTCAGATAAGAGAAATACCTTCAAATATAAAGGAAAGTAAATTCTAATGACAAAAAATTATGTTGAATCTGCTATAAAATGCAGAAGGCGATGAAATTATGTGTTCCAAAGAGCAAATGAGCTCAAGACGCGACCAAAGACAATACCCTTTTTTAACCTGAGCCTAATCATCAATTTTAAAAGATGATTTTTCAATAAAAAAGAAGACTTTTGGTAAATTCTTATAAAAATAAGACAGACTTGAGCAGATTTTTAAAAATCTATTACCATCTCAAACAGTAAGCAGAAGAAAGGCAAATGAGTATGGCAATTAAGGAAAGAAAAAGTAGTTTTTAAAAATCCGTTCCACTTTTCCTTCCAACAAAAAAAAAAAAGAAAGAAAAGCTGGGGAGAGAAATAAACCTATAGGGTAAAAAAACTAAAACTAAAAGAACAATAGAGAGGTCATTTTAGATTACTTTTCCTAAACGTACACAAGGAGATAAGATTAAAGTAGAAAGAACAAATAAAAAATCACCATAAATAGCACAAAGCCAGGTGATTTATTATAATTATTTTTCTGGGACTAAAATGAAGAACTAGAGGACATTTAAAAATTAGAAAGTCATCAGCTAAGTGCAAAATAAGCTTTGAACAAGACATGTTGAAAAGTAGAAAAAATCTAAACAAGAAATCAAAAAGACTGTAAATAATAAGCAAAACTAAAACTGATGCTTTGAAAAGATATTTAAACAACTTGATTTGAAAAAAAGATAAAAAATGAAATCAACTAAATAGTAAATGAATAAGGTCAATTGAGAACAAAACTTGAAGAAACAAAAAAGAAATATCAGATCCTACTCTGCACGGTTATATGGCAACAAAATTGAAAATACACAAAAATACCAGAAACAATAGGCACAAATAACCTTATAAAAATAAAAAAACTCACTTATACTAATATCTCTGCTTAGTATATTCAAAGAAAGATATTTTTACTTAAATAAATCTAAAACCAAAAGTAGGCATTGCAAGCCACAGAGATGTACTTGAAGCCGTCTCAAGTATAATTGTAATAAAAGAAGTCTACTGCCCCTGCTTTTATTTTATATAGACCTAGAAATGTTAGCAATAACAATAAGAAAGTTATAAAAATAGGTAAAATTGCAAAAATAGGCGAATAAAAGATGTTATTGATTTTGCTAATTGTACGATGGTATATTTTGGAAAATCCTACAAAGCAAGTAAAGATAATAATTAAAACAATTGATTACTTCAGCAAAGTTGTAGGCAATAAAATGAACCCATAAAATCAATAACATTTCTAGAAGTATATAGTAATAAATTCCAAAAAGCAGAAATAAAAAGGGAAATATCATTTAAAAACCCCAAAAATAAAGTTTTTGGGAATCAATCTGTCAAAACTCGTGATATATGAATAGATTTAATTTGGACTTTTTCTTCTAAAAATAAAGAACCATTTAAAAGTTTGGAGAAATATCCATTTCTTGTGACTGAATTGTGCAAAGATAATAAAATGGCAATATTACCAAAGTTAACTTATAATTGTAATGCTATTCCAGGCATACTATCAACATCATATTTTATGGAACTTAATAAAATAATAATAAATTCATTTGGAGAAACATTATCTAGACTTTGAAGACAACTCAACAAGAGTCATAAAAGTTAAATTTTCCTTCTGGACTTCAAATGGTATTACAAAGTAGCATCCATCAAAACTTTTTGGTATGTAAAAAATGAATATTCAAGAAGTTAGATAAGGAAGAACCAGGAAGAATTGTATCTCAGTGTACAATACATAATATACAGTGTACAATACAACTGTATAATAAACCTGGAAATATAAATTAATTAGGAAAGAACTTCTTATTTAATAAAAACAAATAAATAGGAAAATTGGAAAGCAGTCTGAAAGGAACTAGGCATAGAATAACTCTAATGCCCTACCCCAACACGTATTAAAGATGGCCTTAATATTCGCAATCATAACAGTAAAAAAATTGAAAGAGAAGCAAATTTTATAACTTTCACAGCTATAAACTTGATATCTATTCTTATCCAAACAAAAGATAGAAGTAATTGTAGTAGTTGGGGTGGTAGTAGTAGTAATGAGTAATAAAAATTTTGATTCTATGAAATTGAAATGCTTCTGCAAAAGCTATATGAGGAAATACTGACATTAACTTTATGTATGCACGTATATGTACATGCTGCATGTATATGTGTGCAGATGGATGTACATGTGTATACATAAGTATATACATGCATATTTATATACAAGCACAAATGTAATGGAATATTGTTTGAGTGTAAGATACCATGAATATGATGGATGCAGATAAGCATGGAGAAATTCTTGCAATCTAATGCAGAATGAAGTAAGTACACTGAAGTATACATTGTGTACAACCATATAAATGGAAAGAATGACCGAAAACTATCAAAAGTTAATGTTCCACAATTATGAAGGAAGAGCATATATCCCAAAGAAAAGATTTGAGAAGATTCCTCCACATCAATTATTTGAAGTGGGAAGTCCACGGGCATGGAGCAACATGCATATTTTCAGACTTTTTAATAAGTTTGGTTAATTTTTTCCCTCTACTTTTTTCCTTAAAAAAAATATTGCTACTTTTTGGCTCTATAAGAAGGTCTAGGTATGTGATAATGGGATATATGTTGGCAGCATTAAAATAACAGATAATAAATTTGCATTTTTAAGTGACTTTCTTTTTATAAACCATCTCATTACTGGTCTTAGAACTTTGTTAAAATCCCAAATCAAACTCATTGGCCTATAGTGTGCAGACTGCTCTTCTGTTTGAAAAGTTGGTCTTTTCTCTCAGTCTGTGGCACATTCTTTTCAAAGATCATGAAAACTAACTCAGTAGTGAAGTGCAGGTAAATGTCAGGGGTAAATATGACTCTCTTAAGGTAGCCAAATGCCTTGTCATCTTGTCATCTCATTAGCAACATGCAGGAAATGATAAATTATATTGCTGTTGCGATCAAGAGTTTTGAATAAGTTTTCAGAAGAAAAAAAATCAAAACTATCAATTGTCATATTAAAACATACTCTGAATCGCTATTGATTAGAGAAATGAAAATTAAAACAACTCTGAAATACCCCCTTACTCCTATCTGATTGGATTTTTTTATGGATTTGGATTTTATGACAGAAAAAGAAAATGACAAATTCTGGAAGGGATATGGAAAAACAGAGACAATCATAGTTCAAGGGCAACAGGTGTCCTTGTAGGTAGAGCATTGTGCCCAGAGTCAGTGAGACCTGAGTTCAAAGTCTACCTCAGACACTTGTTAACTGTGCGAACCTGGGTAAGTCACTTAATCTCTGTCTGCCTTAAGCCACTGGAGAAAGAAATGGTAAAAACGACTCCAGTATCTTTGCCAAGAAAGCCCTATAATGGATTCCCAAAGAGTTGGACACTACTGAAGGAATGGACAGTAGCAACAAAGTAACTTCTACCAGTTCTTTCAGGATTTCAAGTTGTCATTTATATGGATCTCGCAACTTGAATTTATCAAGAATAGCTACTTGTATATTTGATTTTATTGTATCCTCACTTATTTGGGATTTAACTCATTGTTAATATTTTTTCAGTCATTTACAAGCCAAATATCATTCTTCTTGTCTGAGAAAACAAGCAAAATAAGAAATTAGTAGTTCTGTCTTCCATTTCATGTCCATTTTTATCTCATGGACCTTGTAGAGTGGGACTATTTTTATGCTTCTCCTAAATTTTTTTCACTTAGACATTTTAACTAAATTTTTTAAATTAAAAATTAATTTTTTCTCCTTCCCAATTCATTAAAAAATATATCTTTATATCAAATAAAACAATTTCTCTCACTGGACATGTCCAGAAATGTGCCTCATGATCCTCTTCTTCCCTAAAGTAACTAAAACTATTTTTTATTGTCCCTAGTTTTCACTTCTATCTTCTACTTAGTTTTAGGATTTTTTGATTCAAATTTAATACACTTATATCTCATCTTTGCTTCTGTGGTATTATTCTACTGTTACCTCTCCTTTTTGGTTGAGATATTTCTATTTTGTGTGTGTGTGTATGTGTGTGTGTGTGTGTGTGTTTGTGTGTGTGTGCATCCCTATTGATCCTTTCAGATAACTTATCCTCTTCCTCCTCATTGCAACTATTTCTCTTTGAATCTCTAGAATTACTTTCCTGAGAGTTAGCTTCTCATTCTTTTTTCACTGATTCAACTATTAAATCTGAGGTCAAATCATGTCTCTGAACCCTGCAAAATCCACACTCTCAGAGTAAATAAAGCACATCAAACTATATTTGGGCCCTTTCTTGTTCTAAATCACTAGTTTTTAAGATGATGTGAGTCACTTGTTGTCCAATATTCCCATTATTTCTACTGCAGTAACTCCTTGTTGGTCATAAGGGGACCCAGAATATCAGTTCCCCTAGTTACTTTTTTTTTGTTGAAAAAGGAAATTATCATTAAAGCAATTCAAGAAAGTTTTTACTGTCTTATATTTGGTAGAGATAAACCTATATCAGAAGTCAAAACCATTACAGTTCCCCATTAATATCATAGCATGGCTTTACAATGATTTTTGTCAAATAGCTCATGTACTTTCTTTCCAGATAGTCTATAGTGTAGGCTCATGAAAATATAGCTTCTGTACCTTTCCTCAGTAATCTTCATCCAAATATATCCCATTGTGTTTCCTCATTCCAATTCCAGGAATTATTTACCTGATTCTTTCTTGCCTACTTCCCTTCCCAGCTCCCTTATCTCCACTTCTCTAGAAACAGATGGATAGAATGCAGAGTAGAGTGCTGGACCTGTGTTTGAATAATGCCTCAGACGCTTATTGGCTATTTGAATGCTAGGCAAGATCTCCTTGTTCTAGTTTGCTCATTCCTAATATAGGGACAATATTAATGTCTATTTCACAAAATTGTTGGGAGAATCAAATGAAATATATAAAACACTTTTATAAACCTTAAGTTTTATGTAAATATTTGCTATTATTGTCCTCTTTCTTTTGCATGAGTTATTATATCCCTTTATAGTAATATTCTAGGTAAATTTCACATTTAGCCCAATTCCAATAATTTTTAGGAGGTTAAATCTGTTTGCTATGTTGAGAACTCTAATTCACTTTCAATACCTTCCAAGACTGTTTAAGTTCCTGTGTAGACATGACTTTTATTGATGGTACTATACTCGTTTTGTTGTTTCCTGTGACTTATGGGCCATCTCTACCATGGTTTTTCTTCCCCTGCTATAGCTGTTACTCTCTACAATATCCAGCTTGATAGATACATTTATAAGCAGTTACCTCCTTCCTATGTTTTTTTAGTTTGACTACTTCTTGGTCATATTTGTAAGATAACAGACAAAAATAAATTTTATAAGACCTAATTAGATGTATTTCATCTTTGTTTAAGAATCCAGAATCCATATATTTTAACCTATAATCTGGAAATCACATCTTAGCAACTTAGACCATCTATTTAACTATCTACTCATTTTCCCTATTTTTCTTTTTCTTTCCAAAATGTCTATGGTCACTGAGCAAATTGATTGAAAATGTCATCTGTAACTGTAGGGTCCTTGTTTTCTTATCCAAGACTTCACAATCCCTAGTAATATCACCTAGTTTCTAACAGTCTACTTTATCCATTTAGGAATCACTAAAAGTGAGTTATGATCGCTAGATTTGAAAAGTCTTATTAGACTCTCACTCCAGGTTAATCTGAATACATGCCCTGAACAGCGCACTTCTCTGTTTAATTTCAGACGATTCAATAACTACCTTAGTATCTTCCATTAGGGTGTCACACACTACTATCTTCTTTTTCTGAATCTTATTGGATGAACCCTTTCCTCATGGCAACTATGGGTCCATCATAATTTCTTGGAGTGGTAGAAGCTCTTCCAGTCAAACATCCCATTTTGGAAGTAGCATCATACCTATTGCTTTTGGTCCAACAGTGTAGAGATATTCCTTCTAGTCTTCCTCTTTATCATAATCTTTTACAATCTACACTTCAGACACAGGTCTGAGTTCCTTACAGATACTAGATTTTTTGTTCCTTCATTTGTATCTTGAAGTATTCCTTCCATCTTTCAAAAAAGAAATAAAAAAATAAAAGAAGCAACAAGAACATCATCATCATCATAACCTTTCCATTTTTGTCACATGGTGTCAATGATTAAAGAAACAGCTTTAAACTAACAGGTCTTAGTTGGGTCAAATGCCCCACTTTTCTCAAATTCATTCCCCGATCACTAAGGGATTCTTATTCATTATTACGATTCTTTGGAGTTGTCATGTCATGGACACAGAATACTATTTGAACCCTGTTGGATGCACCATTAGTACAAATGGAATCATACTGGCCACAAAGTTAACACATTTTCTTGAATGCTCAAATTATTAGAGATACAATTTCTGCTCTCAGGAGAAAATCACTTAGGAATCTCAAGATATGGATTCTACTCAAGACTTTGAGATTTAACGTGCTATGACCTTGAGTAAGTCATAATCTTTTCTAAGCCTCATGTTCCATATTTGTACAGTGGGGATAAGAATACTTGTACTGCCTAAGTCAACATAATATACTGATGAAAATGGTTTGTGTAGTTAAAAGGCTATGGAAATGCAAGCTATCTTGTTTTTGAGTGGAGCGCTGGCTTTGGAATCAGAATCAGAAGAGCTGGGTTTGAATCTGGTCACTTCTTATACATATGACTGTAAATGTAGACAGTCATTTCTCTTAACTTTTTTGAGTCTCATTATTTCAGCTCCAAAACTGGCATGCTAATCTTTCTTAACTCACTGGGTTGTTGTACATAGATCATTTAACTAACTTTAAAACACTGGATAAATAAGTGGAAACTATGATTATCACAGATGGACTTAGACAATGGGGAAAATTAAGTTCATCCAGTTAGATTCAATTAATGAACAAATTTATCTTAAGTGTCTATTACGTGACTTTCATTGGGATAGCATTAGTGAAACAAAAAGAGAAGAAAAATTAATCAATAAATATGGATTAGGTGCTTACTATGTGCCGGGCACTGTGGCCAATGTAGAAGATAAAAAAGGAAATGAGCTATACCTTCCTTCAAAGACTTCAAAATTTAATGGGGTCCAGGTGGATAATATGCAAACAAATATATACATAGTAAGCTACACATACAATAAATAAGAGATAATTAACAGGGGGAAGTCACTAGAATTAAAAGGAATTGAAGAAAACTTCCAGGAAAAACATTTTAGTAGTGACAAAGGAAAATAGGGGAGTCATTAAGTAGGAGTGGAAGAGGAAATGTTCTAAGCATGGAGAGAAAATGACTAGAGCTGAAAGATGTAGTAGTATCTCATCCAAGGAACAGGTAGGGGGCAAGTGTCATTGGATCGAAGAGTATGTGTGATGCAATAAGGTATAAGAAGAATGGAAAAGTAGGAGGAGGCTAGGTTATAAAAAAAAAAAAGACAGAGTTCTTCCCTCAAGTAACTTAAATTTTGTTGGGGAAACACATATAGAAATATAATTAAATGCAAAAAATCCATATATGGCCTATGTGGCACTTAAGTGCCAGAGTAAGTAGAGTTCTGGATCAGAAATCAGGAAGACCTAAGTTAAAATCCAGCTTTAGGCATTTGGCAAATCATTCAACTTCAGTTGGCTTCAGTTTCCTCATTTTTAAATGAAGATAATAATAGTACCTCTATCCTAGGGATTTTGTGAGGTTCATATGAGAAAATATAAAACATTTTGCGATCATTAACCTGCTGCATAAATGCCTACTATTACTATTACTGCTTCTTTATTACTATGATTATTTTATCAAAATAAATAGTTGCAATTTTATAGGGGAGGTATTATCAATTGGAAGCAGGGATCAAGAAAGGTTTCCCAGGGTTGGATAATGTTTGAGCTGAACTTAAAAGAAGTTTAGGGGGCCTTGGAAATGGGGGTGAGAGGGAAGTATATTTCAAAAACAGGGGGCAGAATTGTAACATCATGGAGTTATGTGATGGGAAGTCACAGGTAAGAAAGTCTATTTGACTCAATCACAGTCTATATGTAGGAGAATAATGTAGGATAAGCCTGGAAAGGTAGGCTGAAGCCAGGTTTGAGTTGGACAGTTCCTAAATATGGTCATATCTACCACACTCCCCATACTGAATCATTTAGTCAGTTTGCATGTTAAAATCAGTTTGTGAGTCACCCCCTCAGGAAACCAGAATTTCCAGGAGTTTCATGTTTAAATTTTAAAACCATCTCATGTTTAAAGGCAAAAAGTTTTGTTTTATTCTGTTTTGTTTTGTTTTTTTCCTCCCAGGCATCTTCTAAGGAATTCAACTCAGTGCCACAAACTCAGAATGCAACTACGTTCATCTGCCTTGCAAACTTGCCCATAAGCATCTCTCATCTCCTCCCCACAGCCACCCCCTTTCCGAGGCAGGGATCTGTGTGGCAAGCGGTGCATTTGCAAGTAAAGATTTCAGTACTTTGAGCACTATGTCATTCCATTCACCAGAATCTGTGGAAGTAGGCTGTAGCATTCAATTCTGCTTCGTTGCTTAGTGATAGACACTCTTGTCTTTTTAACTTCGGTTTTGCTTTTTTTTTTTCTGAATGACTTAATAGATGAACAAGTCCCTTTTCTCTTCTCACTTCCACCATTGTCAACCACTTCAAAGGTTATTTGCTTGGAGGGTGGGGAGCACCCTGTAGGTTCTGTCAGCCACCGAGGGTTTTAGGCTAGTAAAATTATTCCTAGTGTCATTATTTCTCAAGGGGTAGAGTGGAATTAAGCACCTGTAGGACAGATTATGTTGTATGCCTCCCTATCCACCTGGATTATATAGCCTTTTTTTTAGTGATACCAATTATAATTCACATAATGGGGGAAGCTAATGGAATATTTTATTACTATGTTACTGATAGCTATCTGTCCAAAACACTGCCCTTCTCCAAACCTACAGTTCCTAAGTGAGGACAGAAACCACTTAACAAATGATGTTACATATTTTTCCTTTAGTGGCTTAAAATAATAGAGAAGGCATTGAACCAATTAAGGGGACATCACAGAATAGAACAGAAGGAAACATACAAGATGGATGGAAATTGCACTGGAATGTTAACAGCCACAAGAAGATAGAGAGTAAAGAGCAAGAAGGTCACTGAACAAATATTTTAATAATGCTTTATTTGAAATTCCATCAGTTACACATTATTACCTCTACCATGCTGCAGAAACACAGGAGGGATAATGTGAACAGTCTTATTTATAATACAACAAACCTCAGCACCTCTAGGGCGAGCATCAGCCACCAAGCATTTTCATTCTGCAATGCATTTATTTTCTGACTCTTCTGTAGCATGTTGTCTTCTTCTAACCAAATAAATAGAGATAGATTCAACTCAAGATTAGTATAATAATGATTTCCCCATTATGTTTCCTTCTTTTTTTTTTAATTTTCTGAAAGTGAACTTCTTGAACTATTTGATGTCAGTATGACTTTCTGACTCCATGGAAAGGATCTAGTCAAACCATTAAAGAGCTCAGTCATAGTTTACTATATTTTGAAGTAGATATATAAATGAAACAATGAAAATCAATGATCTACATAAGAAGAGACATGAGAGTATAATGAAAAGGTTACTGAACCCAGTTCCAGCTCTACCAATAGCTAGCTGTATGTCCTTGGAAAGTTATTTTTTACACTCCTAATCTCTATTTCCTTATCTGTAAAATGGGAACAGTGACATCCATTTTACCTATGTAATTGGGTTGGTTGAGAAGATGTTTGTAAAAGTGTTCTGAAAAAGCATGCATAGCAATACAACAAAAAAATGCAAAAATTTCCCTCAGCATGTTGTGGACTGGTGTGTATTTGTATGTGGGGAGAGGAGGGATTGGTGGAAGTCACAGTTTTCCTCTGACTTTGTAGGCAAGTTCTAGAGAGTTATCTGAAATATATAGGAGGTAAATGAGTCATAATTGCCTATACACAGCTAGTAAATGTCAGAGGTGGAATCTGAGCTGAAGTTTTCCTGATTCCAAAACTCTTATTCTAGGCAGTACACTTCATTGCCTCTGAAGGGCCATGCAAATATAAGATATTACAATTTGTCCCAGAGCTTACCTGAATCTCAATAATCCAACATTAAGTCTTTTCTGAAGTCCCTGCAGCAGATTTAATTGCTCACTATGTCCTAAAAATATTATTCCCACTTTAGAGCAGAAGTTGGATTTCCTTTGGAGAATACTATTTGCCCCCATATTTCTAGAAGATCAGACTTAAAATAGTAAATGTTAGCCATATTTTTGAGTTTCATTTTTAGAATAATTTAAATGCTAATAAATACAGTTTAGAATACATAAAAACAGAATAAAATTCTATTTCTAATAGACAGTATGTGTTTATATCAGTTTGCAGTCCTCTTAGTGTCCTTGTCAGACAATTTCGATTTCATTAGCCTTTCACGGATATTAGGCATGTGTTAATGTCTTCACACTTTTATACTGGCAGATAGCTATGCCTTGCTGTTGGTGGGAAAATGGACTGAGAATTTCACATTCGTAAGTTAAACATTTAAGTACTATGAGGAAGTGGTGTGGCGAACAAATTGACTCTGAATATCAGGGTTGAGTTAACCCAGAGAGAAACTGGACATTTACTGGGTGGTCTTTAAAAACAAGATGGTAGGAAGAGTAAGAGAAAACAAACCAGACATCCTGGAACTTTGCTGGGTATCCTGATATCTTGCAAGTTTGTAGATTCTTTATGAAAGTTGTCCAGTCTTGTAGGGAGTAATAGACAAATGTTACTTTAACAATCTTCTCTTATAAATTGTGACATCTAACGACCACTGTAAGTGAATACTCCTTACTGCGGTCACCTCTCCTCATTATCCTTCAATAGCCAAATCTTTGCCCCAGTTCTCCTCCTCCAGCTTCTTCCATTATGCTTTTTGTAAATCCTCAGTGTCAGTTGTAAATAAGCTCCTATGCACCCTAAATCTGTTGACTCCCTATCCCACTGAGATAATTGAAACTGTGCATTCTACTGAAGATATTTTATCAACGGAAAATCTTTATCTTTCTCCTTGTTTTTCATTCTCTGATTTCCCAAGAATCTTAGGGCCTACAGAAGGGAAGTTCTATGATGAAAAACTCACAATTTTACTCTATCAGACAACCCAACACTTCAGTTTCTCTGGTGGTTAGTTTCACAAAAGGTATTGTTTCACAAGCAAGAATAATCAAACTATTCTGTCATTTTTACAAACTGTATGGGTTCTTCACCTAGATTTTGGAATGTCACAATAATTTTTCCTTGTTAATTAGAATCCATCATTCCAGTCAATACATATATCTCTTGAGCTGCTAATCCTGGTTTAGGCAATATCCATCCAAAATGGATTCTCATGTATATTCCAGTAGAGATTTTTCTCATTTCTTTTGTATCCAACCCAAAGTCCTCCAAACAATGTAAATCACATCCTGCCAAACCAGATGTCCCTGGATATAGTGCTGAAACTTCTGGCCTCCCGGTCCAATATTCCACATTTCGGATTTTATGTGTTCGTTGTTTTAATTGTGTCCCTCCTCTCTTCCCTTATTTTTCTTAAATTTAATATTCACTCTCATTGTGATCTATAGTCTTTGTAAATTTCTCTGATGTCTCATTCTATCATTTCTTTACTAACTCTACTGCCCTCCTCACCTAGTCTTGATCGAATGGCTAGCCATTTCAATAATACATTCTCCTCAGCCCTTAAAAACCCTGTCTACTTGACTTTCTTTAAAAGAAAAAAGAAAGTTTTGTACTGAGGTTCTTTTCTTTTTTATGGCTCCTCTTTCTCAGTACCACTCCCCTAGAGTCCCTTGGAGCAAAAGTACATGCAAGAAAAAGAAACTGATACATATGCCATATCTGAGAGTTTAAGCTTCATTCTGAATCTATTTTTGTCATCTCTCTTCCAAGAAGTAAGAGTCATTCTTCTCTGATAGTCCCTGGAAATCTTGATTGTTTACTGAATTGATCATGATCTAATATCTTTTGGTTTACATTTGTGTGATCACCATGAAAATGATTCTCTGCTTTTACTTATTTTCTCTTCATTATTCCATACAAATCTACCCAATTTCCCTTGAAATCTTCATGACTCAGTAGTATTCCATTATATTCAGAAACTACAATTAATTGGAACATACCCCCCAATTGATAGGCACTCACTTTCCTTGTAGTTACTTGCAACTATAAAAAATAGTATAAATATTTTTGTTTACCAAGGAGCATTCCCATTATATTTAAACTTTTGGGTTATATAGCCATGAGTTTTCAAAATTCCCACAACACAGGTACTCCATCAAGATAATTCAAAAATCTTCTCTCTCTTTCAGATTATTGAGTAACCAAGTCAAAATACTAACAGAAAAACCACAGACCCTGTCGACTGGGTGTCACTAAACCTTATGAGATTCTATTCTAATGTATTCCCCCCAGTCCCTGACAAATTAGGTGCACATCAGTTCACCTAGTGCATGGCAGTTCTTTTGCTCATCATTTATTGACTCTCAAGCACTATTCTCAAAGTCTACTTTCTCCACCTAAATCCTTAGAAAATGATCTGAGGTCATCAGATGTACATTTCCTCTTGTCCCCCATCTACTCTTTCAAATTTCTTTATGTCTTAACCCAATCTGTCCTCTTTTCTTTTTCTGAAATTATGAAATGGCATTTTGGTCTGTCAAGGCTAACATGTCTCTCTTTGCCTTTGATCCATTTATTTCTAATATCCTCTGTAACCTTCAACTAGCAATATCTATGTGCCTTCAATTTTCCCCTATTTTTTCTTAAATTTACCGATTCTTCTTAATTTACAGACATACTTAGGAGCTCCAAATGCTAAAAACAAATAAATAAAGAAAAAAAGTTTCCCTCTCAAATGATTCTCCTATCTCTCCACTAATTCCCTTTAATTCAAAGACAGCAAAACATATAATCTACATGTGCTAGTTTCATTACTTCTCCACCTATTTTTTCTTAACTGTTTTCAATAACTACTTTCTTGAAATTTCTTATTCTTAAATCATCAATAGCCACCTGACAGACAAATCTAACAATAGTTTACTATACCTTATTCTTGACTTCTCTGTACCATTTGAAATTATTGAGGATCTCTTCCTCCTTGATATTTTCTCAACCTTGGCTTCTATGATATTGAGATTTTATGGTTCTTCTTCCTCTTTTCCAATTCACTATTTCTTTCATTGGCTCCTTGTCTTTCTCATAACGTTCCCCAAGACTTTAGGTTTTAACCACTAAATTTTCTTGTCCCCTAAGGCTTTGGGGTTTACCCCCTTCTTTTTTGTCCACATTGTTTTGTCTCCCTGTTATTTTCATTGACACCCATGTTATCAGTTTTTCCCTCTATCCAGAAGTTTCTTAAATCAGTATCTCAAAACTTGATCCCTTCCAGGAACTCTAGTACTATATTTCCAGCTGCTTATTGGTTATCTACAAATGGTACTGGAAATATCACTGACATCTCTTAGCCCACTTGTACTTTAAATTCAACATGTCCCAAACTGAACTCCAACTTATTATTCCAGTCTCTTTTCTCACATATTTCCTCTCATATACTCTATATTATAGTCAAATCAAGTTGACTATTCCTGATTTCTCTCAGATTTTCCCATTTTCCTCATGCTTGATATAAACTATTTATTTTCACCTATTGAAAATTTTTCTTTCCTTCAAGGTCCAGCTCAGGTGCTATCTGTATCCTCATGATTTTTCTATATGCATTCCTTCCAGCCCTTTTCCCACATTCCCCAATCTGGAATTTTTCTCATAGAACTTTGGCCTTCTTTTATGTACTCATCCTATTCAGTGTGTGTGTGTGTGTGTGTGTGTGTGTGTGTGTGTATGTGAGTGTGTCCGTGTGCAAGTGTGTATGCATGTGTGTGTGTTGTGAATATCTTCTCTCCCTTATAAAGTTTCCAATGGACGAATAATTCAATATTTTATGTTTGTGTACCCCTTGCCTAGCAGAGCACTGTGACTTTCTTTTCTCTGTTAGAGTGTTGATTCCTTGTTTGGTGTTGAGTAAGTTCCCTTCCTTCCCTATGCTGTTCTTTCTTCATTTGTAAAAGGTTCAATATCCATTCTTTCATTCATTGAGTGAATTTATTAAACACTTCCTATGTGAAGTTTGCTGTGCTAAGTCCTCTGTGACACAGAAAATAAATAAGATAAGGTCTCTGGCCTCAGGGAAGTTATAGTCAGTCAAATAGATTTTATTACTCTGACACAAAGCTCTTTTTAATAACACAAGAAAAACAGATCAAGCAGTTTGAGCTCCCAGGTATTCAAATTTAGGTAAGGAGATTAAAGAAATGGAAACTGAGCTTATTTTAATTTTGTATATTGTTCATGATAAACAATTTAAATTAGTTTGTCATTTCAGAAGCTAGAATTATTTTTTTAATGAGTTGTTTAAAGTGATGGCAGCTTATTTGAAAAAGGATGAATATTTTTAACCATTTCACTTTGAGTTAATGAAGGCTTACAATTGAGCAATACTCCTCATCCAGGAAAACAAAAAGCTGTTGTCAAGAAAGTGACAGCATCAAACAGAGAGAGGAAGCTCTGTAAAAATAGCTGTATCCTCAAATTCTTTAAAGTTACTTTACAAAGGAGATAGTGTGCACATTATATTATGACAATATTGCCATATGGATTTGCAATTCAAGGCTAGCATCTACATTTAAATTATTGATTGCCTAAATGGCAAATAGTCATGTAGCATTGGGAGGAGACTGAATCGTTCCAATTCACGTAAATGGATATAAGATTGCTAAATTACTCAGTCTTAAATTTCAATTTGAGAGATAAAGATTCGGTGAAGATCCAGTGCCTTTCTCTGGTAGTAAATCAGGCTTGGATTCAGATGACAAGAGGGTTTTGAGTATAGTACAAGTATTTTTAATTTCCATTTCACAGATTAAAAAAAATAACTTGAAGGTAATTAAATAACACAGTTGCATTACAGCAAGTCAAGACCTAGTGCCTCACTACCACTACCACTACCACCACCTTTAAGTGAATGCCTTTGAGTTGCAGGACCCTGAGGACACTGCTCTACCAATTTATAATTGTGTCTGCTCTGTAATTTGTAGTTTCTAGAACAGAGATGTTGAACGCAAGGTCCTTGGGCTGTAACGATGCCTCTAATACTCTTATGTGCTGCCAATCAGATATATGTGGTAAATATTGAACAAAATAAAAAATGCAGTGGAACACAGGTAATGTTAATATGTGGTTTTCTAAGCCAATATATGACCCTCAGGTTTAGTGGCATTACTTTCTGTGTACATTTTACACTCCAGTGTTAAAGTTACTGGGCTGCTGAAGCTTAACCCACTGCCCCAGGGGCACATGGACTAGATGTACTGTATTAAAGGCTGGGCTTGAGCCAATGTCACACTAATGCTGAAGCTTACTTTTTGTCTACTGCACCACACAACTTTTGACAATCTGACTTATAATTTAGTTCTGTCAGTCAGTTTAGTCAGTCAATCAGTGAACAATTATTAAATGCCTAGAACGCACCAGGTACCATGTTAAGCGCTGGGTAAAAGGTAGTCCTGTTCTTAAGGATCGCAGAGGGCAGACAATTAGGTGTCAAAAAGCTATATGTGGAATAAACTGGAAATAATCAACAGAGGGAAGGCACTGGAGAAAGTGAGACTTTACCTGAGATTTGAATGAAGTCAGGGAAATCAGGAGCAGAGATGAGCAGAGAGAACATTTCAGCCACTCTAGTTAATAAGTATAAAATCAATCCTGGGAATGATTCATCACAATTAAAGCAGAAAATGAATAACTGCTTGGATGTTTTGAAAAAGTTTTGGCACTTGCAGGGGACCTTTTGAGGTTAAAGTTATGTAGAAGGAAACAATTTATTAAAGACCAATAAATCCTTAGGCATCTCAGAGAGTGGCTGCTCTACGTATCCTGGCTAAGCATTTATCTGTGTGAGCAGTACATTACTCTGTCTCACTCATTTTATTATCTATTTGCCTCTTGGGGCATTGTTTAATATTTAATGCTTCTTTTATATTTATTGAGCAGTTATCAAGTACCATGGGACCATTAAAGAACATTCCACTGCCTCACAAACCTTATTGGCAGAAAGTTTGCCCTCGTATCCAAACTATATTCTTCATGGTACTGAGTAAAACCATTCTTTTTTGCTGTCTTTCTTTTGAGGAACAGAACTGTGATATTTAGCTCATTCTGAGCCTTCGTCCCACCATCATCATCCCCACAAGGCTGTGCCATCCTTTTGGATTCTTCCTTGTTAACCCACTTCTACTTCTGTCTTCTAAATATCTAAGCTGATAAAGGAGTTCCCTATGCAACCACATTGTCCTCCTTAGATAGTTTCTTATTTTCTCCATCTGAATCTTTTTTTTTAATCCTCATAACTTTATTCTTTAGAAGTTTCATACTATCTTAGGCAGTCTAACTATGAGAAATAACATATCCTTTTTCTTAACTCTCTTCCAATCTACTGTGTGTGTCAGACTATTTTAGCTTTGTCCTCTTTATCTATCACACTCTTGAAGATAGAGTGGTCAATTCCTCCCAAGGTTCCCATCATTTCTACTTCAGCAAACATTTCCTCCTTATTTGTCAAGAGACCCAGAATAGCAGATTCTCTCATCTCCTCTTCCACAAGGAACAGTTGTGCAGTACAGTTCACAAACTATATTTTCATATGTTTGACATGTATTATCAAACCCTACTGATGCCAGAAGAAACTCACTATCTTTAGCCTTTCTTTGTGGAGTCTGTTTTCAAATATTTTAGTGATTTCCAAGTTTTCCAAATCGTTATTCAGTTACGAGGGATTAAAAAGAGCATTATTCCAAAAATCTTGATAATTCTGTTGAGAAATACCTTTTAGTAGCTTCCAGGTATTTTTGCTTTCTTAAAGGGTCATTGATGTAAATATTGACCAGTGAATCCAGCAATTCACCTACCTATGTTAAATGCCTTCTATGTGCTGTAATCTTCACTAGGTATCCAAGGAAATGCAAACAGTATTAATATATGATTCCTTCCCTTTATAGAACATGATAAGTGCTTAAGGCAATAGGAAAGAATATATGATTAAAAGATATAATTATTGCCATTGTTTAAATGCTCCAAGCTTAAACTGTAGAAGGGAAAGTTTGATTCTCCAAGTGGAGGGTTATAATCACACTGTTCTTAGAGCTAAAAAGATGTCTCTTGTTTTATAGGATACACCCATTTCAACACAGAAAATCCTTTATTGACTTTTTATGGAGACACCATACCTAAATAGACTGAACCAAAATATCATGATCATGAAGGAATTAAAATGGTTGTCACCTTTGCTGCATTTTGTATGTTATATTAGGCTAACAGGTCTATACCTTGCAGATATTTTAACCTCACCTAACAATTTCCCTTTTCTTTTCTGTGATGATATTTTAACCCCTCGGAACAATGTATCATTTCCATCACATCCTTCTCAGTATCTTTCCTCAATAGCCAGCTATTCCCTTAAATCTCCAGACCAGAGAATTTGCTTCCTTATACTTATAGAACTTTTAATTCTACACTTAAAAAGTTTAGACTTTTTTCACCTTCTTAATGTTTATTAAATGTGCCAAGAAAATCAGGTCTTAATACCCCTCTTTGATAGCAGTTATCAGCATGATGCATGGAGTATCATAGTCTGACACTTTTTATTTAGTATTCCATTTTCCCCCAATTACATTTAAAAAAACAATTTTTAACATTCATTTTTAAAATGTTGAGTGCCAAATTATTTTACAGTATGACATTTTCATATTGAGATTCTAGACAACTTAAACCAAAGTAATTCCCTACTTTATAAATTTAAAATTTTGTAACTCACATTTTCTTGTACTGAGGTCTATTGCTATTTCATTCGAAGTTTTCTTCTCTGATTAATATTTAGGATAATGGTGGTCTCTAAATTTTATAAAGACCTTTAAAAATTTTTGTGGAGCTTTGAAAGTTCATTTCAGGCATAATCTCATTTAATCCCTATGACATTCCTGTTCTCATTTTATAGAAGAGGAAACCGAGGCACAGAGAGCTTAACTTAATTGACCAGAGTCACACAGCTAATAAGTATCTGTCAAACCCAGACATACTCAATTCCAAGTCCAAGAGCTGTCAAAGTCTTTGATGGACATTACTCCTCAGCAAAAGGAGTAAATGGAAAATGAAATAAATGATAAGGAAAATGTATATAGAGACCATTGTTAAGAAAAGAGCCAGAGTAACAACAAAAAAAGAACTTTTGATAATTACTTACAAGTAATGAGGATTTCTTTATATATAATTCAATGATGCTGTTATTCAGACCTTTTTGCTTTGACCAAATTTGGAGATGTCAGCATTAGATTACCAAGGTCCAGTCAATAGAAAAAGCAGGAATCTGAGAGTTTAGATGAGTCTGAAAAATATAATGCTTAAAGAAAAAGCCCCATGCCTACTCTCTCCAGTATCAGAGATGTCTTATTGGAGGCGAATTTTTTTAAACTGCTTTAGGAAATGGTTATAGACCACCAGGGTAAAGAAAGGAGCAAATGAGGAAATATTTATGCAGAGGAAGGTTGTCTATAAAAACAGGAGAACATTGATCACTGGGGACTGTAGAACTACCCTGAAACTGACTCAAATAGGAGTGGGACTATGGCTGCCAAGCTGTCCAGAGTTGTGTTATCAAGATAGTACCGGCCAGTGGCATCAAGGCAACTGCTAAACATAAAAGTAAGTTAAATGCTTTCCAATCAGGAGAATTTTTTTCTTTAAATAATGAGTTTGGCGTTCTAGGACTCATAATCTTTTTCCCATGCCAAAGTCATTCCCTGGTAATGAATTAAATGTTCAATGTAGCTCATTCACTCTTGGAGGATACAAGAACATTGTAGCAGTAATGCACCCAGGGGTCTCTTGGTATCACTAAAACACAAATGTATCTACCAAGGTGCCTAAACTTGCCAGTGATGACTTTAACCCACCTTAAATTGATTGAAATGTTTTGCTTCATGTTGCAGTGGAAAGAACACTGACTGCAGACAATTCTGTTGAAATCTTTCCTCTGACAGTTAGTACTTGGGTAACCTTGGACAAATTACTAAATCTTCATGGGCTTCAGTTTCTTCAGCTATAAAATAAGGAAATTGGACTAGATGAATTCTAAGGTCATTTCCAGATCTAGGTGTATTAACCCATATGGTTTATCACTGTAATTCCTTTTTATATCACCTATGCCCCCTAAAGTCCTCAATGTCACGGGATATGCTAGGCACAATTGGGAAGTAATTGCTATTTATCTTCAATATATCCATACCACATTTACTTTCAAAAACCCTTTAAAAGCCCACGTTCTCCCTAGTTGAGCCCATGTTGTTGAACACACTCTAGTCAAGTCTGATCATAACGCAGTCATAATCTTGTATCTCCATGCTCTCTGTCACTTCCCTATCAGAACTCTAAATAGGTTGGAATGCTAAAAGGAGTCAAAAAACTCCTTCATATTGAGCTGTTCATAATTTATATAATTAATAGATATCAATTTGAAGACCCTAACTAGTTGTCACTGAAACTATGTATTCTAGCAGGTAAGTGTGTTTTACTGTGGTGGATAAATACTTTGGCATGGATTTATTTCCCTGCTTTTGGAAGGGAGAGAACAAAATGAAACAAGCATCATGTCAACGTTCTACACTCACTCCACCCAACCCCACCGCACACACACACATAAGCACACACTTTTTGGTGTCTCCAGTTGATATTTTGTATTTCAATACTGTAATGACCTTGGAGTAGCCAGGTGGTGCAGTGGATAGAGCACCAGTGCAGGAGTCAGAAGGATCTCACCTCAGATACTTGACACTCACTAGCTGTGTGACCTTGGGCAAGTCACTTAACCCCAGTTACCTTATCCTGGGTCATCTCCAGTTATCCTGATGAATATCTAGTCACTGGATTCAGATGGTTCTGGAGGAGAAGTGAGACTGATGACCTGCACAACCCCCACTCACTCAAAACAAAGTCCAGTGCAAGTCATGTCATCATTTCTCTGATGGCATGGTCTTCTTCTGCAACAAAGGACTAACATACATGCACAGTGCAAGAACTCATTATTTTGTCAGTGAGTACTTTGTCCACAGGTGAAAGTTAGCTCTAGCCTCCAGAGCATTTAATGATGAGCCTCTCCAAGAAGAGGACTGGTTGTCATAGTAATATTTAATGAAGGAAAGGAGTTTTTATAGGTTACCTAATTCACATTCATTATTACACATATGAGGGAATAGAAGCCTAGAGAGAGGAAGTGATTTATTCTCTCCAACACATTGAGAGGGAGCTAGGTTTCCCACCCAGCTCCTTGAACTACAAATGAAATTTAATTGCATTACATAAATATCAGTTTTTGTTTTGCTTTGTTTTTTCTAGGCCCACACTCAAAGCATTTCCAGGTAGGCGGGCCTCCCCAGTCAGTAGATAAACATTTATCAATCAGCTACTATGTGTCTGGCACTGTGCTAAACTTCTCCACAAGTCGTTATAATTTATTTTTTATTCATTAATCCCTTCATTTATCCATTCATTCATTAATTTATTTGAAATGTAATTTCATTAGTATAGGAAAGTCCCCAGCAGAAAACTACTTCTACCAAACGCATGTTTCTTCTTCCTGAGCAATTCAGTCTTAGAACGTTGCTCGAGGTACTGAAAGATTAAATGGCTTATTTATGGTCACAAAGTAAATATGTATTAGAGGCAGACATTAAACTGTGGTCATAATGATACTCAAGGTAAACATAACTTGCTGAGATTCCTAAGTAGTAATGTTCACATTGAGCTGGTTCCGAAACACCCCTGTTTCTGGACGTTGTCCTCTCTTTGATGGTTCTCTCCAATACTCTTTACCCCACTGGAAACGTGGACATAATCCCTGAATCCCTTGGCTCTAATAAGTGAGCTTTCTCCTTATCTTGCCAGGGATCTCTCCTCATCTGACCTTTCAAAGGTACCCTCCTAGTGCTCCTTTCGCCTTCACTCATTTTCTAGTACCCCTTTAAGTGTGTATTCCTCCATTAGAATGTTAATTCCTTGGGAGAAGATAGAGATTTACATATTAGTACTTTTATCCCCAGTCCTACACTGCCTGGTACAATAGTAAAAATTTTAATAAACATTTCTGTCTATGTCTGTCTGTCATTTATGTCTCTCCTCATGAGAACTAGCTTTCTTTTAGCATTTGTATTCATTTGTATTTCTTTTATCATTTTTATATTTGTATTTGCATCATTGTCATTATTATGGTTTTCATTATACCGCGTATTAAAGGAGAGGGAGACAGAAACAGCAACAGGTAAAGCTTCTATAATTTTATGAAATCAAAGTTGGGTCTTGAAAGATGGAGAAGATATCAATAGGTACAGATTCAGGACAAGGAGGAAAGGTATAGAGGTGGGAGACTGCGGTTGGGAGAGAATCAGCTTCTCTTGTCTAGTTCTCCTGGAATTAAGAGGAATGTGAAATCAGGCTGGAGAGATTAGGTTGGAACCTGACCTTAAATGCCCATCTTAAAAAGTTTAAACTTAATGGAGTGATATGATCAGGACTTTCTATGGGCAATGTTAATGACAGTGTTATAAATGCTGAATTCAAGTAAGGAGGGAATGTGTGGGGGCATACTTGCTACGAGTCTGTTGAAACTGTGTAGGTAAGAAGACATGAAACAAGATAGCAATAGGATGACAGATAAGAAGGAAACATATATAAGATATAATGTATTGATATTTAAAAGATGAGTTAATCGCTTTAGAGGTATACCTGGTTGTAAATAAACCTAGTTAGTGGGAATCTATAGTTATGGGGTGAGTCAATCTAGGGACAGTTATTCACTTTACAAAATAATTATTCCAGAAGAAGATTCTTTTAAACAGAAAATTCCTTTAATACATAGAAGGACATTTTAAAGGGTCTGGACCTATGATTTCCTTGCAATAAGGAGATCCTGGTGTGGAAATTCCCCCTCTATTAATGCAAATCAGCCATATTTCTGCAATGGTAGTCCTTGAGTATTGCCTAGGTCACTATCAAACTGAAATAAAAAATGGGGCCATTAATTCATATATAAGGATCCCTATGAGACACATACTTAGTTTTTAAAATGTAATATTATTTGTTTTATTGTATTTTTATTTATTTTTGCTAAATGTTTCCCAATTGCATTTTAATCTGATTTCAGCTACAAATGAGGATGTTGTGGTCTGCATGCAGGTGGTATGTTTGACACTTCTAATCTAGAGCACTAATAGGATGAGTAGCTTGTCTAGGGTCACACAAGCAATAGGTGTCAGAGAATAGTTTGGAATTTAGGTCTTCCTGGACCCAAAAAACTCAGTGTCTGGCATGTAGTTTAGTGCTTAATGAACGCTTGTTGACTTTTAACTGATTATTTACTACTCTACCTTGCCATCAATGCATTTAAAATGGGATTCGATTTATAAAGCTTTCAGTGATACATATATTTCTTAAACTTATAGGATGCTTTTAATAATAATCTCTTAGAGGATATTTATCTAATTGACTATTAATAATTACAGTGATTAACATTTTTTTCTACTCAGGGCTATATGCAAAAATTTTATGCCTGAGAAACAGTTATGAGGCACATAAAAATGGAAGGGGAAGACTAATCAATCTCTTTCTCTCTCCTCCCTACTGATGTCATTGTTTGCCTGAATTGTCGATCATCATTGATGGTTTGGATTGGGATGTTATGGTATGGCTGTTCTGTTGCTAATTGGCGGCTCAACCAGCTGGTAACAAGGCATGAAGGAAATCCAGAGACAACTGGTTGTGTTCCTCCCCCCAGTCGGTTGATTCAACACAAAAAGAAGGTCGTAGGCAGCAACTGAGGACATAGAATGTCTACAGATGCTTCAAAAAGGCTATCACCAACACTAACACATTCACAGAATGCTACTAAGTGTCCTCCTGGCCACTGTGAGGAAAGATGTCATCCAGCTGGGTACTAGCCATCCGCAAATTGGGCAATGCCCCTAAATGTCCCAGTGTGATTAGAATCCTTCTTTTACAATGATTACTCCCTCTACTGCTTTCTATTTGATTTTCCAAACAGTACCTAATGATGGCTTTAGTAATAAGTTAGGCACCCTAACTCTGTTAAGCTCACTCGCATCACATTTTGTATGGAGACTCATAATCTGCAGTCCTTGAATTTAAAAAAAAAAAATTATTTAGATATAAAGGATTTCTTTTGCCATTCTGCATATTTTATTTTATACATTTAAAAACGTTCTCAAAAGAGAATCGTTTCTCAAAAGAGATTTTACATTTTTACTAGAATAATGAAAGAGTCTATCACACACAAAAGCCTGATTTTGTGTATTTCTACTGAGTGACCAACAGTCTGAAAGTGTTGGGTTCTTATGTAAAACAAGGGCCCAGACTATGAGGAGATCTGTGAAAGAAACAGGAATTTTGGGCGTTATTCAAGGATGGTATCTAGATTATGGCAAACTGGTTTAAAATATTGTCCAAATGACTTAAAGAAAAAAAAATGCCCCAAATTTGAAGCTACAACATAAGTAGCATGCATTTTTGCAAACTCCATTTATAGGTTTTCCAATAATTGGAAAATAAACAAAACCTTCTGGCTTCTCATGTCTATTGGGAGTTTGGGACATTAGGTACACATATTTGAGAATATTTTGCATAAATCTGCATATGTTTACATGCAATGACAGACATACTGTAGCTTCCCAAATGTGGCTAGGGTAATTTAATCTTCTAGAACATTTTGCATAGCATATGTAGGTGTAATATGCACAGAAACATTACCTGAATATATATGCAAAGTACATTTACCACATAGTTGTCATGTGAAAAGATGTAGGAAGGGCTAAGGAGGCATTTTACAGCATTATTTCTGCACATTCAAAGGACTCAAGCCAAATTAACACAGCAAGAAATTAGTATTATTATCTTGATTTTCAATCTAGCTTTTAAAAATCTTCTAGTCTTGTTTCAGGCTCATTCTTTGAGTTAACTCCTTCAACAACTTTTAGGGTTACATTTTGTAGAGGATCAGATTTTCCTTCTACCTTAACTTTAAGTTAGATTAGTTTTTAAAACAGCTATTGTGTGTCTGCGTGTGCCAATTCCGCATTAGCATTTTCTCCGAATCAATAACATTACTAAATATCATATTAGTGGTAATATAAGATAAGCTTGAATATAAAGAAACTTATAAATAGATTCAAAAGAAGAGCAGTATTTTTAAAAGCAAAATGAACCCAGTTATATGAAATACTGTTCATTGTCTCTAGTGATATTAGGATAGGGAAAAGCCACTTTCCTCTGTTACTCTTCTATTTTCCAAGGGTGTAGCTATTGTTATCAGTGTTGTAATTTAAATGTAATGGTTCCTTAATCCTCTTATATAGAATTCATGATTTTTTAAGATATATTTACTTTTGAGGAGAGTTCTTGGTAGATCTCTGGTTCTGTTGGTGAGGGTACTTCTCCCATCACTGCAGATCTCAAAATCCCCCTGCCCTCTTATTCAATATTCTTGTTCAGTTACTTCAGTTCTGTCCTACTCTTCTTGATCTCATTTAGGGTTTTTTTTGACAAAGATACTAGAGTGGTTTTCCATTTCCTTCTCCAGTTCATTTTACAGGTGAGGAAACTGAGGCAGATAAGGTTGTGTCTTGTCCAGGGTCACATAGCTAGTAGGTATCTGAGGCTAGATTTGAACTCTGGAGGATGAGTCTTCCTGACTTCAGGCCTGGCACTCTATGTACTGTGCTACCTAGCTCTATCTTGATCAATGGCATTTCTATCAATATCATTGAATTAAATTGCCCTCAAGAATATAACCTACAAACCATGCCCGAAGGCCTATGAAATGTGCATACTCTTTGACCCAGCCATACCACTTGGGATACAGACCTAGATACATCATCAAATGGGGAAAGGACTCATCTGTACAAAAATACATATAGAAGCTCTTTTTGTGGTGGCAAAAAATTGGAAATTGAGGGGAATGTCCATCAACTGGGGAATGACTGAACCAGTTGTGGTATATGAATGCAATGGAATACTGTTGTACTCTAAGAAATGATGAGCAGGCAGACTCCAGAAAAAACCTGGAAGGACTTGAATGAACTGATGCTGAGTGAAGTGAGTAGAACCAGGATAACACTGTACACAGGAACAACCACACTGTGTGATGAATAACTTTTGATAGATTAGCTCTTCTCAGCAATGCAAGGACCCAAGACAATTCCAAAAGACTCACGATGAAAAATACTGTCCACATCCAGAAAAAGAACAACACAGGAAATTGAAGCTTATTATTTGCTTTCTATCTCTCTTTTTCTTTTTTTTTAAAGTTTGCAGGTATTTATTTACAAGAATACATTTAACACAGTGAAAGAAACACTAATATCCAAGTTTAGCTGAATAGTGTATAATTTTGATGATTTCATTATTTTAACCAACAAACTACACTGAAAAACTAATGTCAATAAAATTCTTGGTCATAATATTAGGGCAAATAATATTCAAATTCAAAATATGATTGTTTAAAATTTGAAAGTGGAAGCGAAGTCATTTGAACATAAGTCGGAATGGAACATAATCTGAAAGGAAAAAAAAAAGCTCTGACCCAACATTAACAGAAGGAAAAAAGGATAATGGGAAGTTTACTTCTTCAGGTATGCTATACTCCCAGTTTCCTCAGGTTTTTCTGTGGAATTTATATTACTGAGCATGAAGACTTCCCTTGTGAAACTGTCCCATTAAATTTTTCTGCTTCCAAAATTATTCTCCTAAAAACATCAACAGCAGTCTGATTTTCTTCAAGCAGAAGATTCCAAAAAAGCTGCATTCCAAGATTCTGCTAAAGCTTTGCCTTCTTTATAACTGATTGCTCGTTCCGTATGTATATCTTTCTTATTTCCGACCAACATAATAGGTATCTGCACATTCCCCACTATATCTCACAACTTGCTCTGAATAGCTTTAATCGCTTCAAAATTTTTGACTGACATAACTGAGTACACAAGAATATAACCGTTCATGTCTATGGAGTACATCTGAGGAAAGATGGAGTACTTGTATTGCCCAGCTGTGGCTACCAGCTGAAGACAGTATTCTTGTTCATTTACCATTTCTATGGTTCAATCATAAGAGTCAACAGATTGGCTTTCAACCAACTGGACTGTCAATGAGGATTTCTACTTCTTTCCAAGAGCTGACTGGGTGTCTTTCTGCCTACTAGCAATGACGGGACAGAAACTCCTCTCATTGGGTTAGGAAAAGCCAAGTGGAAAGGAGGGGTTATCAGAGGACTGTAGGCTAAGTAGGTATATCTACACCTCCGAGCTAGAAATAAATTCCTGGCATGAGCCTAGGGGTGGGGCCCAGGTGTCCTTAGTAGGCATTGAAACTCAGGAGGGTGGGACCAGGTGTGTTTGTTTCTTTTTTGTAATTATTTTTTTTACAACATGACTAATGTGAATTAATTAAATATTAATATATATGTAGAGCCTATATCAAATTATGTGCTATAGTGTGGAGGGAGAAAGGTGAGGAGAAAATTTGGAACTCAAAATCTTTTGGAAGTGAATGTTGAAAACTATAAATAAATTTCACATATACACATATTTGTATATATACATATATGTGCATGTATACATACACACACACACACACACACACACACACACACATATATATATAAAATTTGAGGTCTTCTTCCAGATTTTTAAAAATTCTGTAGTGAATGATAGGTGATTCTGTTTTTTCATCTGTTTTCTGAAATTTTGGAAACATGCCCAATCCACCTCCTTTTTCCAATTTTACAAATCCTCCTGTATGTCTCTTTTTTGTGCAGTGCCCCCTCTGGGGCTAACAACTAACCTGAACTCTGAATTTGGGCATATTAAGGGAACAATTACCACCGATGCAAAGTATCCTGTTGGTCTACATTCTTTGAAACCATAAGTTATGAATATCCAAGTAAAGGTAATTTCAGGTTAATGGTGAGTGGGGGCAAGAGTTAAAGATCTTCCCTGCCCATTAATAGGCCTCAAGCAGATTTTGTTAATTTTCTAATGAAGGCAATGTTTCTCAAGGGTTGTGATGCCCTCTGGCTCTGAAAAATGTGTAAGTACTCTGAGGTGAGGTTTTACACTGGGGCTCAGTATTTGGAAGAAGGTTTGTGTGCCAGATGAGACTCCAGGAAGCTACTGAGTAGGCCCTGCTGTGTATGTCAGGGTCTTTACTTTTACAATCCAGCAATAAACTGACATTTGATAATCAACCAGGTAACAAAATTCAGCAGTGGTCTTTACTGACAAAGCATCAAAAGAATGATAGCTGTAAAGCTTTCCTTCCATAAACCTGGGGCACCGTCTCCCACAAATTCATACTCTGGGTACACAAATTGCATACTCTAATAGAATAGCACACATATAGGGCACAGTAATTGTAAACACAAGTTACAGTTCAGGCATTATAGGTTCCCAATATCTTTTTTTCTTCTAACAGCACCATCATGTTGCAACCCCTGGATTCAATATTTCTCTTGGTAAGGCTACCCTTTGGGGCTTACTGGGCCAGCTTCTCTCTACAATTCAATTTGACTCAACAGTTGTACTCAAAGGGTCTACTTTTAGCTTACCCCAGCATATTCCTTTCGGTGAGGAATTCAGCTGCAAGGTGTCATTACTGATATGGAAAAGAAAATAGGGAAATAACCTTGTTCATCCCTGCTTCTGTATCCTGCCAAAAATGCAAGGGAAAAAGTAAAGAGCAAATCCTTCTTGAAATGGAGTTTCCTCATTCACTGGCTTCCTTATTGACTACTTGTCTCAACTTACTGAACTCTTCATGTCTGAACATATTCCAGAAATGGTGTTTTCTTTTTTAAAGACTACTATGTGTAACTGACCTACTATAGGTATAAGAGTCAACCAACATCTAGCCAACTGATAATTCCACAGAATCTGAATATGGAGGATTTGGATAATCTACCTTTTATATTTGTACCAGAGAGCTAGGGTTAGGAAGGAGACTTAGAAGCCATCTAGTCTAACCCATTCATTTTGAAACACTTGCCCAGGGATGTTAATTGACTTGCCATGGCCACAGAGGTATGAAGTATCAGAGATGGAGCTTAAATGCAAGCCATCTGATTTCAGTTCCACTGCAGCACAGAATTATAGCATTTTATATTTTGAGTGATTCTCAACAGACATCTAGTCAAATCCATACTTAAAAAGAATCCCTACTGTGATCTATCTAGCACATGGTCATCCAGTCTCTGCTTAACAGACTCTAAAGTTGAGAAATTCATAGCTACTTGGGGCATTTCAATTTTGGAAGAATTCTAATATTAGTTTATTTTTCCTCCAGCATTAAATTGAAATTGGCCATTTTGGAAATTCTACCCATTGCTTCTTGTTTTTCCCTATGGGGCCAAACACAAACTGATCTAATTTATTTTCCACACGACAGCTCATAAAATAATTGAAGACGATGGTCATGTCTCCAAACTCTTTTCTCTTCTCCAGAATAAATATCCCTATTTCCTGCAAAGTATCATTATACAACACTGACTTAATACTCTACACCTACCTGGCTGCTCTGCTCTGTAGGTTCTCCAGCTTATGAAAGCAGATAGGTGGCACATTATATGTCGATTATATGCTGGCCTGGGGCTCAGGACAATCTGAATTCAAATTCAGCCTCAGACATTTATTAGTTGTGTGATTCTGGGCAGCTCACTTAGCTGTCTGCCTCAGTTTCCTCAACTGTAAGATAGGATACCATTCAGGGTTATTATAAGAATCAAATGAAATAATATCTGTAAAGTGCTTACCATAGTTCCTGGTACATAGTAAGCACAATAAATGCTTTTTTCCTTGTCCCCCTTCTTCAGCATTCATGCATAATCTTCAGGTAAAATGCTACAGTCTACCTATGCCAACCATCCATATTTATATGATGACATCAATAGAAATATTCAAGTTTGTAAAAGGGACAAGTCTGGAGAAACACTCAGTTCAGTCTGGGACATCAAAAATGTAAGTTTCTGGTAGATAAATTTGGTAGACAGTTGGAAATGTGAGATTGGAACTACATAGGAGAGATTGCTGATAGACATATGGATTCAAGAATCATATGTATAGAGGTAACAATGAAAGTCATGGGAATTGATAGCAACTCTGGGTAGAGAGAGAAACAAAACTGAGCACTGAATCCTAGTCTAAGAGGAAGAATGTACTCAAGTAAAATGAAAGTGGTCTTCAATTGCATTAAATGTTAACAGAGATCAAGAAAAAAAATAAACCCTGAGAAAAAAGCATTGGATCTGTAAGGTAGAAGTCATTGCTAACATTGAAAATAGCTCTTTTAATAGAGGAGTGGCAGTAGAAATCATACTACTGGTGGTTAAGGAATGGTTGTGTGGTGAGAAAATAGAGGCATTGAGTGACTCTTCCTAAAAATTGAGCAGTGAAAGGCAGGAGAAATACAGAAATATAAAGTAAAATATAAACATATCCAATGATATTTTGGGGGGCAACAGGGATAGGAATTAATCCTATAATTTCATTTATATAGAGAATTGTCTCTACTAATGTAGCTCAGCATCGTCTCTAAAATTTATTATCTTAAAAACTTTCTATAGCACTGAGTGATTAAGTGATTTACCTTTGGTGGCACTGTCAATGTGTCAGAGGAGAGACTTGGACCCAGGTCTATTTGAAGTTGGTGTCAGCTATTGTCTCTCATAAGATTAAAATGTAGATATTAAAAACATACATAACCTGCACCTCAGAAGAAAATAACTAGCATTTGTATGAGTGTACATGTGGAACACCTTTATGGTTGTCCATGTCAAATGATATAAAATTGCCTTGGAGCAAAGACTATGATGTAACCTCTTAAATGATGTTAGGGGAGGTCACTGAAGTACAGTGGTCAATATGTTATATGCTAGATTTATGTCTGAATGAATTACTTTTGGTAAATAGATCCTAATCTAAGTTGTATCTGTATTTCTGACAACTTGATATATCATTAGATCCTTGAACTTTTCGCACCCTGGGGGTGGGGAAACAAAAACCAACAACGTCTCCCAGTCCTCATTACGGACATTACATATAATTGAAAATTGTTCTTGTTATTTTTATTTAAAATATGGAAGATTTTAACGTTTGTAGTGGTGGAAAAGGAGTGTTATGAAGAAGACAGATATTGAAGATGAGAGAAAAAATGGGAATGGCAAATGTGGTAAGGTCCTACAAAAATGAAATCACTGTTGAAAATGTCGGTCAGCCTTGACAATAAAGATTAGCTGGGTCATCCCCTGAGACCAGAAGAGATGCTGTACAACTCTGAAGGCCCAGTTGATGTTACATTACTTGAGTGTCTAGCGGATGCAGAAATCTCATAGTTGTTTTTTTTTTTAATATTCCCAGTTATGTGTTTGTTTTTTTCCTAAGATCATTGGCCTCATGAGATGAGGGTTTTGACTTGCGTGTGAATTGGATGTAAGTGAGGTAGTCATTAAAATCACTCTCTTTTCCAGTTATTGAAGTAAAGTGACCAAAGTCAAGATGACTGGTGATGGCCCAGGATACAGGGAATAACTCAGTGACTGAAATCAAATAATCCATGTAGTAAGCAGGTGCTGTGCACAGACCCTTGTGCACTATGCACAGGAAAGATAAAACTTTAGATAGACAGTCTTTCCCTGTAAGGAATTTTACTTCAAACAGGGAAAAAAATAACAACCAAGTGCATCACATTACATGATAAGTGCATTAAAATGTCACAAAAATAACCTATTTCTAATCCAGGTGAAGACAGCTAAATGGTTATTGGTCACCTTAGAATCATAAATTTTGGTAGAGAGGTGGGTGTGAGAGACAGAGAGAACTATAACTAAATGGTCAAGATCTTTCCATAAATTGGATTAATTTTCTCAGGTTGAAGGATTAAGAGTGAGGATGGGTGTAAAAAGAAAGATGTTTATTGTACTTGCTACTGGTAATGAGATAAGATGGTAATGGAAAAGGAGAATTGTTGATCAGCAGGAAGGATCCATTTTTACTATGAATCTATAGTGAGTAAAATCCGCTGAGTTTTCCTTAGGAATAAGATTGTGAATAGCAATTCAATTCAATAAGTGCCTACAGTATTCACAGTAGTATTTCCAGCATTGGGTTGGGTCTCTCCATAAGTGATATCACTGAATGGGAAGACAAATGGGATTGCCTTTGGGAAATGCTACTTTGTTTATTGATATAAGTTTATCCCTGATCTAAAGATCTGCTTTTAAAATAATAAAATGATTCTAGCAATTCTGGATGATGGCTAGTCCTATCTCTGAGGAATTAAAGTTGATGGTTACCCAAAGGGTCAACTATAAACTTCTCTGACTTTTAAAGCCCTTTACAACTTGACTTCCACCTTACTTTTCAATTATTTACCTTCCTGAACCCTGTGTTCAAACCATACCAGTGTTCTTGCTGCTCCTAAATGATACTCCATCTCCAATCTCCATGCTTTGCACTGTTTGTTCTTGATATCTTGAATATACATTCTTCTCACCTCTGTCTCTTAAAATTTTTTTTACTTTCTTCCATCTGTTCAAATGCTACCGCAAATGAAACATTTCTAACTGGTCCCGTTGACTATATTCCCTTTTCCTCAAGCAAAAAAAATTCTCTTGAATTTATTTTGTATATAACTTGTAGGAGAGGAAATATAGCAATAGTAGATGGAGAGCCAGTCTTGAAGACAAGAAGATATGCATTCAAGGTGCTCTTGAAATCTACTGGCTATGTGACCTTGACCAATTATTTAAGTTTTCATTGACCTTAAGAATCTCTCAAGTTTTGTTTCCTAGGAGATTCCTACACCAATGACATCATAGGTTCAATTCCTATCCTTTATATATGTGCATTTATACACACATATAATCTTCCTGCTATAGGTTCTTTGAGGACAAAGACAGCTTGATTTTTGGCTTTTTATTACCAGTGCCCAGTGTAACGTATAGCATACAATAGGGTTTAATGAATGCCTGTTCATTTTGGTTGCTCTTATTGCAATTAATCATCAAAGAATGTATAAAAGAAGTGCTATAAAAATCAGTGTATAAGCACTTATTAAGCATCTGCTATGTCCTAAAAGGATTTTTTCTGTAAAATTTGAATTCAGTCAAAAGGCCTTGTTTAAGGATCTCGAAGACCACATGTGACCTCAAGGCCACAGGTTCCCCACTCCTAGATTCTATAAAATGAGTTGGAGAAGGAAGTGGCAAATCAGTTTTTCAAGAAAACCCCAAAGAGGGTCATGAAGAGTCTGGCACAACAGAAATGACTTAACCATGAGCAACAAATATATAGTAAGGATGTGGTTTTAGAGTTTGATACATTGCTTAGCACATAGTTGGACATTTACTGAAACAACCCCAATAACAACAACTTGTGCCAGGCATGTGCTGAGTTCAGGAGATGCCATCAGAAGGGCATATCATTGAAAAAGGTGGCCAATAAGTAATGTAACGGGAGCAAGGGTTAAACATTAGTGTGCACAAAATCAAATGAATGAGAGGAAGGGCTCCAGCATTTTGAATTAACTCCCCTTTAATGTATGTTCAGGAGGATATGAAAAACAAAAAGTTACACAGGACATGAGGACACAAATATGTTTTCCTCGCCATTGTTTGAGGTTACACCGGTATAAAGAACAACATATATCCACCTAAGTACAGAGGAAGATTGAAAATTCAAGTCCCCAAGTATATCCCTTTTCTGCTTTCTCTCTTTAGGCAAATTAACCTTTCTATCACTCAGAGTATTAAAAAGTTAACTGAACACATCCATCTAACTCAGAGTTCCATAATGCCCCAAATAAACAAAATTAAACAAATTAAAAAAGAGAAGCAAATAATCAGACTTGTCTGATTTCCCTTAGGCTTTGAAATATTCCTATTTTTATGTGTAGAACATAATTTTAATCAGTAACCAAGAAGCTTGCCTGTGATTCCTCTATTTATCTGACTTCTCAGGCCAAGTCCAACACAGAGAGTTGGCTCTGAAATTATTTTACTTAACATTTTTTTGATGTACATAAAAACTCTTCTTTGTAGACAAATAGAAGGCACTTATGTCAGAAAGACCAAGCAGAAACAGTTGAACTTTTTCTTTTCCTATTCATTTATTTTTTTTTTGTCAACACCATATGGCCATAGTAAAGGTCATACAGAGTTCAGTGTTCCAAGGGAACAGTTATTGTAAAATACTTTGCTCATGCTCCCTCCACTTCAACACACAATTAATTTAAGAGTGGGTATTGATAATTTCCTTGGGCAGAGATAAATTAACTCTTTAAATCAAAGATTAAAACGTTGAATAGCAAGTCTATTGAATAATAAAGGTGACTTGCTCATCTTTATAATCATCTCTGGAGGTATAAATTTTATAAAATATCTGCCTATACTACTGATGTTATTAGTTACTTCTGTATTTTAAGAATTGTGATTTGAAATGCATGGATACAGATAAGAATCTCTCTGTTTTGTTCCCTGTTTAGACCACATTTGAAATATTTCTTTCAGCCCTTTCAGAAAGATAAACTGAAATAACATCCAATCAGATATAAACTCCCTAAGGGAATGGAGTATTTTATTTTTTTATCTCGTATTTGTAACTTCAGTGAGTACTTTACGCATAGTATACACTTAATGGATATTCAGATGATTACATTAAATTAGAATTATGGCAGTACAACTTCAGAAAGGTCACTGGAATGAAGAATGAAGTAGAAAGGGTGAATTCACATTCAAGATGATTTGGATTCAAAGCATAGCAGCATCACTTACTACCTGTGGGACCTGTGATAAGTCATTTTGAGCCTCAGTTTCTCATTGATAAAATGAAGATGATTTCTAAAGTCTCTTCCAGACATAAATCTTTGATATTATGATGGAGAATGAACCACAAATCAAGCAATATGAAGAACAATGAAATGAATGGAGTCTATTTAGTACTGAGAAGATAAAACTAAGGGGACATGAAAGAAGCTCTGGAGCAACTAGGTGGGGCTGGAAAACTGTACCTAGAATCAGGAAGATGTATCTCCCTGAGTTCAAATGTGACTTCAGAAATTCACTAGCTGTGTGACTCTAGGCAAGTCACTGAAACCTTTTTGCCTCAGTTTACTCATCTGTAAAATAAGCTGGAAAAGGAAATAGCAAATCACTCTAATAGCTTTGCCAAAAAAATCCCCAAATAGGGTCATGAAGAATTAGATATGACTGAAACAACTGACAACAAAAAATGATTTGAAGGTTTCTCATGTAAAAACAAAAAGCATTTAATTATTTTACTTTATTCCGAAATTTAGAGCTAGAGGCAATGGAGAAAAATTACAGAAGCATATTTTAGGTTGATAAAAGGGTTATCTTTCCAACAATTATTTGGGAGCTATCCGACACTGCCCCAAAGTGTAATGAACTGCCTAAGCTAGTATGAGTTCTCCATTATGAATATCTCCAAAGACAAATCCAATGACCATTTGTTGCTGATATTATAGAATGACTTCCTTTTTAGCTACAGAGGACTCAAAGTTTAATGGTATAATGGAAAGGGAACTCACAGGTTGTGTTTGTCCTTCATTTTCAAGGAGGATCATGACATCAGAGAAATGATGACGTGACTTGCAGTTGACTTTGATTTGAGCAAGGGAGAGCTGTGCAAGGTCACCAGTCTTACTTTCTCCTCCACAGTCCTCTCGGTCCAGTGGCCAGATATTCATCAGGACTACTGGAGATGGCCCAGAATGCAATTTGAGACCCTCGCCTTTTAGGCTAAGACCTTTTCAGATAATCATTTAGAGTGAGGTAACACCTACTTAGTGAATAGGTCTCTTTAAGAAGTGAGTCAAGAAGGTGGAAAAAGTGTGTCAAATTTAGGTTCGCATACAATGGCTTTCTCCTTTTGCTACTTATTTGTGTGTTCTTAACATTTCTGGGTTTCATTTTCTTAATATACAAAATTAGAGAATTAGATTACTTCTAAGATCGCTTCCAGACGAAAATCTAAATCTGTGATATGAAATTCTAGATTTTTAATTTCTTCCAGGGTCAAATATCTCCTTGAGTACCTCCATTGAAAACTGTGACCCTGCCTGGAATGAATGCTATCAAGGAGGCCATGTTCCAAGGAATATTTCTTCCATAAATAAGGTTTCTTAGCTTAGCATCTGTGAACTTTCTCTGTCTCTCTCTGTCTCTCTCTCTTTCTCTCTCTTTCTCTGAATACACACACACACACACACACACACACACATATATATTTCATAATAATTGGTTTCTTTTGGAATCCTATGCATTTTTATTTAATATTATCCTGAGAAGGGTGCCAAAGACTTCACGACACACACACACACACACACACACACACACATCACACCCAAAAGCCTTAAGAATTCCATCACAAAAGGTGGTCACTATAGAAGCCTTCAGATTCTAAGTATGGTTGGACTATTCACATTAGATAAACCTGTCAACCACTACACCGTTGCTCCTGTTGCTTGATTCCTTTTCAGAAATAAGATGTCTATGAACAGTTATTGCGTATGTTTTCTAGGCAAATGGCTTAAGCTGGGATCACTTTTCTTTAAATGCATTGGATACAGGTCTTTTGCTTTTTGTGTGCTTCTACATCTTTTATGAGTCAGTAAAATCTATTCCTATCCAGACCCAGGGTTTTCTTTTGGCCAAAGTGCCCCAAATCATCACAGTCCTGAAAGCACTGCTAAAGGCAAATTTTATGCATTAACCTTAATTTTAAAAATGGAAAGTCTAGAAAAATTCCAGAAAGAATAGTGCCAAATGCCTTGTGATGCAATGGCAGTAACAGCAATAATCACTTTGGAGTTATGGTCATGGTAGCAAAAAAAAAAAAAAACAACAAAAAGGGGGCAAAAGAAGGGAGTGATGGAAGGAAGGAAAGAAAGAAGGAAGAAAGAAAAGAAAGAAGGAAGGAAGGAGGGAAAAGAAGGAAGAAGGGAAAAAGAAAGGAAACAAGAAAGAAAGAAGGAAGGAAAGAAAAATGAAGAAATAAAAGAATGAAGAAACTAAGGAAGAAAGAAAGGAAGAAAAGAAGATAGCTACTATCATATAAACTTCTAAATCAGTCATTTGTTTGGGAAGTTCACATTTTCTGGCTTCTTTAGGCTCAACATTATCAATGACCAAAATAAGGTTGAATATTTCCTTTCTGGAGTGTTCTCATACCACAATGATGTGACTGTCTTGCAAAACCACAAATTAAAATATGTTATTCTCAAGAGAAAACCATTGACTCAGTTTCCTGTTATACTTAAGATTCTGTAAGGAGTTTCATGATGGTGGTGGTGGTTTGTGCTTATTTAGTGTGCACACTCTAAAAATTATACCAAAGTGGATAGGATCCTACTGTGCTAGGAGAATAGTAATACCTATTTGTAACATCCTTTGAATTCTCTCATAATATGAATTCCTATATTAATCAATAAGTATTTACTAAGCTCTATCCTTCTTCACTTTTCTTTCACTCACTTGATATAACCTATCTAAATATACAAAAATAGTGGTTTATTAAATGTATTTGGAATGGAAATGGATTTATTAAATGGATATTTGGTCCTAACAGATTTAATGTAACTCCAAAGCAATTTCAAACGAATATATGTTCAAAGACCCATAAACTTGCACGAATTTGAAACTACTGATACTCCCAACATGAATAAGACAAAACTTTTTAGTCTAACATTAAGCAAAGTCTATGTTAGCCTCTCAGAAGAAATGTCTGTATTTTGAAATGATTTTACTTCATTTTTATTAGACACAGATGCAGTCATATTAGTAGATTTCTTCTTCTTGTTTTTCTATGAAGCAGATTACTAGGTTACAAATGCTCCAGCTGCCATGCTTCAATAAGTAAGAGCTAACCGGCCCTTCTTCTAAATCACTATTCTTTCTCTTTTAATCTATCAGGGGTTGGGAAGCTAGGGCCTCAAGGCCACATGTAAATCCTCCAGTATGGCCCTTTCACTGAATCCAAAATTGACAAAACAAATCCCCAGCCTAGTCTTTCTCAGACAGTAGGTCACCTTTGTAGCTCACATTAGTATGGTATTTTAAATTATATGAATTATCTAGTTTGATTTTTCAAATGCCCCCATAAGGTAGATAATATCAATATCCTCATTTTACTGATGTGGAAACTGAGGTTCTGAGAAATTATTTGCCTAGGATCACCTAGCTAGTATTTGAGGTTTTGAATGAATGGGGGCATTTAAGTACTTACTATGTCAAGTCCTATGTCAAATGTGGGGAACCCAAATAAAAAAGTAGACATAGCTCCTGTCCTCCACTAGATTACCTTGTATATTACCCATGTGTGAGACAATGGAAAACATAATCAGGCCAATTTACTTTCAGACTATTTTTTGGTTGCAGGAAAGGGAAAAATAGCCATTCAGCACTGGAGTAAATTATGTTTTCTCCCTTTTTGTTATTTTATCTCAACATTCATACACACATATGTATTTTTCTATTAGTTGCCTATGTATATTGGAAATTAAACCATCATGCAAAAAATCTGAGACAAAGATTCTTTTTTCGTTTCACTTCTTCCTTCATGCACACACACACACACACACGCATACACACATAGACAAGAATGCACATGTATGTTCTTATGTTCAATCATTATTGGTTTATGTCTCTATGACCTGTTTTCTCATGTTACTTTTTTGCATCAAATTTTATATTTCCTTTTATTTTTCAGTTTTTTTATTTGTTCTAATATTACTTCTGTTTCCAGGAGTCATTGATGACTTCTGTTCAGTACATTCTAAGTTTGAGAAAGTCTATTTTTGGATAAAATTTCCAACTTTCTCATCTTAAGTATCTATTCTTCAAACTTGTTCCCTGAGCATTTTTATTTTACTTGGAATTCTTGTTTCATTTTTTCTGGGTATTCAGTTGTCTCTATAGAAAATCATTTTTTTCTTTGAATCTTTGAGTGCAATTGTTATAAACAATATCCACAACCACAGTCACATTTTAGGGAGGTCATTTATAAATTGATCAAGTGATCTCACTATTCCTTTATTCAACAAATTCCAATAGTTTGCTATTTTCTTTAGGATCAAATATGAACTTTTAAATACTACCACAGCTTGGCCCCAAACTACCATTCCATTCGTGTACATTTTATTCCTGTTGCCATGATACATGGATCCAGTCAAACTGGCCTTACTGTAGGTCTCATATATGAGGGAGGACAGAACAGGGGACAAGCATTGTACAAAGAACTTTTCAAATAGTATATATTTCGGTCCCCAAAACAATTCTGGGAGGTAGGTGCTATTATTATCCCAACTTTCCAACTGATAAAACTGAAGTAGACAGAACTGAAGTGACTTACCCAGGGTTGTACAACTAGAATTATAGAACTAGAATTTGAACTCAGGTCTTCCTCATCTACAAAATAATTTGGAGAAGGAATGTCAAGGCATTCCAGTATCTTTATCAATAAAACCCCAGATGGTGTCATGAAGAGTTAGACATGACTGAAATGTCTAAACAGCAACAACTTCTTGACTTTAAATTCAGTGTACTATCCACTGCACCATCTACCCGTCTAGACCTATCCATAAATATTAAATCTCTCTTATTATCTCTCTCTGTCTCTCTGTCTATCTCTGTCTCTCTTTGTCTCTCTCTCTCTCCCCCCCCCCCACCTTTCACACTGTCCATTCTCGAAAGTGTTTTGCAGTGGGATAAGGGGAGAAAGAGAGGTAGATAGATAAATTATATGACAAAATAGAGGCAAGAAAGAGATTTTATGGTGAAGGGGAAAATGTGAGAGGTGGGAGTGAATATATGAACCTTACTCTCATCAGAAATGGTTCAAACAGGGAATAACTTACATGCTCAGTTGGGTATAGAAATCTATCTTATCATACAAAAATTAAGAAAAAAGGGGATGAGGGGAAGGTGGCTGATAGAAGGGAGGAAACATTTAGGGAGATAAGAAGCAAACCTTCATACACAAACACTTAAAATTGTCTACTTTAGTTCCTCACCTATAAAATGAACTGGAGAAGGAAACGACAAACCACTTCAAGTATTTTTGTCAAGAAAACATGATGAATAGAATATAACTGAAAAATGACCAAACAGAAAAAGTGTGTTGTGTGTGTGTATGTGAGAGAGAGAGAGAGAGAGAGAGAGAGAGAGAGAGGGAGAGAGAGAAACACATAGGGGTGTATTTGCCCGTGTATGTAGACATATTTACCTGTATAAGTATACTTATTTCCTACAGTGGAATGTAAGAGCCTTGAGGGCAGGGGTATTTCATTTTAATTTTGTATCTTCAGCATGTTGGACAGTAGATGCTTAAGAAATGTTTACTGGTTGATTGAAAAGTGTCTAGAGGAATTCTGATTCATCCAATATGTTTAAGGTTCTTGTAATCATGCCATATGAGGTTTAATTGAAGGAATTCTAAGTGTTTAGAGAACAGAAGGCATTCTGGGGATGTTTTGCACCATATCACAAAAGCCTTAGTATAATTTAAAGCTATTAAGCTTTGAAAGGCTTAAAACTGTTCTGAAGGCTTTCATGGCATACTGTGCTTGTCTTAAATATTTAAATATTCTTCTTTTGGAAGAAGCATTCAACTAGTAATGTTTGGCTTCAAATGGCACAATTAAAGGCAATAGTTAGAAATTCCAGAATGTCAGATATCTACTCCTTATTAGGGGCATTTATCTCTCTCTGCATACATATGCATGGGAAAATAGTCTGGAGAATAGTTATTCCAGCTCTCCTGAAGGAATTCCTGATACTGTGTCCAGGTAGTTCAATGTTCTCATTCAAGTTTAGTCTGTGAAACAGTTTCTCTGAGACAGCTTTGGGTTTATTTCTGAGATGCCAAACTGGTTCTTAAATTGTAACCCTTAACTCTAAAGGGCTTATGTTTTAGAGACCATATGCAGAAATATCTAAATCTTAACTCAAACACCTCTAAAAGCTCCATCTTACCAAGTAAAATTTGGACTTCTTTGCCTGGCATTCAAAACACTGAGAATCTGGCATCCGTCAGCATTTCCATCTTTGTTTTGTACTATTTCCATCAACATACTGAATGCTGTAGCCAAATTGTATCATTCACTGTATCCAATATGTGTCCTTTTCTTTTGCCTCTCTATGTCTTGCTAACACTCATCCTTATTGTCTGGGAATCCCTTTTCCCACTATTGCTAGTTGAATTCCAGTCAGTCCCTTAGCTCAGTTCACATTATCTCTTCCATGAAGCCTTCTCCAATGCCCCCATTAGGTAACAACATTTCCATCCTCATATTATATCTAGAACTTCGCTTGTCCTTTTGTAAGAGCATGTGGCTTTGTACTTTGTAAGTTAGCACCACAAAAATCAGTGATTTCCCTATAGGCTCAGGTGTTGTGAGAATTAGTCCACAATTGTTTAAGACATTTCCCCCCTACCATTAGTTCTATTAAGTTCTTATATAATTGTCTACTTCTAGAAAGAAATCTATTACTGATCTCTCTTGTCATTTTGTAGTTCTTGAGTGCTGCTTTTTTCCCCATCATTTCATTTCTGTTGCACTATGTAGCATTATATAATTATTTTGCATTTGGAGAAACTGAATCTCAAAGAAATGAAGTCACTTGTCTAAGATCACCCAAACAGAATGTCAGAGGTGGGATTTGAATCTGATTTATGAACTAGGGCTCAAGAGAGACATCTGTGTGCAAATATAAATATACAATTTAAAAACTTTTATTTGCTTTCTTGATCATAGAGGGTTGGGATTAAAAGAAAACAAGAGTGTGATGTTAAAAACAGATGGATCCTTTTCTAGCATATTCCAAGAATCTAAGAAAACAAAACATTATTTGTGGGATATGTTGTAAATATGTTTAGTAGGCTAAGCATCTGGAGGGATCACCCTCATCTCTAGAACAAAGACAAATCATGTAAACAAAACAAAGAATTTTATGACATTCACTAGTTAGGTAAGATTTCAAAATATGAAGAATAAAATTTTCTTTCTAGGTGAAGAAATACAAAGGAAATTAGTGACAATACAATGAGTATTTGAATAGTCCTTTAAGAATTGCAAAGGTCACTATAAATGTCATCTCACTGGATTGTCTCAATAACTCTGTTGCTAGTACCTTCATCTTAGAAATAAGGAAACTGAGACTGGGAGAGGTTAAATGACTTGCCCAAGGTCACATAGCTAGTAAATATCATTGATTCGAACTCTTTTTCTCCAGGCTGTAGGTCCAGCACTCTATCCACTGTGCCACCTACTTGTCTATTATGTATAGAAATATAGAATATATATTAATATTTGTATATACATAAATGGATATCTGCACGTATGTCTGGATAGATAGACCGATAGATAGATAGATAGATAGATAGATAGATAGATAGATAGATAGATAGATAGACCTACATAAATTGCAAAGTGCACGACAGAGATAAGTGTGGGGTATTGATACAGTATCTTTTTTCACTTGAGTCTTTTAAAGCCCATGTTTTTTTGTGATTAACACAGTATATTGCATAATTAGGAATGAAAATATTTTGGATTACTGACATTTCCCATGATACTCAGGGAAGAGAAAGATGTATGGGAAATGTGGTGTTGTAGAAACAGGCTTGAATTTGGAATTAGTAGATACGGTTCTTCAATTTACTCACCGGATACCATTACATGAGTGCTACCCTCTCTGATCTGTTTTCTTATCTGTTAATAAAGGAATTGATCTGTATCTCTATAGGTCCTTCTGAGTCTAAATATATAAATCTTTGGTCATAGGACCAGAGTGAAACAAATGTTCTCTTTTTTTTCTCCAGGAAATTCAGTGTCATGAAAGACTAAATGCCTTATATTTTATTTGAACCTTCTGTTCATTCAGATGGGCATTTTCTCATATTATAACATACTGAATTTAAATAAAAACCTAGAACAATGTAAACTCTCTGAGGTAGGAACTGCCACATGCTTGTATTTGTACGAATTAATCAAATTTGTAAATTACATCTTACCCTGCTGGGGGCCGGGTTCATGGGGTGGGGGAAAAAAGATGAAATGGAATGCTCTGCCTTCAAAGAATTTGCATTCTGTAAGGAGAAATACATATAATTTGATTGAAGATACAAACAAATTAAATCAAGGTAATTTTGAGGAAGAGGCACAAACTAGTTATGGAGATCAGGGAAAAAATAATCATCAAGGAGGTGGTATTTGAGTTGAGTTTTTAATGTAGTTAGAGATTCTAAGTTTATGAGGAAAGAGTAAATTTCAACCAAAGGGGATAGCTTGTATGCAAGCATGGAGATGGGAGATGGCAGATAGGAGATAAAATGTTGTGAATGAGGAACAGGGAGAAAGGCATTTGGGTTGACTAGAAGAGGGCCCAAGTAATTTCTCTGGGCTTTAATTACTTCTTCTGTAAAATGAGATATTTAAATGATAGTAATATGTTTAATAAATATGAAAAGGTAGGTCAAAGTCAAGTTGTAAATGATTTTATATGCCAGAGAAGTTAAGGTGCTTGTGATATATTATTTTGTCTGTGTAGATTATGTATATCAACATGGATCTGTCTAACTGGCTTCCAAGGTGGCAAGAAGAGATATCTCTAGAATCTACTTCACTTACCTTTCTCCAAAGATGACTTTGATTCCTGCCAAGACAACGAACAGGACGTTGTAACCAAAGGATGACCATTTTGTTCTCCTTAGAGTGATTGGGTACAAGACAAGAATTGTACCTATCCCCTTTAAGTATTTTTAGTCTAAGGAGAGTGATTTTTGGGTTTAAACTGTACTTCTGATCACTTCCTTAATGAGAAAGGCATGCCCTGAGCTATGTATCTAGATTTTGATTCCCTTTCTACCAGATGCCAAATGTAGAAACTTATGGAGTTTGGCAGCTTCCTATGGACCCATGAACTGGGAGAGGCTGATGTGTTAATTTCAGTTGTTAGGAAAACAATATTGTACTCGTGCCCAGAGACAAGGGTTTCTGAAAAGACTGAAAAAATAATAAGTGAAGCAGTGTAAAAATAAACAAAATATATCTTCTTTAGAATAAGAAAATATCTTTGATATCATTTGTACCTCTTCTCTTAAATAATCCACATATACATATTTCTGAGACTATACATATGTATATATGTGTTTGGTATATATGTATATGTGTGTATCATCATACCTTCCCTGACTTTAATACTTCAGTAGTCATGTAATATTACAATATTACATGTCTCATTGTTCAACAACATCTGAAGAACCCTGGTACTAACATGATGTCATTTGTTTCAAGGAAAAGCTTGGAGTCACTAAAATGACCTAGCAGTTTCCCAAAGACAATTCAATCTTTTCTTCTTTTCCCATTCAATTTTGGGTCTGCCTTATTGGCCATTTGTAGTGTTTCTCCACTGACACAGAAAGTGTATAGGCTGTAGATGGATACATCCAGCTGTTTCTCTTTGCTATCTAAATGTATTTGATTGCTATTTGCTATGTGTGTTCACTGTGGAATTGGCATCTGGTAGAAAGGGAGTCAAACCCTAGATACATAGCTTGGGGCATACCTTTCTCATTAAGGAATAGTGATCAGAAGTACAATTTAAACCCAAAAAAGCATTCCTCAATGACTTGATTTTTTTTCCACTGTGGGGAAAGAAGAAAAAAATAATTTGTATTATAATTTCGTAGAAATAGCAAGTTATACACAATAGAGTTCCAGTTTCATATTTCATATGTGATCATCTTTTTTTTAATTATATAAGTTTATGGAAATACTTGTTTTATTCCATAAATTAAAATATTGTTTTTAAAAAGAGCTCTTCAGTGTTCTGGCTTTGGTGCAATCAAAAAACTATATGTTGTTGTTATTTTCAAAAGCTTGATGGAGGGAATAGAGTACTGGTCTCAGAATCAGAAAGCCCTAGGTTCAAATCCTACTTTATTCATTTACTATCTGTGTGACCCTGGACAAGTCTTTTCTGTGTTTGTTTCTTCTCATATGAAGAGGAAACTGACTTGATACCCTTAAGATATCTTTTCAACTTTAAATCTAGTCTGTGATGATCATCCACAAAGCGGAGTGACTTAGCAGTCCCTCTTAAATTTAAACCCTGCTCTGTGCTTCAACCTTGGCAGTGATATGTTTACCTGTTTTGATATCAATTATTGGGGGATATTCAACGAAGTTGTTTCTTTTTTTCTATCTTATATAATTTTGATTTATATAAGAAAGACACTTGGTGGGATACAAATATTCAGACAGATAAAACATTTATTTAGTGCCGCTGTGGGACAGGCATAGTGTTAAGAACTGACCATACAAATTCCTTGTGCCCCCAATGAGCTTATATTCTAATAAAGGAGCAGCCAGCAGTCAAGAAAGACTAGAATTGCAACCCAGATGTCTCAACAGTACTCTAATAAAGACCTAATGATAGTGGCAGATGATTAGTGGTAGAAAGTGGAGATTATAAAATCAGCTCTCAGCTGCACAAGCCATAGCTCTGTCACTCCCATAAAGGAGATCTCACACATACAGACAGCCTCTAGGGGAAGAAAAGACAGAAGGACAGACCCATTGACCCAGAGACAGGATTCCAGACTCAACCTGCTCTTTTCCCTGACACCCATCTTTACAAAAAACAGGAATAAGTAGGCAATATTGATCCTGGAGGGCAGCTGGGTAGTGCAGTGGATAGACTTCTGTGCCTGAAGTCAGGAAAACTAATCTTCCCAAGTTTAAATGTGGCCTCAGACACTACTCATTAGCTGTGACCCCACGCAAGTTATTAACCCTGTTTGTCTCAGCTCCTCATCTGTAAAGTGGTAAAACACTCCAATATCTCTTCTAAGAAAATCCCAAACAAGGTCACAGAGAGTCAGACATGACTGAATAGTAGCACTGACGCTCTAAACCTTAGCTGACAGGGCCTGGGGCCAGCATTTATATTCTGGAATACTATCCTAGAGCAAGTCTTATTCTTATTTATACAATAATAATATTATTATTATATAATAATGGACAGCTAGGTGGTGCAGTGGATAGTGTTCCTGGCCTGGAGTCATGACTAAAAAACGACTGAATAACAAATGGGAAGGATGCAAAAGACCCCAAAACAGAAGAAGAGGATAGCTAAAAGGAGTCTCAAGAAGAAAAAAAAACACATTGCCCCAAGATTAATTAGAATTCCTAGAAGAAATGAAGCAAGAACCTTTTGTTTTATGAATTTAGTATATTATAACTGAAATGAGAATAGCAGGGGAAAGAATTAGAAAAAGAAATGAGAGTTATTGAGGACATATTTAGAAAAGGATCACACAGAAACTTATTCTTTTCAGCTGTTTCTAGTAATTTTAAAATTGCATGCTGTCCCATGGAGCTGAAAATATGAAGTATCTCATATGAAATCCAATTGAGTTGGGAAATGGATCAATTAATTAAGAATTATTAAACTACTTGAAAATTATGGGGAAAAACAGATATTATATTTCAAAAAATAAACTCCTTAACCTATGAGAACAATACAGGAAAGTGAAAATAGTAAGAATCCACTGAATATCCTGAAAACAAAACAAAATATAAGCTTCAAATAACAGGATAACCAAAATCCAAAGTGGTCAAAGAGTCTTGTAAGCAGTTAGAAAGAAAGAGTTCAAGCACTTAGGAGCTATAGTCAGGTTATACAAGATCTGGCAGTTACCACAATAAGTAACAGGGAATATGTGATAAGGTATTTCAAAATAAAAAAAATAAATGAAATATAGATTTACAATGAAGAATAAATTTATCCAGGAAGTTTAGTTTAATCCTACAGTGGAAAAAATATTAAATGAAATAAGGTATTCTAAGCACTTCTAATGAAAGAACAGAGCTATGTAGAAACTTGGAAACCTAGATACTAGATTTACTAGCAATACTATAAAGTATAGAGAATTTAGAAATTGGAAGTAACTTTAGAAGGATGAAGTGTTTACACTGTAGTGGCAGGGGGAGATCACATAATTATTCCTTCAAAATTTTTTGGTTGTCTGGGGTCATAGAAAAAAAATAAAATAAGACAAAGGGCTTGGAAAAAATTTTTGGTAATATTTTGATGAGCTTAAAAGAAGCATTGAAAGGGAAAGGGAACAAATATACACTAAAGAAGAAATGAGGGGAAAGGTTTGGTGAACTTATCTTACATAATAAGGATGTACAAGTAGTAGTCTATACAAATAAGAAAAGTATGTGGGTAGGCATCACTTAAACTGATTTTCACTTGAACTAGTTAAGGGTGGATGGAAGACACAGATTTTCGTGTGAAAATATTTTCAACTCAGAAGGAAAATAGAAGAGTACAGGGATAAGGGAAAAGGGAGAAGAAGAGGGAAGGTAAAATCTAGAAAGATGTAATCATAAGCAAAACTAAGTCTAAACTCAGGGAAGAGAGATTGTGAGGAAGACTGGAAAATAAAAAGAAGGAACAGGTAAGAGAAGAGGGCCAAGGGAAACTGATTACATTAAGCACAGAACATGGTTATCAAGCATACTACAGTGCCCAAGACTCTCCTCTTTGCCCCATTTGACTGAACCTTGGAGTCCAGGAAGGAGTGTAATGGATAATGAGGTGGAAAAGGTAAGTTGGCCCCAGGTTATAAGGGCTTTAAAAGTCAAACACGAGCTTTAGCTAAAAACCCTAAGAAGACATTGTCATTATTGAATAAATGAGTGATTGGGTCATGCCTATGCATGAATAAAATCATTTTGGTATTTATGGAGGACAAATCAGAGAGAGAGGAGACTAGAGTATTGAAATAGTCCAAGTAGGAGGTGATAAGTGTCTCAGATAGGATGATAGATATGTGAACAATGAGATGAAATAAGATGTAAGAGGTATTGTAGAGTTAGAAACAAGATCTGATTGGATAAATGAGGTAATGGCAATTGAAATGTCAAAGATAACTCCAAGAGTGCTAACATTGGACATGGAAAGGATAGTGATCCCTTTGACAGGAAGAGGGAAGCTAGGAAAAAGAGTTAGTTTTGGAAAAAGACAATTTTGTTTCACATATATTATGTTTGAGTTTGTGGATAAGATGCACTGTATGAAATGATCGACAAGCAATTGTTGATTTGGAACTGAGGATCAGGGTTGGGGGAGAGACTAGGGTTGGATATCAAATGATTTTATTATAAAAGGAATGGAGATGAAGATTCCCAAAGCAGAAGTTACAGTTAACAGAGGTGTCATCAGTTCTGGGAAAAGATGCAGATATATTAGAACAGCCTATGGGAAGAAAATAAGGGAAGGAAATGAGCATGTATTAAGTCCCTACCAGATGGAGAAGATCAAGTATTCAGGAGGAGATGGTGTTCTTCAGAGCCAACTGCTGCAGAAAGGTCAAGAAAAATGAAGCAGAGGAAAAGGATAATTTGACCAACTTCTTCATTTTTCTCTCCTAGAGATTCTGTTTTCCCTCATTCCATTTAGCAATAACTTTGCTGTGTCATCTGTTTTGATTTATGGTGAGAATATTAACAAAAGATTTGATTCCTACAATTTAAATCCTACTCACTAATCAGTAGAGAAAGATCTAGAAAATCTATAGATAAGCTGAAGCTTGCATGTGATATGATTTTTCAGATGTGATTCCAAAAATATTTTGTCACCTTTTTTGACTGCTCTTATCATCACTGCAGAAATAAAAAGGGGGTTAAATGGAACTGAGGACCATTTTTCAATTTTGTCTTCATTCATGGGTTCCTTTGACTAGAGAATTCATCACCTAGTGACCAACCTACTGGTGGTGAGCCTCTCTTTCCTGTTCTAGGTGAAGCATAAGAAAATCGACACTATCTATTTATCAGACCATATTTGAAGCTGGCCTCCACTCTTACGCTCTTCAGTTAACCAAGATTAACCAAAAATGACTGTTTGGAATCAAAGTGTGACTCTGGATGATAAATTAAATGTTCATTCTATCATGTCTCTCCCCTACGCATAATCAATAACAAAATCAATGGTTCTCTACTGCTAGAGGATGTGTGTGTTCTCTTGTTGCTGAAGAAGACCATACATGCCATCAGAGAAATAATGACATGACTTGCACTTGACTTTGTTTTGAATGAGGGAGGGCTGTGCAAGGTCACCAGTCTTACTTTTCCTTCAGAGCCATTTGAATCCAGTGACCAGATATTCATCAGGATGACTAGAGATGACTCAGGATGAGGCAATTGGGATTAAGTGACTCGCCCAAGGTCATACAACTAGTGTCAAATGTCTGAGGTGAGATTTGAACTCAGGTTCTCCTGACTCCTGCACTGGTGCTCTATCCACTGTACCACCTAGCTGCCTTGCCCCGCCATTTGAGTTTACTAGAGGATAGAAATCATATGATAGAATAGCCTCCAAAATTGCCTCCAAATCCACAATGTCAAGTATATATCCCACCAATCTTTTCTATTCTAAGCAGATAAGTTTGCTTCCACTTACCCAATTTGTCTCTTCTATATATAGATATAGATATATGTATGTCATATATATCTATATAGATACATATATCTATATTGATATATGTATGTCATATAATATATGAATGTCCTATTATATATATATATATAATGTGTGAGTGCATTACTTTTTCCTCCTATTAACTTTAGCAAATTAATTTTTTAATGAAAAAACAAAACTCTATTGACAAATAGACATAATCCAGAAAAATTCCCCCACTGGCCATGTCCGTAGATTTTTTTGTCTCATTCCTCAAGTCCATGACCTCTCCAGCAGGAGACAGACTCTGTTTTTCTTATCCAGTCTTCTGAAATCATAATTGATCCTTGCATTAATCAGAGTTTTGAAGTCTTTCAAAGTTGTTTTTCTTCTATAATGTTCTTGTCACTATATAAATTGTTCTTCTACTCTTGCTTACTTACTCTGTATCAGTTCATAGAGGTCTTCCTAGGTTTTTTTTTTTTTGGATGTATCTTACATGTCACATTTATATCTTTACATAGTTTTGCATGTCATTTGGATGCTTCCCATATCTTATTCCTTAATATCTATACTACTCCTTTGGTATTAATTCATTCCTATCTTGTACTGCCAGTTTTTAAAAAAATGAACACTTTTTTCTTTCTTTCTAATGAGATTATACACCCAAGTCAACACCTCCATCTTGTACTTCTTTGGCTCTTCTACTATATCTTTCATATAATATGTGTACAAAAATTCATTGTTTTTTACTTTTATTTTCCTATATTTCAATTCATAACTCAGTGCATCAGGCTTCAGCTTACAACCTGGGAACTTTCTAGGATTAGAAGTCAAAGTGATGCATAAAATAGACATAAAAATACTCTTCCTCACTTTTATTTGGATATCTCAGTTGCTTACTATAGTATTACTGGTGTAAAGAAAAAACAACTGCTCATATCTATTAAAAATAATGAAACTAACTAAAAGCATCTCCTTACCAGCTGTTGGTATGAAATATCATAGCATCACCTCTGATAGTTCAGTTTAAATATTAATGAAAACCTTAAGCTTCAACTACAGCAGTTAATTTAGTATTTCAATTCATATTCACATCCTGGTACAAAAAGAGGAGAAAAATGGGGGTGGGAGGGGGAAGATGTTTTAAGGGATTTGTGAATAACTCATCCCTTGGCAGACAGCCTGTTTTCCAATAACTCAGCACAGATGTTATTTGTCTGTCACAAGGAATACTAGCCTATAATAGGCTCACTTGGTTCTTTGTGTTTATGTATGTGTGTATAACATGTGTGTGCATGTGCGTGTGTGTGTGTGCATGGCAAAGCTAATGCACTGCATGGTAAACCATAATGATAAGAACCTGTCAATTTTCCAAAGAAATTTTGCTGTTTTTAAAAAGGGTTAAAGCAAGTGTAAACACCAAAGAAAAGTTCCAAGATTGTAACACAAAGCTTAAAGCTGAGATCAAAAAAAGACTAAATACCTTTTAATCTTACTCAAATTTATTCATAATCAGTGAACTTCTGAGCTTTGATTGATAGACTCCAATAAAGGTTGTTTCTCCTACATGAGAGCCCCAGACATACAGCATTTTGCCAACCCTGTGATTTTCATATATTAAAGAACACAGTTCTCAGCTAAATTTGAAAGTGCAAATAGATTTCATGCCTGAGTTTCATCTTGTTCTCCTAAAGATTCAGCCTCATGTAAGACCAAATGTTTTCCAATTCCTTTATGAATGCCTCAAGAAAATACCCCTACATTTGGGCTTATTGTGTCGGGTGAACAGTGATTGATCTTGTCAGGAGAAAGCCAGCCACATTTAGCCACTTGCAAAGCAAACACTAAAGCCAATATCTTAGTCAAGTTCCCTCTGCTACTACTTCAGCTGTCAAAGTCACTGGTGCACTGCAGCATTCAAGGTAATTTCCATTTAGTGGTGAAAGCTGTTTTCTTCAATTTCTTGGCTTCTTTGTCTTTTCACTTGCCCCCTATCCATCTAATACCACTCAGATGTCATTGGGACACTTACATTTACCTCACCCCACTGATTTCTCCCCACCTGCATGACATTCCAATAGTGTCAGTGCTGATGATGCATTATACGTCCGGCACTTGGTTCGATGGTGACATTCCAGAGCAGAGCACAGCCCATGGGCATCTGCTGGTATGTAGGATCTCTCCTCTCCAGCAATTATTCAGTTTGATTACACACTGATGATAAGCTATTAAAAGGCACTCATGCACGTCTTTCTATTTACCAACATTCTCCTTTGCTTCTGCCTGCCATGCGAGAGCCTAATTGTGGCAAAGTGAATAGAAAAGTCTGGTGGAGGTGCCTGCAGTGAGGGCGGCTCTTCAGCTTAGTTAAGATGACTCCTGTAAATATAACTGTATTAGTGGGATGGCATAAACAGATTAAGTCTCAAAAAAAAGTTTCAAGAGAAAAAGAAAGAGGCATACTCCAATAGGATTAGCTGTAAGGACCCAGCTTTTTAGGAGGGAGTTCATTTATTCTTGTCTTTTTTTCATTCTCCACTAAAAGGTGATTATGGGACTAGGATTCACACTGTGAATTTATACCCATGTTATTTATACACATGCATAACACAGGGCATATTCTTCTACAATGAATCAATAGACATCACAAGTAAAATTCATTAAAAATAAACAAAACATTTTCTGCATATTCATTCTAGGTCCATGAAATTGCACATTAATAAAACGGGCTTTCATATGAATCTTTATAAGAATAAATAAATACATGATCAGTTATTCTGATTTTTGTTTTAGTCTCAGAATGCTCTCAGGGAAGAAAAGGATACAGGGAACAACTTTGATGATGTAAAAAATTCATATTACTAAATTACATATCTTACTACAATGTTCTCCCTCTCAACTGGTAAAATCTTCAATAGTTCTCTATTGAATCCACAATAAAAAAAAAAACAAACCAAACTTATAAATATGGAATCTATCACCTATACCAGATCATCTTGTGCCCCCAATCTGGTTTTCATCTATCTCTCAGGTTTATTTTATATCATTCTATTTTATTAACTCTGTTTTCCAGGTCAATTAGAATTAGCTTTTGCTCACTCACAATTCTGTCTCCTATAGTGGGCTTCAGCTCAGCCTTGTTTATATCCCTTGTGCCTAGCAGAGTGCCTGGCACTTAGCAGGTATTGAATGTTTGTTGAATTGAATTGAATTTACATATTTCTTTGATGTGTATAGCTTACAAATAGATCTATTATAAAACCTTTATTTAAACATATATCTGTAATGTGTGTGTTCGTGCAAATATGTGTCTATAATGATACTTTATGGATATCTAGCTCCCAATCTGATATGTATTGTATTTTAAATTGATGATTCATCTCAGTGAAGCAGTAAGTGAGGAAAATGATTATTTTAGAACCAAAGAGTGTAACTGACATCCTGTAGAACTATCAGTTCCCACGTAATAGATGTTCCCTACAAACACATGACACGTATTCTCTCAGATTCAAGACTGTCTCATCTAAGCTAGTGAGGGGGAATTGTAGAAAATTTCTGAGACTTAGCCTGACTAGACAATGACATCATCATTCACAAGGCAGGGCAGTTCATTTCTGGGGTAGCAGCTACTGTCTATATGCCTCGTGGGGGTACCAACCCCTCTCCTATTCTACTAAAGAAGGTCTAGATATTCTGAGTTTTCCTTAGACTGGCCCATTGTGATATAGGAGTTGGGCTATGTTTGGATACAGTGTCAGTGTCACATGAGACTGCTCTATGGCAGTTCTGAGGAGTTTGGCTACTACTGTAGCTTTTCTCATATGTGTATTCTTGTTTTCCTAGAGCACATGTATCTATGTTGAAAGTTATATTCACTGGGCTATCTTAGTTGGCCAGAGTATAACTTATGGTTAGACAGTGATAGCTCTGGGTCATAATATTGAAAGAGCTAAGACTTTGATAAAATGCTTTCTGAGCTTTGTTCCTTCTCTCTGATGTGGTTATGTCAGAAATTGTAAGAATTTTGCTATCAGTGACTGAAAAAACAAAACAAAACAAAACTAATGAACATATATTTGGGAGTGCCTTTATTACACTTCTGAACTATTAACTTTAAAATTATGCCAAAAACAGTTTATAGGAATGTTGATGATTTGTGTGGATTTACTTTATGTTCTACTATTTTCCTACAATTATTTGTTGTTTCAACTAACTTCGTAGTGGAGTCTTTGGGATTTTCCAAGTGTATCAGCATATCCTGCAAAAAAGAGATAGTTTTATCATCTGCAGAAGCTATAAAAAATGGGAGGGTGCAAAAGAAGAACTGGAACTGACCTGAAATTAAGGAAATTCCAGTTCTATTTTTTACTAAATCACTAACTAGCTTTGTGACCTTAGCAGGCTTCAATTTCCTTGCCTATAAAATTGCTGTCCCTAATGTCTTTCCTAGCTTTACTCCTCTATAGAATTTGAATTTAAGATGGATCATTGTTAAGCTCAATTTCTTTTGGAAACTGACCTTTTAGAAATGCATTGTGAAGTAAGTGAAATGTTTTCTGGAAAACTGTAAAGCACTTAGAATTATTGCTAAACATATTCTAACATTTTCTTGGCTACTATATGTAGTGCATGTATGCATGTATGTATGTATGTGATGCATATACATGTGTATACACACATTCATGTGTATATATGCACACATATGTACAGATACATGTAATCTCATGGGCTCTCAATTCTTATGACAAAATTCACATTCAGTTTAACATACAGTTTTTCTCATCTGCAAAAGAGTGAAAAAATAACCCTGATCACCCAGTCTGTCAATTCTTCTTCCCAGTTCCCCATAGTATCTCCTAGTCTTGAACATAGTTTCCAGATTTCATCTTCTATATACGTAGCCTATTTCCTCGATCTGGGAATGATCTTGTATATAGATCAAAATAGATTCGAAAATGAAATATTTCTAGGTAAAAAGGGTAATATGGCTAATTGCTTAAAGTTACTTTTAAAATGACAAAAGTAATTTCAAAGTAATTCTCTATTAAATGAAATTCTTAAAACAAATTGCCAAGGGATACTGTCCAAGAGCAAGATATAATTTTAACACTCATAGATGCATGCATGTATAAGCTATATCACAGTGCAAATATATTACTAGATTACATATTAAATGCATGTGGCACATAATATTTTAAATATATGTACATATATAATGCATGTTATATATATTTATATTTAATGTATGATGTTAAACATATATTTAATGTCTGAATTTATTTAGTTGCTTCCTCTGAAAATCTTAATTTCTACAGTTGTTGAACAAGAAAATATTCATGTAAGATGCTCATAAAAGTAAGGACACTTCCCTTGATGGTGGCACTCAGCAAAGACCAAGTGTCAGCCTTCAATCCAAGGAGTAGAGAGCATTAAATCATATTTCCTCAATTCTAGAACATATAAGACATCCCCATGATCTAAAATGTTCATACTACATTACTAGACTTTCTAGGCTAGTTAAGTGATTTTCTTGCTAAATGATCTGTGGATGTTGCGTCTAATAGGGTTTTGTTGACCACCCTCACAAATCCTCCTGCAGTGCCACAACTCAAGTATTCTTATGTTTTTATGGGACCAAGCAGTGAGAGGTGCGGAGGAAGACAAGTCAGTTTGTCAGTGAGAAAAAGCAATTGATTTTGGCAGCCTGATGAATACAATGTAGCTATTAAATGAACACTTTATTATCTGTGGTAATTAATGCAGATGTGGTCATAAAAACTCATCTCTTCAGTGAACAGATGAGGATCTGTTTAAAGAATGGAAAAGCTTTTTTCCCCAGATTAGTCTACTAGACACAGTTGGGTTCAGGGGCCATGCTATCTGTCAGTCACTTAGATCAGTATCAAAACACAGTCTGGTAATTTAATTTCAAGTATAGTCCTTTCAGGACTACACATAGAGATGACCACTCAACAGTTGTCATGTAATAAATTCATCAAGGTTACATCTCTTATGTTTCTTGTATGCTAAAACTTTTTTTTTTTTGCCAGGTAAGTATGGGTCCTTTCTCTGTGAATTGGTAGTAACCTCTATGAAGGTAAGTTAGGTGACTATTTCTTTATCTCAAAATAGCCAGTGATCAGTGCACTGTGAACGTTTAAAAGTGCTATTGAGTAACTGACTTTCTCAAGGACTTACTGAAGGAAACCCTCTATTTTTTAAGCTATAAAATTCCTTAACTGGAGTTAAATAAGATAATGGAATATATAAATGTAAATGAATAAAATGGAATCAAAACTTACATTTATGAACTAGAATATAGGGATAATGAACTGGATCTATGATTCCATTGGTATAGGCCCTCCCAGATGAAGAGGAGAATTCCACACTTCTCTCTATTTTATGGTCTTGAATAGTTGTGTTGAAGAAAATTCTTTAAATTCTTTGATGGGGCAAATTCTTTATCAATCAGGCTTTCACCCTGACTAGTGAGGTAAAATTTAGGACAAAGAGAATTAAATGGAGTATATTGTAAATATATCATTGTAGCTACACACTAGAGGGCTGATCATTGATGACCAGCAATGACTTCAAGGCGAGACAGCTTTGACCGGTTATTGCTGTTGCTGCAACATTTGTAATGAGATTTAAAACAATTCAGATAGGTCCACATCAGCAAAAGAGGTTGAGCTTTTACCTTGCTCCCCAAGGTAGCAAATACATGACTATTTCCAGGTAGGGATTCATATCACAGGTAGGAGTATGTGATAAAGAACAGGCAATGCATAAAACTTCACATTAGCTGTTCTCTTTCCCACCAGAGCCTCCCCCAACTCTGGTTGACAAGCAATACTGGGAACAGTGAGTTATCAGCATAACTTTCAATAGTTGCCTAGATCATTATCATAATGTTAGTCATAAGTAGATTTTTTTGTGCAAATCTATGTGATTTATATATCTGTAAACATAATTATGAAGGAATGACTTGCCCAGCATCTCACAGGCAATGTATATTAGACATAGCACTTGAATGTTTCCAAGTAGAAGCTTCAAATATTACAAGTAAAAAACATATGGAAGTTCAGTGACTATTTTTCAGGGGTGGGAACAGACCTATGATGTCTTTTGGAAACTGCTGGTGGACAAATATGGATCTGCTATTTGTCTATAACTTATATTCTTGGTGGCTCACATAGGACACTGAGAAGTTAAAAGACTTGCTATGGCCATAAAGGTAGTGTATTTCAGAGAAAGGAGTAGAAGTCAGGTATCGTTAACTTAACTACACTGTCATCTATTTATTGTGTAATATTAGGGGGTAAAACAACTAGAAGAGTACTAGAGATGTTTTTCCTATTGCTATATAAGCTCTCAGTTTGATAATATATAACACTAAGTTAACTGAAAGTAAACATTCATCCCGGGGCATGATAGAAGAGTAAAACTGTCTCCATTCAAACCTGCAGGACAACGCTGTTTCACTCAGACAGTATTTTAAAATTTACTATTGGAAACTAGTTTCCCATCTGCCTGTTCTCCTCTCCCTTATCTCTACAAAATTTATTTGAAAATGGAAGTGGTTAATTCTCCTGGACTCAAGAACATTTAAAACTATTATCATAATGCTAGACACCATTGGACATTTTTTGGGGGAGGGGAGCAAATTCATGTAATTTATGAATCTGCCAACATTTGTTGTTAAGGAATGAGGGAGATGAGGACCATATGCAAATGGTGCTAATCACTCACCTTCAACATTCTAAGATTCTCTAAGTGGATGAACAGTGTCATAAATTGGGGTACAGAATTCAGAGAAATGAGATAGGAGGCATGGTGAAGGCATGAGGAAATGATGTATAGGGGGTATGTGTGTGTGTGTGTGTGTGTGTGTGTGTGTGTGTGTAGTGGAGTTAATAACCTATCCTCATGTATAGCAGTGATGATGTTGCAGATATGTCAATAGTATATTCAACTGGGAAAAAATAGTTATAAGGGTATTTAAGAAATATTCTGTATATCTTGAATCTACTGAAAGATGGCACAGCAAAAAAATGTATATGTATATATAAAATATATATATATAGACATATATGTATGCATGTACAGCACACATATGTAAAAGGAGCAATATTAATTTGTCTCAGTTCTCTGTACTGTAGTGAGCTCTGGTTTGCTGCTATACCATAACTACATCGCCTTTTCACATCACCAGGGTCTAAAGCAAGATACATCTCCATGGCAACCATGACTCTAATCTGGAGCCAGAAAATGGGAATTCTGTGATATGCAGAATGTTTGTTCAGGGGTACTGCCTTCGCAGACAGTGCCTTCAGGGGTCCAGCTGCTAGATATCAGCCCTAGGGATAGGAGCCATCATACCTTTTCATCCTATTCCCTTCACTTCTCTTTCCCTCCTACCCCCTACCCCAACCATGACAGACATTTTATTGTCAAGTTTCTGGCATTACTCCATGGGTGCTGGAGGAATAGTATCTAAATATTCTATCATAGTTTAAGAAAAAATATAGAGGGCTTCATATTTATTTCTCTTTTTTCCTTTGGAATGACTGTAGACTTGGGCAGGGGACATGTCTATCTAATCTGCTCTCCCTTGTCTCTCTCCATTTCCTAGTTCAGAAAAAGGTGAATTTTTAAAAACAGGAAAGCTTTGGAACTTTGCAACTGAATAAAGTCAGTCTAGAATTTATCTCTGTCAGCTTGACCTTCTAAACATATTTTTCTATCATACAGATCTTCCTTAGTTATTCTTGGGCATGGTTGTCTAACTCGCTTTTCAATATGACTCCTTTAAACAGGTGGAATCCATCAGGTGAGAGCTGAATATCTTATTTTATTCTAGTCATGTCATCCTAAATATTTATCTGTAAATAGAAAACAGTAGAGACTTAAGATGCTTTACAGGTAAATTGGGCCTTATCTCCATGTCATACTAATGTATTTGTAACATTTTACATAGATGATCAGATCTTACTTTTTGTTAGGGAATAAACTGGAAATATTACAGGACTGGCAAGGAAGGAAACTGGGTGGGGATATCCTTAATCATATAACATTTTTATCAGACTGATTCCATGCCAGAAGCAAAAAAAAAATGTTCTTTAAAAAAAAAGAGGTTGATTTAGTGTACATAACGTGCCTATATAAGATCAGATATCTCTCAATAAGTCAGATTTAATGATATAAAAACCAGAATACATTGATGACTAATTGTAGAATCTTTTAATTGAACAGAGTATATGCGGGGGCAGGGTGAGAGAAATTAAAGTTTCATTTAACTTGGGTAAAGCTGAGCCTTTGTCGCTTAAAAGCCTGCCTGTATCTTAAAAGAGCTGTCCTCTCATAGAAAACAGTGAAAGAAGATGGGAAAACTTTTCATATCCAGCTAAGAATCTGTACACAATTTCCCTTTTTTCTTTAACATACATATGGAAACAAAATAAACAAAATATTTCCCAAACAAAGTTTCAATACAAAATCTTCCAATAGCTCTTTGCTAGGGTAAGACAGAAAAGGTCCTTAAAACATCCTTTTCAGGGTTGAGATGATAAAGTGAAATTGTAGTAGGATATTTTTTTCAAAATAGAAAGGCACCCCTTTATTTATATTCAACATCTCCTTTAGTTTTATTTAATGTGGCCTTGTTCATCTGTTTACGTGTGGGGAAATCATAGAAACATAATGAGGCAGATTGTCATTACAAGCCGACTTGCACAATAGGTTTGAAGACACAGTTTTCTTGTTTGTTTTAACATTAGTTTCTCTGCTAAAACAGAGATGTTGAAGTAATGAAGTAAGGATGATGAAAGAGCAATTCATCCTCTGCTTCCTTTTGGATAGGCAAATGGTGTTAGACCTGTGTGTGATTTACTTTGTGGGCAGCTGGAGCAGAGCTCAAGTCCCTGAAAGGACTTTCTGTTCTAGACATGGGGTCCTTCCAATGGCAGCAAAAAGTGTTGCACAGATGAGTCACCCTCATGTCCAGGTGCTGGCTTTATTCTGTTCCTGGACCCTGGCTCACAGTATCTTCACAATCACTGAGTTGTCCAAGTATTCCGCTTCTGTATCAAAGAACAAGGGATGTATTTTCCTTTTCACTTTGCTTTTCATAATGCCAAAAATAGCGGTCTTTTTTTTGAAAATAAACAAATAAGGACAATTAGAATGATTGACTTAGTTAACAAAGGTCCAACTGGACCAGTTAACCCTTCTCTTTCACAGGAATCACAGAAACTGAAGATTACTTAAACGTCTCAGAGGCCATTTAGTGCAACAAGAATCCTGAACAAGATCCTTTCTGCAGTATCCCCGAGAAGTTGACATTCAGCCTTTGCTTAAAGATACTTTAGAGAAAAGGAAATGAGTAGTTCATAATGGAACTCATTTCATTTTTGGATAGCTCTTTGTTAGTAATTACTCACTTTGGTCGATGTCTTTTGTTCTCAAAGAGGACCAAAATGACATCACAATATTAGAGTCACATTTCAGCGTGTTTGACTGGGGCTGATCAGACCAATATAAGCTCAGAATATTCTAGCACAAGTCAGGCACAAACAGCCTATGGGAACTTTTGGGGTGGATCCTCTAAATCTGAGCATCTCACATTTCTTTTGACCTTTAATTGTGCTTTGTTCGTTCGTATAATCTAAAACTACCTTTCTACAGTTTCTATCCATTGCTTCTTGTTCCTTGGAAAGTAAATGGAATAAGTTTGATTCCTATACTCAGAGAGGTTGCCAGTTGATATAGTGTAGAGCTCTAGTCCTGCAGTGAGGAGGACTTGAGTTCAAATCTTCCCTGAGGCAATTATTATAGCTTTGTGTCCCTGAGCAAATAATTTAACCTCAGTTTCCTCAATTGCAAACTATAAGGATAATAATGGCACCTACCTTCCAGAATTTTCAGGATCAAATGAGATAATATTTGTAAGGGGCTTAGCACAGTGCCTGGCACTATGAAATATTTCTTATAGAATATTTCTTTCCTTTTCTTCCACATGAGCATCTTTCAAATAATTGAAGCTGTTAGTTTAATTTCCCTTCTCCACTTATCTTTTCCAGACTAAACCATTTCTGGTTTCTTCAATTACTCATCCTTAATGAATATAGTATCTCTCATATATAATTTTACAGTATAACATAGCATAGCATAGTGCGGGATATAGGGGAAACTAGGAGGTCCTATGGTTAGAATGCTGAGTCTTGGAGTCAGGAAGATGCATTTTCCTGGGTTCAAAAGTGTCTTCAGACACTTAGTAGCTAGGTGACTGACAACTGACTTAACCCTGTTTGCCTCACCTTCCTCATCTGTAAAATGAGCTAATGAAGAAAATGGCAAACCACTCTAATATCTTTCACACAAAAACCCCAAATGAGGTCACAAAGAGTTGGACACAACTCAAGTGACTGAACAACAAAATGTAGTGTAGTGTGGCACACTATAATATAGTATAGTTACCTAGCAGAAGGCATTGCATCTATTAGACACATAATAGATGCATAGATATTTGAGGTATTAAATAACGAGCTCTTTGTTTGGATCAGTTAAAGTATACAGTCCTTTGGAACTGTTCATTCCATAAGATTTATCACTGAAATGAATGGTGGAGATCTAGTCATAGTTCTTCACTCATTCTAAGAATTTTCTTCATAAGGAAACTGAGGCCCAGAAATATGACTGGGTTGTCCATTGTCACGCAGTTTTTCATTGACTTACTGAGTGGAAGCTAGAAGGAACCTTAGAAATCATCTTCAGTGGTGTGACAAATGGTTTTTGTTTACCAAACAATTCTTTGAAAATGCAGGATACACTTTTAAGTTTATTCATCATTAACATTTTCTTCTTCATGTCCTTAAGTCTAGAGCAGACAATGAATAAAATAAAATTAAGCCCTGATTTGTAACATTTACTGATTTCCAAGGTGTAAATGCTCATGATGAAAATTTAACAATTAGCTAAGACCTGGCTCTAGCACACCCTTATTTCTAATCCAGTTACCTCATTTAACAGATAAAAAAGAAAAATAGAGGCGATCCAGTGATATTAAGTGACTTTCTTAAGGTTACATTGTTATACAAATAGGTTTAAATAGGGATAGGATTTGAACTCAGGTCCTTAGACCCCAAATATGGGCTCTTTCCTATGTACCATGATGGCAGTAGTAGAAATGGAACTTGAAGTCATTTTGACTGGCTCTAAATTTCATGTGTCTATCCCCCAACTTGACTTTAATAATTGTGGAACTTCTTTATAATGCTAATGCTATAGGCAGGATTAACATGTTATATTTCAAAAGTTTATTTTAGATTCTGCAATCATATTTTTTTCTTCCATCTACGTTCTTTTTTTTCTCTCCTGATCATTTGGAGGAGTCTGTGTATCTTCAGAGGCTTTGACTATTCAAGCAAGTTCTACTGAGATAGAAAGCTGATATCCTTAAATACTTGAACTGTGCTCACTCAGCACCAGAAGGCTGTCAATAGGTCAACATTGTGGGTTTTTGGGTTTTTTTTTGCTTTAATTCATGGATACTGTCTATTAAGATATGGAAGGATTTCTGTTTTCATCACAAGAGGAAGAATCTACTTGGATGAAACTCAAGCTCATTTAAGAAATTAAGATAGTTAAACTTTTGATGAGAGGCAGGACAAAACATAATCCATGATCCAAAATGTTGCCAAAGTGAACCATGATTTGAAATGAGTCCATTGTGCTGTAACCTCTCATTATGTGCATAACATAGTTCATGTCATTTTTTTTCCCATGCTACTGGATGTTCATTACCTAAACATATCTTCCTAAGTTGTATTTTTCAACAACTTAATCAAATTTGTTTCCCCTGTAACTCTAAGTTCTCCAACTCTCTCCTGGTTGTTAACAATGAACTTCAAAAGTTGATCTACCTAAAAGTGATTTCTGTTTGTCCTTGAAGGTGTAGATGAAGTCAGAGGACAACTATTACTAATTTTTAATCGCTCAAGCAAATTCTATGGTCAGTATCAATGCAATGCATTAGAACCTAGCTCAGAGGTCAGTAAAAATCAATACACTGAACCCGGAGGGTATATATTACCTTCAAAGTGTAAGAAATCCATAACAGAAGCTTGCATTTTCACTTCAACTCAATCATTTGCTTAGAAACTATACATATCTAAGTTGTTTGACCTCTCTTTACCTTGGTTTCCCCAATGGATTGGGGATAATAATAGTAAGTACCTCTCAGGATTGTTGTGAGCGTCAAATGAGATAATATTTGCAAAGTGATTAGCACAGTGTCTGGCACATAGTAAGTGCTTAATAAATACTTATTCTCTTCCAAAAACAATAAAAGAAAAGGAAGAAATTATATCTATCTCCATGTGGTCAAATCATATATAAGGGGACTTTTTTTTTCTTACTCACTCTATCTTATTAGGATGACCTTATAAGCTATAGGAGGAACATTTCCAAATTCCTGCTATGTTCACAATTGTATAGATGGATTGCTATGCGTTAAACAGCCAAATATTTCATCATGTAAGATTCAGCTCTTTTTAACCTTTAATTGAAATGAGCAAAGTACAACCAATGAGATATTCCTCATTGTGATGAACATAAATATTGCCACAATGAAGCTTACCTAAACCAATTTTGAATAAAAGAATATTGATGAGAAAATATTGATAAGAAAAATGCAATTCTTGTCATTAAGTAAATAATTAGAAAAATTATTGTGTGGTCAATAGAGAGTCAGTCTAGGAAAAAGGAAGACCTGGGTTCAAGTTGTGCCCCTATTTTCTACTAGTTATGTAACCTTGGGCAAGTCACTTAACATCTCTGTGCCCGTCTCTAAAATAACTAAATGGTCTTAGTTAATGATAGGTGAAGATTTTCTTGGGAAATAAAATGAAATTAGTCATCATTCATAATAGCTTATATGAATAAAGGATATGAATCAAGGAAGCAGCTTTTAGGACATGGGATTTTAGCAAGCAATACTTAGCATCTAACTAAATATTGTTGTATTTTGACAATATCATTTTCACCAAAGTGTCATTCATTATTCTCCAATGTGCTTAACAACAAATACTTGAACAAGCACCACCATCGCCCACCACCAATACCACCACCACCGAACAACAACAACAAAAAAAACAACTTTATATCAAGTAGACTGAGACCTTGGAGACATATAAAAGTATATTTCAAATACCTTTTCTAATTTTATAAGGAGTGTGAAAATTCATGCCATGGTTTGCTCTTAAATTGCTGGCAAGTATGACTATTTCCATGAGATTTTGAATCTCACAAAAAAAAAAAAAAAACATTCTGGTGCCTTAGAAGTCATGAAACAAAACAAAGACTTCCATTGCTTTTCAAAATGAATTTTGATTATTTTCCTGCCTTTTCAAAGCTTTTGGGTCCTCAATACAGTACCTTCAAAGAGTTTACTCTCAGGTCTTAAAGGAAGAATTTCTGAAATGATTCAAAATGGAGCTTTACTAAGTCAAATATCCCTGATGTACTTGAACAAAGAAACTGATCACTGATTAGAAGGGAAGACTCATTAACTCTTGTAGTGAGAAAAAAAATATTGGATTCACTGTTAGAAGACCTAGGTTGGAGGCTCAGTTCTGCCATTTTCTTAAGCCATGTGACCATAGGCTTTAATACATTACTGCTCTGAATCGGAGATCTTTCATCTGTAAAATGTGGAAAAGGACAGAGCAGGGGTGATCAGGAGAACATCTGATTTTGCTGGCCTGGTGCACTTCCAATGGAGCTGGAAATGTGGTCTGATTTCTTGGCTGAGGAATATGCACTTTGCTGGGATGCATTTTGCTTAGAAAAGATTCTTCTTGAAGGCAGGGATGACGTTTGCTTTTCTTTCTGCCCCCAAGCTCAGTGCCCAGCATATAGCAAGCTCTTAATAAATGTTTGTTAATTATTTGATTGTTTAATGAGGCAGAAACTTCTGATTAGTCCCCATTGACTAGGGTAGAGCTGAAGATGATTGATGACACTGAGTCAGGATTATGTCCTACGGAGGATTACATCAGGATTATATCTTGATCAGGATTATGTCTTAGGGAGAAGACATCCCCTCTGTGGTCTATCAGAATGTGGAAATGGTTTGCATTTCTTTTTTTTTTTTTGGAACCTCATTCCTTTATTCAGTCATAGTCATTGGGATCCAATCAAGCATCTCCCGTGTCACTCCAGAAAGGAATCTGTTCCTCAGAAAGGAATCATAGTACATGTCTAGCTTCATGAGTGATTCTCCAGGCCAGCAATTCAGAGGTTCCCTTAATAATGCCTGAAATAAATATGTATGTGCACGTAACACACACACAGACAGAAAAATATAAAAACATACATATGCTGCCACCAAATACGAACTAAATGTAAGCTTTTATGATCTGACGTCTCTAGGGAGACAGAGATCAACTCATCTAAAATTTGTATATCTGCCAGTATTTAGACTGTGTTCTATACACAGGTAAAATAGCAATTAGCTAGAATTTATGTAGTGTTTAAATTTATAATTTACAAAGTGTTTTACAAATATCTCATTTGACCCTCACAGAAACATGGGAAGATATATACTAGTATTATTTTACAGAAGAGGAAACTGAGGCAAATAGCGGTTAAGTGACTTGTCTAGAATTACATAGCTAGTAATTGTGATGCAGGATTCATATTCAGATCTTCCCCAAGTCCTGTATTCTATTTATTGCGTGGCCAAGTAGCCTTGACAACAGATGATAATTGTTTATATAGAGTGCTTGTTGATGTCTGGAAGACCTGGGCTTGCATCCTGTTTCTGAAACTTAACTGTGTAACCATGGGCAAGTCCTTTACTTCATTGATTTTCACTTTCTACATCTATAAAATGGCAGCAATAATGTCTGAGTAACTTCTATATCACAGAGTTTCAAAAAGGATCATTCATGCAATTTTAAAATTGTTTTTTATTTTATTGAAATCCTTGGTTTAAACCACCAATATTTCTCAATTCCCCTCCCCCCACCTAGTGAATCATTCCTTATAATATAAAATAAAAAGAAAGAGAATAAACAAGCAGTACAGCAAATTGAATCAATATACCCACAGGTATGACTGTACATGTGATGCTCTAAACTAATATTCTTCCTCCCACTGCTGGAAAGAAGGGAAGGAGTTTTTTGTAAACTTTAAAGTACTATGTGAATGGCAGCTGCTATTAATGTTACAATTCACAAAGTTACTTAAAACAAACCTTGTAATTCAAAATAAGTAGGATGTCTTCATTATTCCATGCATTTATACCTAGCTCTGTGCTCTGTCCTAGTGGGTGGGGCAGGGCAGAGAGTAAACAGGTTCAGTAAACAAAGAGATGCAAAACCAACCCTTCCTCTTTGAAGAGCTTGTTTTCTAGCCAAGGGAAACAAGACATTCACATATGAGAACAATAGGGAAAAATAATTAAGGCAGCATATGAGGAAGAGTCTAAATGAAAAGTTGAGAGTAATTGCTAGAGAGTTAATTAAGAGAAGGAGGTCGGTGTGGGCTATTGCAGGGGGCTTGTATAGGAGTCAGGACATCATCTGGATCAGGATGGATTTGCATATAGATAGAGGGCAAAGAGAGAAAGATATCTCATATGAGGAGGACAGTATAAGCAAAATCACATAAATGTAAGGAACAGTATGAATATAGTTAGCAGCGTCAGTGGTATATTATAAAGTGTCCTAAGAGTGAGGAAGTCACTCTATCTAACAGGAAGAAGTCCTGTTTCAATAGATAGATACATAGATACAAAGATGGACATAAAAATAGAGATATGAAGGTATGCAGATAGAGAGATAGGGAGGTAGTATGTGTATGATTTACAAGGGTGTATAATATATACAAACACACACATATGTATATATGGGTGTATTTGTCCTTTACTCATTTATTCATCTATCTATCTATCTATCTATCTATCTATCTATCTATCTATCTATCTATCTATCTATCTATTTGTTGGTTTTTTTTTGTTTATTTATCTGAAGAGTACCAGAGTACAGACTTGTGATGAAATTAGTTTAGGCAACTTTCAGTTAGGGAACTCTACTGATAAGTTGACAAATGTTCAACTTGTAGTGATAGGGTGTTTCCTGGGACTTTGGGAGTTTAAGTGATTTGTCTGAGCTCATACAACCATTGGCTCATAGACTTATAATCAAGATTCATATGTATATACACACAAATAATATACACAGATTGTATGTGCAAGTGTATGTATACAGGACACACATACATCTGTGTGTATATATACATACATACATTCAAACATAGAAAATCAATATGGAATGAGCATTGCCTCTGGAGTCAGAAGTCCTAGATTCAAATCCTGTCTCTGATACACCTCTATGACACTAGATAAGATATTTTATTTAGCTAGACTCCACTATCCTCATCCATAAAATGAGGCTGTAGGTTCAGATGACCTCTGAGATCTCTTCCAGCTCCAGTTCTGCGAGTCTTTGAGTCAATGACTGTGTGAGCTCAGACCAATCACTTAAGCTCTGAGTGCCTGTTGTGCCTATAGTGGCCCTTAATATTCTGACGCAATTCTGAATCATGACTCACATGAATCACAGACTCACTATATGGAAGACAGAACCGAAACATTTATTTAAACACCAGAAAGTCAAATCCATCAGAGTAACAAAAATTTATATGCAGTAACAATGCAGAGAACACTACCCCCAAGTCTTCTCCTTGCTAGGCTTCCCACAAACCAACTCCATTAAACAAATCACAAGCAGGCTCCCTTAAACAAAATCACAAATAAGCTCATTCACTCATGCTAGACAGCTGCCTACTTGCCTGCATCCTTCCTAGGTCTGACTACTCTCATGATCAAATTTCCTCTCAGCTTGGCTGTAGCTCCTCCTCTTCCTGTTCTACCCTTCCTGCCCCACCCCGTTTCTGTTCCACCCATTCAGCAAACTACTCCCACCACAGGCTCCATGCAACTCAGACTTCCATGTGACCCAGGCAAGTCACATGGACCTATTAATGAATGGGAAAGATCTTCCCTTTTAAATTACCTTTACAGTGCCCCAGGCAACACCTTTTTACCATAAGATGAATAACATTTGCCAGTCTTTCATGTGAATTCTGTAACTTCCATTGTAACTACACCATTTCCAATACAGGCACTCCTTAAATAAAACAAATCAACCAATAAATACATCAGTAAATAAATAGATACTCATTAGCATAAACATGAATGAACACATGTACATCCATGCATACACATATTGCGGTCAAAGTACAATGAGGAAACTGGTAATAGAAGAAAAAGAAAATAAGGTTGGATGGATGTTTAGGAACTGGGTAATGGAGAGTATGATTGTCAAACTGGGAGTTGAGATTTGCTCCTATGGTTAACAGGGAAACAGTGAAGGAATTTGAACAGATGAATAACATAAAAGCTTCACCTTGAGGTTGACATAATGCTTCCAACTTGAGATTCCTTTCTTTCAAGCTTCAAATGTCCTTTGAGGAAAGTGAATGTAAAGACTCAAACTTACTAGATCTGCCATAATCCTATTTGGACCTTAGGTGTTCCACAGAGAATATGTAGAAATATGGGGATTTAGCATACAGCTGAATCAGAGGGCATGATGAGATCATACATTTCAATCTTCATGATGGAAAATGGTCTCTGTTTCAAAGTTTATTGCCTGAGGTTATGAATCATTATCTTGGAAGCAGATCCATAAACTCTTCTTTCATTTCTTCCTCCTTCTCTCTGTCTCTTTAATTCCTCATTACCTCATTCTCTCCACCCATCTCTCCCTTCCTTTCAGTGAACAGATGGGCTGCTCTGAAGTTTTTGCAAAATCAATGGCTGAACATTTTTATGAACTAAGCAGTTCTCGAAAATGAAATCAAACAGTTGTTTTACTGCTCTTTCATCAATCAGGACAATGAAATGGTTCCTTAGGGTAAAGTTGGAACTGATCATTAGGGGTATCACTGCCTCTAGAAAAGTGAGATAGCATAATTTCCAATTTTCCTTTAATTCTAAAGAGATAAGTCAATTTAATCATCATCATATCATATTTGTTCATTGATCATCACCATAATTATCATCATCGAAGACATAGGAGTTTGAGTTTGACAGAGGGAATGAACGATGAATGATGATAGCTGATGTATTCATTCAAGTCAAATCAGCTTCTTTCATTTGTCTTATTTTGGAAGGACTTGGTTTGACCTCTCTATTATGACTAACTCCTTAATGTTGACAATGAAATTATATTAATTTAAAGGATGTTTTCTGTTTAGAGTTAAGGCATGGGCAATTGTATTATGTTTATTCAAAGTATAAACATATATATATTATATATGTGATATATATAATATACATATTATATATGTATATATATATATATATATAGGTTTATGAAAGGAAACATTGGGGGGGAGAATCTGCAAAATTGAGTGAATTAATAGGAAGACACAAAGTCATTCACCCTCAGGCTGTGAATTTAAATCTTTCCTAGAACATTAATAACCCAAAGTTTGTGCAGCTCTGACTGCTCTTTGATGTCTGATAAAAATGAGTTAGTCCTCTATGTCCAGTTCACATTATGCAGGTGTCCAACTTCCCTCAGAAATCATAACTGGCACTAATTAAGAGCATTGTTGGCAGTTTCAGGACAAAGGACAGATGCTGAATGAGTGTGAAGATGTTGGTACCTTAGCAGCCCCCAGAGATCCCTTTAGGTCCCTGCTGAGCTGCAATATCACAGTCTAAGAGAATGTGATCTAGGTGCCTAGTAGAGAAAAAACTTGGATTCCTGGAGCTGGCAAAAATCAAAACATCCACATATTTACACATGTTGTCTTCTACTTTAAGCCAAAGGAACTGGCATGATAAGGAGAGCTGTGACACCCATCAAAAGGCAGGAGTTAGAGATCATCTTTGACCATTTGCATGAGTATAGATACTAGGTGTCTAGGTTAGTATTAGAAGTGTTTGTCTCCTGCCAGGAAGGAAACAGCAGAGGAAGATCACACGTATGGGTTGTCAGTAAGATTGACAAGGTAGGTAATTATCATTAACTGTGTTATAGTCCAGTGTCAACTTAGAATCCTTGAGTTTTGATTCTAATATTTGTTACCAACATAGCCTCCCCTTTCACTGTAATATGTGATTCGTATTTACCACACTGCATTTGTGCCTTTCCTTCCAGGTTGCACATAAAAAAAGAAAGAAATTGAATTAAATGCCTGGTGTTCCACCTCCCAAACAAATGTATTGTAATGTTATGTCACAACCTATTGTGCAAATTGAAAATATGGAATGATTTGGGTATATAAGGCATAACTAACAATATATAGGTATGAATGAACATGACATGTATATGTATATAATATATATACACATATATGTTTTACATAAATGCATGCATACACAGACATATACATTGTATATGTATAAACACAAAAATCTACACATGTTTATCTGAAATATATATATATATGTGTATATGTATATTTGGAAATGGCACTAGGACATATTTGAGGAAATATCACAGTAATAAAAGCAGTGACCACAGTTTGTTATTTATATAACAATGTTTACAAGCTGTTGAGCTTAGCTGGTCACTGCAGGGGCGAGGTGGGGAGGGTTGTGGAGAGAGGAGGAAACCTCTGAAGTGGTGCACTTAATCATATGAAGGTCTGAAATTTAGTTAGAAGTAATAGAGAAGCAATATTGAGAGAGCCCTAGGGTTAAGGAACACGGATGTGGCTTTCATGTGCAAATTCCTTTTGAATTAGTGAAACAATTCCCATAGTTGGGACTGATGTCCACACATCCAGGTCTGCATCTGCATGTAAATGACTTCATTAGAGGACGAAACTGTGTGCATGGATGATCTGTACAGGACGCTTACAGAGACACCAGCTTTGTGGACTGCTTGCTTGCTGTGCCTGTTTCCTGTCCAGAAGATAAGTGCTGCATTTCTCTTTTTGCTAAAGTAAATGCAAAGGGGATAGTCTGACTGTGAGATGGAGAGAAAAGCACATTGATATAACTTTTGATTTCTTTCTTCTTGTTTTAGCCTGGCAGTTTGAAACTTTTTTTTTCATTTTTAAGGAAAATTAATTTCCTTCAACCCTTCACTCAATAATTATTGAGGAGTTACATTTTCTTGTTACTGGTCATTGATTAAAAGCCAATAGGAGAGTGGATGCTGTACAGTAAAAAGGCATAATAAGAGAATTTTTCATACTAGCTCTTTCTATCAGAGTCTGAACTGAACATCATTTTCAAAAAATAGAAACAAAAACTTCAGGCTGTTATTTTTGTGGTTTTGTTCTTGGGTTGTTTAAGTAAGTGGTCTTCCCCTACCCAAGCAAAGATATTTAATCATAATCTGATGACGTAGATAAGGAGGATAGTAGCTGCAATATGAACAGGAATTTAAAGTTTACATGTATCAACTCATGTGATATTCACTACTTCATGAAGCTGAATACTATTATTCTTATTTAACAAAAAATTGAGGCAGAAAAGTTTAAATGAGTTACTCAGCTATTGTACAAAGCAGAATATAACTTAGGTCTTCCTGACTCCAAGTCTACCACCCTCTCCAATACATCACCTCCCTGCTTTCCCTGATACCAGAAAGAGTACCCATCTTCATGAGATGGGACTAATCCTATTCACAAGCAATTTTTCACTCATTATCAATTAACAGTGACATTTATTGATCAAGTTCCTGACATCCGATGAGGTGCTGACACAAGATAAGATAAAACTGATTTATTTTTATTGAAGCACAATCATTTCAGGACCAATGGTGTCTTAGGTGTCTTGTTTTCTCTGTCTCGGGGTCAAGACATGACTAAGTTGAAATCCTGCAAGAAAGCTAACTTCCACATTGGTGCTGCTCTGATTTGCAGCAGCAGAGTTGGCCATTGCCCCCAGACAGCTTCAGCTGGTTTTCAAATCACAAGTGACAGACACTAAAGATAAGACATTTCCTGAGCTGAAATGGATGTCTGAGCTTTTGAAAGTAGCCATTTGCAATTTCATGGAAAACTCAGTCATCCTGAAAACACATATTGTTGGCCTGAAGGGGAAGTAGGCAAAAGATCAATAGGAAGGAAATAAACATAAGAATAAACAATAAATGAATGAACAAATGGATGGATAAATTATATATGTATATGTGCATATATACATACACACATATGTACATATGTATGTTTCTCTGTGTATATATATGTACATGTGTGTATCTATCTATATGGCATATCCTCTTTAGTCAGTCAATAATACTCTTCAGTCAATATTTTATGAAGTGCCTACTATGTACCAATCACTATGCTAAGTGTTTAATATGCTGAGGAAAATATCCTTATAGCACTTTTCTGTCCTCTGCATATTCCTCAAATTTATCCATAATATATTTCTATCCATTTCTGCCCATTTTTCTCCATAATTCTAGGCTACCTCCCAACTAACCAAGATTGTGTGACTTAAATCATGTTCTTCATGATATTGTTGACATTCCACCTATTTTCTACAATCTCTGAATTTTCATACTTAATTTCAACACTTGTGTAGCACTAATGACTGGGTCCAAGGGGCCCGGATGCCTCTAGCCATCCCCATTAAATGAGACCTTCTGTTCTGGAACCACATAGGAGATCCCTACCGTATTCAGTCCTGGGATAACCTGATCTCTAATGAGAGGGGTTAGGGTCCTCTTCTCATATTCTTCTCTGATCATTACACTGCTTTTCCCCATCCTGACACACTCTAGGAAGATTAACTTTAAAACTTAATTTCAGTCCATTCCTAGAATGTTGCTTACAGGGATTAATATGCCATTAGGAGGCAGGTATGTGATAGACATTTATTTTGTAAATACAAAAGATGTGTTTAATACCAAAAGACTCATAATTCCTCATGATAGAAGAAAAAGTAAAGAAAAACTCAAATAATATTTGAAGGATTTGATAACACTACTGAGTCGGCATTTTTACATTTAACTTTGCTCTTTATTCTCCTTTCAAAGTCTGTATTATTTTCAAGGCAGATCACTTTCTTCCAGGGTTCCAGGAGGTCTTCTTCAAGGGTAAAGGAGTCATTGAGAAGGAGCCCTCAAAAATAAAAGACCCAGAAGCTTTGAAACTCATAAGGAAGTCTCTAACGCTGGAGACATGCATCATGGGATCACTGTTAGTCATTGATACGGGGGAGGAGGGTGGAACAGAAAGTGGAAGGAGCAGCCCCAGTGCTCAGCTTCAGCTCATGTAACTGCTCCACTGGAAGAGGTGGGGGGCAGAGGAGTCACTATAGCTATAATTTTGCCATAATTGAGGTAAAGGTGTCCACCTTCTTACTTCATTCTTTAGGGATAGATTTCAATAGCCTTGCCTCAGCTAGTGGCTGGAAAGAGAAAATATAACTAAGAATATGTTACTTTTCTTTTAAGTGCTCCAATATCAGCAGCTCTTCTTGTTCAGGGGTCAGTCAGAGGCTTGCTGTACCATGTCAAAGGGTCTACATCTTTTAGCAGCTCTGATCATCCTGAATCAGGCGGGGCAATTTTGTATACCATCTATCTCTGTCACACATAGACAGTCCAATTCTGTGTCTATTCCTCTATGAATATAGACTGCTGTCCCTCCATGTCTTCTCATCCCATGGAATTCTCATCTATCTTCCTAAAAATGCCCCCTTGGAAGATAAAGTCATTGGAATTGAGTGCCTTCTTTTGATTTTCTGAAAATTCCATGGGCATGAATGTGTACATCAATTTATTTTTTATCCTTTGATTTTTATTCTGACACTTCCTTTTTTTTTTGGACATCCATGTCTTAGATGATGAGTTTTGTGCCATTTATGGTGGATAGTGCAGTGACTCTGAAGTCAAAGGTCTTCAAATTTTACTATCTGTGTGACATCAAGTAAGTCACTTAAACTGCTTAAACCTCAGTTTCCTCATTAGTAAAATGAGAGGGTTGGATTAGATCATCTCTGAGGTCTCTCACAACTATAATTTCATGATATTATGATCCAGTGATACTATGTCAGGAGGGATAATGAACATTACATATTTCTAATACCGTAAGTCACATCTATTTTTAGTCTCTTTATCCCTTTACATTCTAAGATTTTTAATCTTATAGTATCACTGGGAGAATATTAATATTAAAAATTGTGCATTAGCAAGGAACTCAGGATCATTGAAAGCATTCTCAATATGTCTCCATATTTTATCTTTTAAGTAATGTATAAATGTTGTAGATTGGGTGAGATCAGATTCCAAATCAGATTTGAAGCTCCTTTCTACTTTGGTATCATTTTTTAGACATCCAGTCTTTGTTGAGACATATAGAAGACAGATTGAAGAAGAGGGATGGACAGACATTTACATGGTATAGACAGCAAACTCATGTTTCCTTAAACTATGCACATAATTTGGGTAATTTGTCTCTCTTTCTTTGGGGAACTTATCTTCTTCCCTCCTTTAATTTCCTCCTTCCTTCCTTGCTTCTTTCTTTCCTTCACTCCTTTCAACTTTTCTCTCTCCTTTCCCTCCCTTGCATTCTTTCTTTTTTCCTTGAAGACCAAAGATATCATCGCTACTCAGATCTAGCCATGAAATACTCTTTTGGACAATGTTGGTTTCATTGTGTTGGATTAGACAGAATCATTCATCTTAGAAAATTGGCTAGTTTGTAAAAAAGCACATTCTCTTAAACTGCATCAGAAATCAGATTAAAATCATACTGTACCATTCCTGTATATGCATTGCTTTTTCCATCTATCAAGATAGTAATTATGCTTTTTAAAGAGTTGTATTTCATTAGTGATGATGTGAACCCACTATTTAATATAAAACATAATTTTTTAATCTTTTGAGAAAAATCAGCCATAAACTCTGTGTCGAAAGCTTATTCTTGCTACTATCTCATCACTAAAAATAAAATCCTTCTTCAACAGAAATAAATGATGCTTATTGTTGACAAAAAAGAAGCATAAATGCCCATTACATTATATATGTATACATATATGTGTGTATGTGTACATATTTACATGGTTGTATATAGGCATATGTCAATATATGTATATAATAAAAAATGGACTTGATATTTTGTACATTTGAATATATTATATACATGTATATAAACATGCATTTATATCTGTATGTAAACATATACATTTATGTGTGCCTGTATTTTATATGATGTATAGTCAATTCTGGACTTTTTTTTCCCAGAAGGGGACCAAAAATCTCTAGCCTCCGAATTTCTCATTGACATTAATGGATATTACCAGTACTGTTATTTGCTTTGCTAAATGTTTCATGATCTGTACTTAAATTAATCTAAATCTGTACTTCTGCAACCCTGCAGGTTGGAGGTGAACCCAGTCCCCAGCAGAATGTGGAGGAGGTATTTCAATGCTATGGAAAGAAAAATTAGTTTGCCATCAAGAGTCCTGGATCTGAGTGATAGCTCTGCACTTGCTACCCAAGAGCACTTGGGAAAGTCACTTCATTTTTTTTCTGGCCTTCAATTTCCCTTTCTGAAAAAAAAGTGAATAATTATCTTTAAAGTCTCTTCCAATTCTAGTTCCAATAATGTCAAGTCATGGGATTGGGGAGACTGGCATTGTCTGGTATATGCCCAGGATTAAAATTTGCAGTAAAAGGTCTTTGGATACAAGAGCTGCTTCTCTTTATATGTTTGTGTGATAATACCCATAACAATGCTTTTTACATAATAGGTACTTAAAAATCCTTGATGGATCTGATTGAATTCTGTGTGTCTATAGGTTTAACACCTCAACTTCTTTGGCTAACTTGACGTTTTCATGCAGAGCCAAATCTTGTATTGCTTCCTCCAGTTCCCTTTGCTAACTTCTTGTGATTTTTTTATTTGATTTTCTTTAGCCTCTGACATCGCTTTCTGTCTCTGGCTATTTCTACTTTATTGATTTATCTGTTTGGCAATCAGCATTGATTTTGTTTAGAGTAATCCCAATATCCATTCGAACTAAACTTCTTCCCTTACTCTCAAGCAGGGTCATAACTCATCCAGCACCACAGGATTTTACTACCAATAACCTTCACTAGATCACCACTCAGAAAACCCACTGGGGCCCCAGCATACGAGTCAGTATATTACTAGAGCATGGCTTCCAAATGATTACACATAGAGCCTAGATCTCTCTCTCTCTCTCTCTCTCTCTCTCTCTCTCTCTCTATCCTCTTTCTCTCTTTCTTGCTTTTCTTCTTTCTTTTTATCAAAAAGGGTCATCTGAGGTATAATCAGTCCTATAAGTGAGAGTCTTAAATGAAGTCACAGGTTGCTGCCAATGAGCGGCAAATCTTACTTCTTGTTGACTCTTTGTATTCTATTGTGACTTAGATCCCTCCCATTTTATGAAGATGTGAAGCTCTTTGTTCACTTAAGTAGAATCATAATTTTCTATTTTATTAAGCTGCTAATATCATTTTTTGAAATTTTGATTTGACAATGATAGGCTCTTCCCAGTTTTCCATGATGATAGTAAAGTACTGTATGTGCACATGTGCATGCATGCATGCGTGTGTGTGTGTGTGTGTGTGTGTATGCAGATGGTGACTTGTGCTGGAACAATTGAGTTATTTTGCTCTTTCTACCATGTCAACCACTACCTTCCATTAGACAGTTCAAGAACTAGCTCAAGAACTGTGGAAGTAGCAGAGTCTCCAAGTTCATTATCCCTGCTTCTCTCCTGGTCCCTAAAATCATCAAGGGAAACAACTTTTATGGACAAGGGATATACCATTCTGATCACTCTTAACCAGTGATCAACAGCTACAGTCAGATAAACTCAGGAGTTTTAAGAATAGCAGGTATTCACAGAAGATTGGCCTTATTTCTCCTGAGGCTCTCATAGCCTTTACAAAGGAAGCAACCTTAGTAGAGATGGAATCTGATTATTGTCTTGGTGGAGCTGCAGGCTCCACCTTCTGAGCTCCTGAAGACACAGAAAAAAATATTCTTCATGTCAAAGTCCTTGACACTGTCAAATGGTTCACCATCAGAAATACTACGAACTTATCAATAAAATTGAGACTAAAGAAGGTACATTACTTTCTCTTTGCCTTCTGCTGCCTATGGCCCGGTGAGCCACTTCATCAATCCTAGAGGTGAAACCCCTTTTAAAAAATATCTCCCACTATTTACTGTGAGCTCCTTAAAAAGTGGTACTATTGTGCTTTTGTATTTATGTCTCCAAGACTCAGCAGAGTACTATGAATATAGTAAGTTCTAAATATAATATTTCTCATTCACTGACATTTATACTACAGTCTAGCCTAGAACATAAAGCTCCTTTCTCTCAGCCTATTTCTTTTTAAAATAAATTAAGGCAATTGAATAGAAAGAAAAAATGATCATAATTATAGAGAAAAAGCACTGCAAAGACAAGAGGAAGAAGCTATGTCCTAATCCAAAACTGGACAAAATTTTGATACACACACACATCACAATGACTTCACCAGCCGCACCACCTGGGATGTCAAGCCCTTACTGTGACTTACTCTGGCTCTCCGTTCTTTCACTACCATGCTTCCTGATTCATGATTTTCTCTCAGCTACCTCCATCACCCATTGATTGTTAGGAATGGGGAAAACTAGAAACCTGCTACTCATGCTCCTGCTGCAGACAGCGATGGGCATGTGGCCAGTAGAGAGTCAACTTTTCCTGCACCACCCTAATCAAATGTAAGCACTGCAGACGGTTCGTTTCTCATCCAGTGTCCTTATTTGAACCCAGCCTGGCATATGGGGCTGACATTCAATTGTTTAGTGGCTGGGTCTTTAGTTAACACATTCTATTGGCCTTTTATGAGTTCACTCTTCTGAAATGTTTCCAAATCCTTTATGCCCATGCCAATCAACCCTCACATAGTAAGGCGCAAGAGAGAGGAAGTAAAACCAGTAACCATTTTCCTTATTTTCTAAAATTACTTACACATACATATTTATATATGCACATATATGTGTGTATATTCATATATATACATATATATACATCTATGTATATACTTGTTTTTCTCATTAGAATATGAGCTTCTTATGAATAGGGTTATTATTTCTTTCATTGTATCTTTATCTCTAGCACCTACAATGATACCTGGTATATATTTAGGTATCTAATAAATGGTTTTTTGGTTGATTGAACATTGTAGGTATTTTGGAGATTTCATTTTTCCTTCTCCCTCTTTCTTTGTATTTCTTTTCATTCTAAGTGCAGAAAATGGAGAGCTATTAACACATTTTGCATTCCAAAGTTATTTGCTGTAGTGTGATCATATTGAATTTTTGGACCTGGGACTTCCCAGGAATTCATAGTTAAAGGGGAAAAACAGTTTTTGGACCAGATAAGGGCTGTTGTTGTGTCAGTGTGTTCAGAGGATAAACGGTCCACCCTTACAAGACTGTTATCGTTTAGGTATATAGCCTTTCCCTTATGAGAAATAGGTTATACATGTTTTTGACTAGTAGCAAGGAGTTAGAAAATTCTCTCTCTAGGACTCAAGGCCTATTTCATATTTTCAGAATAATATATGGAAGCATTTCAATTCATGTAGCAGATGAACAGCATAATAGAAAAAATGAACAAAGTTAAAATGATGATGATGATATGTTACTGAGTCCTTTCAATAGAATGAATCATTAAAATACAAACCCTTTGTTCTTTGCTATTTTCTTGTCTACAGCAAGTGAGAGTTGGAGGAAAGGAGTTATGAGAAATGATGAAAACCTAAGAGAAAGATTTTTTGAAGTGGAGGTTTTCACACTACTTGATTAGAACAATAGAACATGGTGGTAGTTCAAGGCTCTTTGTCTTGGTCCCTAAGACACTGAGTTTTGATGGAAGAGCTAATCATCACGGGAAAGACAAAAACAATGAGTGAGAAATGGCCATCTAAAGAGGGTAAACTTTCAGTGAGCTCCTTCATTGAGTAGGATTGGGGCACTCCAACATTTTGTTCTTTGTGGAGGTAAAGTGGTCAGTACTAGTTTCCACATAGACCCTAGAGTGGATATCTATTTAGGAGTTCAGAAGTCATACACAAAAACTACATAAATGTTAAAAAAAAATTCTATTATTGTCCTTGGCTCATCTGTTCCTACTTCTTGCCCTTATCCTTTTCTCTCTCTGTTTCTGTCTCTCTGTGTGTCTCTCTCTGTGTGTCTGTGTATCTATCTATCTATCTATCTATCTATCTATCTATCTATCTATCTATCTATCTATCTATCTGTCTGTCTCTCTATCATCTGTCTTTCTCTCTCTCTCTCTCTATCTATCTATCTATCTATCTATCTATCTATCTATCTATCTATCTATCTATCTATCTATCTATCTATCTATCTATCTATCTATCTATCTATCATCTCTATTTCCTCTCTGAAGGGACATTAGAAATTACTCTTTTCTGGGTGCAAAACTAACCTGACCATATTACCTATGCATTGGCTCAGCTCATTAGTTTCAGACCATCTGCTGCCCTCTTGTGGCCACATAACTCACATACATTTCCCCCACTCAAAGCTCTTAATGGTTTGCATCTGTGAAAATGACATTTCAGACTTTAATTAACCTCTTCTTTACTGCCCGCCAGGAAGATAAGTAAAAAAATGGGTCATTGGAGCATTCTGGAAGTGAATGAATTTATTAAAACTTCCACATGGTAGAAACTTGGGGAATAATCATCCATTTGAGTGTAGCTCCAAAATAAGTTAAAATTATATTACTTTAGTGAGAGTTTACAAACAAACACACTCTGGTAATGTGCATGGGGATCATTAGGATATCTCCCTGGGAAACAAGGAATCATTTCTTTTACCCTCTCTCCCATATGTAATCATATAGATGTCACTTTATTATCAGGAGATAATGATCTAATGGAAAATGAAACATCACTTACCAACACAGAGAAGAACAGTTGTTAAGAAATACCCCAAAGTAGCCATCAGTCCTGATGAATTCCTGACCAGATTGACTTAATCACAGCACAATTTCATAAACACTCTCTTATAATAACAGAGTAAGGAATTAATTTCAGATAGAGAAGTAAAAATGGTGGATTACTAATTCTGCTGTTCCATAGTTGTTGGAGATAAATTGCTCTAAGGGAACCTAAGCTGAAATCTCCAGAATGTACATGAATTAATAAGCTTATCTATAAAATGATTATATCTCACCCCTTGCCTTCCATTCACAGTAACACTCATCTGCTTTCTCTGTCAAAGAGATAGATCCTTAAACTAAGGTAAGGATAAAGGAGCCTTTTTTCAAATGAAAATGTCATATCCCTGCAATGCTCTCTTCCATTTTTTTTACCTTTCATGTTTTTTTTTCCATTACCATTTTAAACTAAGAACAGAGATATTTAACTTAATCAATGGCATGTGCTTTGTTTTTTTTTTTTTTCCATAGAAATTAAAGAGCTAAATCAGAGCAGCACCACTCTCAGCTACTACAAATACTCAGCTGGGCTGACAGTTTCATTTAAAAGAGACATTCTTTTCTCTACTTGGCCTATTGTTTAAAGACTTTATTAGGCAATTTAAATTTTCTATTAAAATGTTTCCTAATTAAAATATGTAAGTAGAGTGGATGATGGAAGTGGAGAAAAGGAAGCAGATTAAACTTTAAAGTCTAGGATTGCAGCAATGTTAAAATCAGAGATGTCAGCAATAGTAAACAGGTTCACTGCATAGCTTTGCTTTGTGGATGCAGGTTGCAAGCATTGTTCTTAAGCTTTGGAGAAGAGAAGCAGAACTGGGAATTTGGAGACAGTAATTTGGTCCAATAGATTCTTTTCCCTGCTGCTTTTTATTTTTTTCATTTATTTCTTTAATTTAATTCAAATTTTCAATTAACAAAAATCTATTCTCCCTCCTCCCCCAAAAAATAGAAAAAAGAAAACCAAAACTCCTGTAACAAATATGCAGTCAAGCAAAACAAATTCATTCTGCACCCGGAGTCCATCATCTCTGTCAAAAAGTGGTCAGTGGAATTTCTAAGGTCTGTGGAATTCAGTTCTCTGTCTACTACTTAATGCAACTCTAAAGACAAACTCTCCTTGAGTTTTAATTTTATATCTAGAGTGGGAAAAACACATTTCTCTTTCAAAAGAATGATGTTATGAAGAGTATTTTATTAACTTAAAGATCACATAAAACATATTTTCTATATGATGATAATAAAGAATGGTAATGCAAGGAATTTGGGTACTTTAAAAATGCTGGGTCTGAATGAAAGCTTGAAATATTTGTTAGACACTTGCAAACACTTTGCTAACACTTGCAAAATGCTCTGATAAGCGTTGGTGATACAAATAGAAAAGAAAGACAGCTCTTGCCATCAAGGAGCTCATATTCTAACAGGAGAGACAACTGTTATGAAAGGTTTCAGCTGTATGGCAGATGGAAAGGTTTCATAGTCCTTAGGGTGTTGTGGCAATACAGATGGTGTCTCTTCTTTAATATCATTTCCACTGATAAAATTACACCAGTTTTGGATATTGAACTGTTTAACATTTCCAAGGATTTTGGTGGCAAGAATTTTCTTTCCTGTATCTTCAATGAGTTTCCATATTGACTCTTCACATTGGTTGTTTCCCAAGATGGTGCCTGTGGACATATGGGTGAAGCATTGTTATTTCCATGACTCTTGAGTGCAGCATCCTAGGCTGACTCTAACATGGTCTTAGAGGAGACAGTGATGCTGGTGCTGGGGCAGGGGAGCAGTGTCTGACCTGACCGAAATGTGGTACTTTCTGTCTCCCTCAGGGTGCCTTGCTATTTCACCTTCACTGGCTTACATGCCCTAACTATGAAGGATTAATCTGACAAAATATTAAATTGATACTGCAATAGTAACTTCACTTAGCTCCAATGCTATTAACATCTTTATCTCACACTAGATTCATAATTGATATTTCAACAGATCTTTGATCTCATTAGCACAGGTAGTCTTTTCCAGTGCTGCAGATTACAGCCCACAGCACTTGCCTGTTTATCTTGTGCAAAAACTCTTCGAAAATTTTTTATAAATTCTCTGTACAGGATAAGTTGAAGGGGCCAGAGGCCTTTCTGAGAGAGAGAGAGAGAGAGAGAGAGAGAGAGAGAGAGAGAGAGAGAGAGAGAGAGAGAGAGAGAGAGAGAGAGAAACATGTCTGGTTCCCCCACCACCTTTTTTAACCAATTCAATTTATCACTTCTTTAACTGTCTACTCTGTGCAAGCTCCTGAGACTGCAAAGGCAAAAAGAAAATTGTCTCTGCTCTCAAGGAACTCACAGTCCAATAGGGGAGACAAGATTCAAATAGCTACTTACAAATAAAATTTACAACAGATAAACTGGAGATAATCAGTAGAAGGAAGTCACTGTCATTGAGGGAACTTGGGAAAGGCTTCTTGCAGAAGGTGGGATTTTAATTGGGTCAATAAGTCACTTAGAAAGGAATTTAGGCAACTATAATACTTACTCTATAGAGTTTTAGCCCTGAACTGAGTTTATTATAAAATATTTTGCATTTTATTTTGTGTAGTTAGACATGTAACCGATATTATATATTAGACAATAAAATGCTTGAAGCTACAAAACAGATCTTCTGCATTTTGTATTCCTAGGACACCTAGCACAAAACCTTGAATAAACCAGATAGAGGCTAAAGAATATTGAGTGATTGAATGAATAAATGGCATGAGATTAGCTAAAGTAAACTTTAATTTAAAAAAAAGCTTGCTTAGTCATTTCCATTTATCAGATGATTACTGACAATGCAAGGAAGTATAAATGAATAAGATTGAGAGAGGAGAACTGAAAAATAGAAAGCTGAAGAAATTTCAGTAGGAAGGGTCTGTTTGGTGTCAGACAGTGGAAAGATAATAAAGAATAAAAAATGGCAAAAGTAAGTTCAAGGAGACAACCCAATCTATGAAAGAACTTCCTAAAAATTAGCACTCTTCAGAAATGGAATACATTGCCTTCAAGTCTAATTTATTTACCTTCAGTAGAATGCTTCAGAAGAAAGTCTAAGATCACTTGCCAGTAGTGGTATAAATAGAATCTATATTTTAGACTGAGTAAAAATTTTTAGTAAAATTTTAGTAAAAATTTAGTAAAATTTTTGAGGACCATTCTGATTTTAAGAATTATAAGAAATAAAGTCAAGTTCTATGGTATTGACTTTGCAATTTCAATGGAAGAAAAAAATGCATAGGTGGACTTTTAAAATGCTCTTGAAATTTACCAACAGAAAGAGGGCAACTATTTGATTTCCATTTTCTCTAAGGACAAAGAAAAGGAGAAAGTGGTCTTAATCACATAATATATAAGAGATGTGGGTTAGACATAAGATGGGACTATTTGGCAGTCAGTTTCCATACTTTGCTCAAGTACTTGTTTTAAAAATATTTTATTTGTGTTGATTTAATCATATCTGACTTTGTGACCCTATTTTAGGTTTTATCAACAAAGATACTGCAATGGTTCACCATTTCCTTCTCCAGACCATTTTACAGATTAGGAACTGAGGTAAACAGGGTTAAGTGACTTGCCCAGGGTCACACAGTAAATATCTGAGGCCAGATATACAGTCATGAAAATAGGCCTTCCTGATTGCTAATCCAATGATCCATTGCACCACCTAGCTGCCCTCATTTAAACTATAGTGTTTGTTTAAAAAGAATGAATTTTTCTGGTCAGGAAATGACCTAAATAAGACATTTTATCAATCCAAACACAGATACTCTGTGGCTATTTTTGCTATCCGACATGAAAATAAGGATGCCATAATGGCATAATGGATAAAGCATTGGCATTGGAGCCTGGAAGATTGACCTTCAAGCTGTGTGAATCTAAGCAATTCACTTAATCTCTCAATATTCCAAATAACTAAAACTATACCTCCCAGAAAAGATGCCAACCTGAACAGGTAGTGAGAGTTTTCTTATCGGAGAATTTCCCATATTAATGAGACCATATGTCCAGTTTGTTTATATATATTTCGTGACTTTCTGCTTTCCAGAAGTACATGCTATTGGTTATCTTTGTAATCAGTTTCATTAATAAAACTTAAACTCTTGCCCTAGTGCTACTAGAGATTTTTTTCCCTTTCAGATAGACTACTTTATCTGGCAGTATGAATCCAAATGTAAGTTTTATTAAGAAGTTAAAAATCTAGACTACCAATGGCCATTCACTTCTCCCAGCTTTCAGGAATAAATATTATGATGTCAAATAACAATCTCCACATGATATATAAAGGGGGTTTTTAATTTCCCATTACTTTTTACTTGCTTATTTTATTGGCTCCCTTTGTTTCTAAATCACATTTATTTTGAATGTATCTCTCCCTATTTCACTATTCATCGTATCTTCTTTTGTTATAAAAATCAAAAATAGAAGAAAGAAAAGAGTTAGCAAAATCAATTCAATACAACCACCATGTCTGGAAGCGTAGCCAACATTCTATTTCAGTACTTTTCCTCTTCTATGATGAAGGGAGGAAATGATTATTTTCTGGGGCCTGACTTGGTCCTGACACATATTCAGTTTTTGGTTCTTCTGTTTATATTTTTGTACCCATTGGACAAATTGCATTTTAGGCTCTTCTTTATTTGCCATGCAGCTGTTAATATAAGTGTTTTCCTGTTTCTATGAATTCTTCATAGGGTCTTCTTATGGTATGATTGAAAAATACTTCAGAATGTTCTTATGGCTATTTTGGTATATATGGGACCTCTCTGTCTTTGACATTACAAGGGTTTATGACTAACAATACAATTTGTACATCAAAAGGTATACATATTTACTGACTTTGGGACATAACTTCAAATGATTTCCAGAATGACAGAATCAATTCATAGCTCCACCAGAAGCATACTAGTGTGCCTCATTTACCACTAATACTTCAACATTGGCTATCGCCATCTTTTAACCTTATCAATTTTCAGAGTATAAGGTAAAATTTCAGGGTACTTTTAATTTGTATTTCTCTTAGAATAAATTTGGAAAAATTTTTCATATGGTTGTAAATATTTTGCAAATATTTGTGTGAGAGGTGCATGTCCATATCCTTTGATTAAATGTATAAATAGTCCTTGGTTAGCTCCTTTGACAGCAGAACTTTACAAAGAATAGCAAACAGTAGACCGTAGACAGTTTCTCTTTTTATCGCAGGTGAACTGATGATGATGAAAAACTTCTTAATTTAACATAGTTGACAAGTATTTATATTGCACTTACTATGTTCTATGCACTATGTTGAGCACTAAGAATACAAGTACAAGTGAAAATAAAGACAGTAACTAAACTTGAGGAACTTACTTTGTAATAGGGAAAGACAACACCTAAATTTTGCATTCCTTAGCTGATTGAGAATTCCTCGTTTGGCTGCAATTGTGAATGATACCTCCATATATTTTCTTCCATTTATACACACACACATACACACATACATTTATATATATATATATATATATATATATATATATATATATATATACACACATGTGTGTGTATAAACCTCTGCATGTGTGTGTGTGTGTGAATGTAGAGGAGAGAGAGAGAGAGAGAGAGAGAGAGAGAGAGAGAGAGAGAGAGAGAGAGAGAGAGAGAGAGAGAGAGAAAGAGAGACAGAGACAGAGAGAGACAGAGAGAGAGAAAGAGAGAGAGAGAAAGAGAGACAGAGACAGAGAGAGAGAGAGAGAGAGAGAGAGAGAGAGAGAGAGGATCTAATTAAACCTTGATTTGTACATGATGCAAGCTTCCAATCTAAACTTCTTTTCTTTCAAAAGACTTTCTAAATTTTCGAGCATTTCTTGAAGAATAAAAAAATCCCTTTTCAAGTAGCGTATAATCTTGAGTTTCTGAATACAAAGTTGTTAGCTTAAGTTGTTTCTGATTTTGGTTTTTTTCTAATATTTTCCATTGATATATTTCAACAAATCACTTTAATGATGATGGCTTTATGGTATTATTTACAGTCTGGAAATTCTGTTCTGCCTTTATTCCTCCTTTTTTTTAATCATTTCATTTGAAAGCCTAGACCTTTTGCTTCTCTAAATGAATTTAACTATTATTTTGTCGAGTTCTATAAAATATTATCTTTCTAATTTAACACAGTAGAGCTAAATTTCTTCATTAATTTAAGTAGTACCATTGGCTTAATCCTATTAGTGAGATCTAACCATAAACAATGATTATTTTTCCAGTTACCTACTTTCTTCTTTATTTCTTTAAAAAAGGTTATGTAATCATGTTAATGTACAGTATTACTTAGACTTGATAAATAATTTCCAAACACATTTTGGAATACCTAATATTTGTTTGTTTTTCTTCTTAAAAATTCTTATAATTTATCTGAATTTATTTTGTACCCTACTTTCCTGAGGCTATTAATCATCAATAGATTAATCATCTATTAATAAATTATTTTCTTTTTTAAATCTCTGTGATTCTTCTGACCCTTTACCCCACTCCACTTTTACTTTAAGTACAAATTCTATCATCCTATTTCTCATTGATTTTTCTTGGGAGAAAAAAGAAACAAAACAAAACCTTCAGACCAGGGAAATGGGAAAAATGACTAATAAGGTGTGCATATCTAAGATATGACAGGAAATGGGAAGAATCTCATTCCCATGAATGAGTTCAAGTCACCCGACTGTCCAATTCTGAATACTCCCCAGGTATTTGATGTGATTCATCAAACATTTATACTGTACACTAAATACAGAATTTACAGTCAGTCTCCTTTTGAATCCCAACTCTGTCACATTATGACCATGATCAAGATACTTAATCATGTGATTCAACTTCTTTTATAAAATTATGGTCATACTAAATCATTTTTAATCTCTCCTCCAACTCTTATCTATACCTCGATGACTCCTATATGACATTTACTATCCTAGATTCTGAAGATATAAAAATACAAATGAAATTGTCCTTGCCTTCAGTCACCTTATATTCTATTAAGATGTGAGGGGGAAAAAGGAGCAATGAAAATTTATCTCTCAGGAGCCAAAAAATAACCTGTAATATTCAGAACCAATAGAAATTCAGTTAAATTTTTTTCAAGTCATCAAGCATTTTTAAGTACTTACCATATGCCAGTAGGCACTATGCCATGTGTGAGAATATAAATCCAAATAATAAAGTTAGTACCTTCCCTCAAGGAGCTTACATTCTGATGGGGGAAAACAACACAAAAATTGAATCAGAAAAGTCAGCAATGGGGAAAGAAGGTACATGTATAGAGGCATAGGGTGAAATCTGGAGAGTTAGGAAGGGAGTAGGGAAAGGAGTGAAAGATGACTGGATTGGGAAATTTCTCAGAATGGTGGTTCTGGGTGCAAATCACCGAAGAGAAGAGGGAAATTCAGGGCTAGAGTGATCCTTCAGGGTAAAAAGGCAGAGGAGACAGGCTGGCAATGTTTTTAAAAGAAGAAAGGCAAATTATCAGCAACCATCTGAAAAAAAGTTAAAATAGGTAATAATCAGAAAAATAGGGGAGAGGTGGAGCCAAGATGGTGGAGTAACAGCATGCACTTTTTAGAGCACTGCCCCCAAGCCCAGTCAAATACCTGCAAACAATGACTGTAAACAAATTCTAGAACTACAGAACGCACATGATAGAGTGAAGCAAATCTCCATTCCAAGATATCCTGGAAGGTCACTGGGAAGTGTCTACTGTGCCACTCAGGGAATAGGGCACAAGGTGCAGTCAGCTGGCACAGACAGGACCTGAACAAACTTTGGGTAGACTGAATCTCTCCTACCTGTGACAGTTTCCAGACTTCAGGACCCCAAAACACCAAGGACAAATTGGAAGATCAGTGGAAAAAGCCTGTGCGATCAGTGTGGGAGAGTGAAGTGATCCAGTCCCTGCACCAGGGTGGCAGAAGGGGAAGGGGGTGGCAGCTACAATAGCAACAGGGACAGAGACAGTGACTATTTCTGGAGCCCTAGGCTCACAGATTATGAGGCAATGGACAGGCTGAGAGTACACCCCCCACCCCCACTCCCACTGGAAGAAGAGATCTACCTACCTTCACAAAGAGCTCAAAAGTCAAGTAAACGGCTAGGGAAATGAGCAAAAACCCAAAAAAGAATCAGACTATAGAATTTTACTTTGTGACAAGGGATACCAAAATGTGCAAACAGAAGACAGCAGAGTCAAAGTTCCTTTATCCAAAGGCTCCAAGAAAAATTTGAATTGGTCTCAGGCCTTGGAAAGACTTAAAAAAAAGATTCTGAAAATCAAGGAAGAGATGTAGAGCAAAAATTGGGAAGAGAAATGAGAGTGATGCAAGAAAATTATGAAAAACAAGTCAACTCCTTACTAAAGGAAACCCCAAAATATGTTGAAGAAAATAACACTGTAAAAAAGAGACTAACCCAAATGATAAGAGAGATCCCATAAGTCAATAAAAAGAAGAATGCCCTAAAAAGGGAAGATAGAAAAGGAGGTCCTAAAGCTCACTGAAGAAAATGATTTCTTACAGAATTGAATGGAGCAGATGGAAGTTAATGACTTTATGAAAAATCAAGAAATTAGAAAATAAAACCAAAGGAATGAAAAAATAGACAACTTGAAATTTCTCTTGAAAAACAACTGACCTGGAAAATAGATCCAGGAGAGACAGTTTACAAATTATGAGACTACCTGAAGGTCATGATCAACAACAGAGACTCAACATCATCTTTCAAGATATCAAGGAAAACAGCCCTGTTATTCTAGAACCAGAGGGTAAAATCAATATTGAAAGAATCTACCAATCACCTCCTGAAAGAGATTCCAAAAGAAAAGCTCCTAGGAACATTGTGGCAAAATTCCAGAGTTTCCAAGTCAATGAGAAAATAGTGCAAACACCAGAAAGAAACAATTTGAGTATTGTGAAAATACAATCAAAATAACACAAGATTTGGCAGATTCTACATTAAGAGATCAAAGAGCTTGGAATATGATATTTCAGAAGTCAAAGGAACTAGGATTACAACCAATAATCACATAACCCACAAAACTGAGTATAAGACTTCAGGGGGAAAAAAGCCCATTCATTGAAATAGAGGACTTTCAAGCATTCTTGATGAAAGACCAGAGCTGAACAGAAAATTTGGTTTTCAAACACAAGAATCAAGAGAAGCACGGAAAGGGAAACAGGAAAGAGAAATCATAAAGTACTTACTAAAGTTGAACTGTTTACATTCCTAAATGGAAAGATAATATTTGTAATTCTTGAGACTTTTCTTAGTATTTGGGTAGTTGAAGGGATTATATACATATAGACAGTGGGCACAGAGTGAGTTGAATAGGAAGGGATGCTAGCTAAAAAAAATAAATTTAAGGGGTGAGAGAGGAATATGTTTGGAGGAAAGAAGGAAGAAATAGAATGGAGCACATTATCTCTCATAAAAGAGGGAAGAAAAAGCTTTTTCAATGGAGGGGAAAAGTGGGGAGATGAGAAAAAGGAAAGCTTACTCTCATTACATTTGATGTAAGGAGGGAATAACATGCACATTCAATTTGGTATGAAAATCTATCTTAAACTACAGGAAAGCTGTAGAGAAGGGGATGAGTAGGGTGAGGGGGGATGATACAAGGCAGGGCAAATTGGAGGAGGGGTAATTAGAAGTAAACACTTTTGGGGAGGGACAAGGTCTAAAGAGAGAATGGAATAAATGTGGGTCAGGGATAGGATGGAGGGAAATACAGTTAGTCTTTCATAACATGACTTTTATAGAAGCCTTTTTTATAACTACACATGTATAACCTATATTGAATTGCCTTCTCAGTGGAGGTCGGTGGGGAGGGAGGAAGGGAGAAAAGTTGGAACTCAAAGTTTTAAAAATGAATATTAAAAATTGTTTTTACATGCAACTAGGAAATAAGATAAACAGGGGTATAGAAATCTATCATGCCCTACAAGAAAATAGAGGAGATTGGGATAAGTGATGATGGAAGGGTGAGCAGATGTGGGGAAGGGGTAATCAGAATGTATGGTGTCTTGGGGTTGGGGAGGAGAGAAAATATGGAACTTAAAATCTTGTCGAAATGAATGTTGAAAACTAAAAATAATTTAGAAGAAAAAGAAAATGCAAAAAGAATTAGTATAGATGATTGCTGTACAGTTGTCACAATGGAAATGTACTTCTGACAGTAGAAAAGGAAATGTTTCAGTTTTTGAGAAAAAAGAAAATGAAATCTGAAAACTGAAAGCCAAGAAATTTGACTAGAATTCTTGGGAAAATTCTAGAATTTAATGTTAAAGTTATAATTAATGGTTATCTGAAAAGGGAAGCCTTGATTGCATGTCTTAGTTAAGAACAGTTATGTCAGAAAAACAAATATACATCAAAATGTGTCTTAGATATATTCTAACCATTGTCTTTTTATCAAAACATATTGCAAAGTCTTTTATGCTATTCTTGAAGAAAAGATGTGGTGATGTGGATTAGAGGGTAGCACATTAGGTGAATTCAGACTGCTTTCTGGCCATCCAAATAGTCCTTAAAGATTCAGTGCAAACCTGAAAGAAAGGCATTCAGTGGAGAATTTCAGGGATTTGTGTTTGTCTCTCTATTTGATAGTTTTATCAATAATTCAATAAAGGAATAGATTACATACTACACAAATTTTATATGATACCAGCTCACCAAATTTTCATATGATGCAAACTTAATGGTTTACATAATTCAGAAACAAATATATCTATCTCTCTGTGCGTGTGTGCGTGTGTGTGCGTGTGTGTGTGTGTGTGTGTGTGTTTAGTCAGACAAGAACACTGGGCCAACTCTGTTGTTGTTTAGTCATTTCTGTAATGTTCACTCTTTTGTGACCCTGTCTTGGGGTTTTCTTGGCAAAGATATTGGAGTGAGTTGTCATTTCCCTCTCCAGTTCATTTTACAGATAAGGAATTAAGGCAAACAGAATTAAGTGACTTGTATAAGGTCACACAGCCAGTGTCTGAGGTCAGATTTAAACTCATGAAGATGAGTCTTCCTGACTCTAAGCCCAGCACAATTTCTACTGTGCCACTTAGCTTCTCCAGCTAAATCTAAGAGGATGAAATTGAATAGGAGTACATCAAAATCTTTGATTTTAAATTGAGTTGATACTGAGAGTTTGCATGAACTAAAAACTTCATATGAGTCAACAGGATTTGATATATATATATACACACACACATATGCATGCATACATGCATATTTATGCATAGACATATATACATACATGTACGTGCATATATACATATATGTATATGGCAGCAAAGCAAATTAGCATGGTCACTACCTGCATTATGAGAGATGATTTCTTGCTATCATATGCCATAGGCAGAATACATCTAGACTACTGTGTTCAGTTCTAGGAAGTGCACTTGGTATAAAATACTTGGATAGTTAGGAGAAAACATGCAGCACAGTGGAGGTGCATGCCATATGAACATTATTTGAAGAATTGGAGATGTCTAGCCTGGAGAATTTCCAATCAGTATCATAGCTGCACCAAAGCATTTGAAGGGCTAAAATTTGGAAAGGGATTAAGACTCATTTTGTTTAGCACCAGTGGGCATATCTTTGAATAATCAATGGATGTTACAATGGAATAAATTGAAGCTGGATTTCAGAAAACATACAAGTTTCTACCAGTTAGATTTATAGCTTGAGCTAAGTGAGGATGTAGTGGTTTTCCTTTTAGTGGAGGTCTTCAAAAAGAGGATAGGTGACCATTTTGGGTTATTTTAAAGAAGTCATTCTTTTTCAGATGAGGATTATACAAGATTTCCACTGGTAACTCTAAAAACCTAGTAATTCTATCAGCAGCAGTTGTTGGAAAATAAATCATTATATTCAAAAGTAGCATGTTTCAAAAAAATAAACTGTTTTAAAGGACAGAATCAAAAAAATAGATATTTGAGAGTTGAGTTGCTGTGTGTTAACATTGGATGGAACTAAAATATTTTATATAATCTTTCAAATCCTCAGATTTCTCATAAAAAAACCAAAATGGACACAGTCTGTCTTAAAGTTCTGTTTAATTATAAATAGAAATACAAATAAATTTATGATATTTTATATAAATACTTCTAATGTATTTGGAGTAAGGGCATGATTTCATTTTCTGGTGTGAAAACTATTCATATAGTTAATTTTTTGTATTAATTGTTATTGTAATAATACAGCTCATGTGTAAATTGTGGTCCTCAAGAGTACCCTGGAACTCTGGGAGGTTTTGATTAGCTCTTTACTGTGTGTGTCAGAGGTGAGACTCAAAACTATGTCTTCCTTACTCCAAGGACAACTCTGTAATCACACAAACATGCCTTCTCATTTTTCATTTTAAGGGAATAATTGTACATATTAATAACCAAAGATTATTATAATGATACATGATACGGATAATACAGAATGATCTATTTGAGTTATCTAAGTGGTGGTGCGGGTAGGAACAACTACTGTGAAATTAAGAGTTAAGAACAGATATTTCCCTGGGACCACTTTGGAAGGAAGGAAAAAAAAATACGTGATTCCATATATTCGGTGGAACCCAGTTCTCAGAGAGAGCTTTTAAAATATTCATCCATTAAATCATATCTTTGTTTATCATGTGCACCATTTTGCTATTACTTTTGCTAATCTATTTCTATACTAAAATTATGTATTAGCAAGTTTTAATTGGAACACTCCCTCTCTTTCTCTTTCCTCCTTTTTCCATTCCTCCTATTCTCTTCCTCCTTTTCCTTTCTTAATAATGGTTTTCCTTCCAAAGTGTGTGTGTGTGTGTGTATGTGTTATACACCAAGTGTGTGAGCAGTTCTCTCAAAATAGATGCAATATCCTCCAGATGAAGTGGCAGAGTTGATGTACAGCTGCATGCACCCCACATCCTTCTTCTCTAAAGCTGCCGAGCACACATTTAAACTCAAATCTCAGAGATTGCAGCCCCTAGATTGTAGTACAAATTGGTATGACCAACCAGCCCCAGCAACCATCGATCTTCATTTTCTCTGCTACCCCATAAACTGAAACCTTTTGGAGCAAAAGTAACTAAAATTCTGAAGTCGGCCTGTGATAAAGGGAGGCAACAACTTGGAGATTGGGCCAAGATATCTGACAGCTCTGTGAGACAAAACGAAAACAAAATGTACCCAGGTTTCAGTTACGCTCTATTTAGTTTCTTTTCTTGTTAAATAAGCACTGGCATATAACTCATTAGACACCTTGTGGGCAGCCCCACAAGATGTGGGCAGTTCAATTTGGAGTAAGTGGGAGGTGTATAATGCAGGCTTTGCGCTTCTGGATAAATCAGGCTTCCGCATATGAGATTTTTGCCATACACTTCAAATATTCCTATTACCCTTGCTGCTGGCTCAAATTTATCTCTCCACTTGCAGCCAAAGAGGAATATAAACAATAAATTGAAAATACAAGTCTTTCTATAACAGTTTCCACTTATAATGGAATCTTTCTCAGACATTAAAGGAAAATGAGAATGCTTCTGTTTTGTCTCTGATTTGCTACCTTTGTTTGGGACCAGGCAATGCAACTGGTATACATTGTACACTCTCCCACAAAACAATAAAGAAAATAGTATCTCTTCACCTTCTCCCACCTTCACCCTTCCCTCTATACTCCCTCCCATCCAGGGGCTTCTAAATTTATGCTGGATTGCCCCTGAATACATGCTTAAGTACTGAGACAGACAATCAAATCCTTTTAATGTTGGGGTGGGTGTATCTTTGGTGACCTGGGGAGGATTGCAGACCAGAGTTTATAACTGTAATTCTATCTTTGACACATCTATAACCTTAGGTAAGTTAGTTAACCTCCTTGGGCACTCAGGTTATTTACCTATAAAATGAGAAGGTTGATTTTGATGGCCAATAAGGTCTCTTCTAACTAGATGATTCCCACCATCCTATGAATATATATATATTTGAAGACATCCAGTTTTCAACCATGCTAACCATCTTCCATTCTATAGGTTCTGGATTATAGCCAAACTGAGTCATATTTCCAAGAGAACAAAAGTAGATCTGTGGTTTTTTTTGTTGCTGTTTTTGTTTTTAATGTATAGTTGTGTGCTAGGCATTTTATTGAGTTTGTCATTTTCAAAGTGGTCCATAGACCACCTATATAGTTACAGTCTATTCCAATGAAAGTAGAGAGTATGGAAAAGGCTTCAAGTGACCATGTTAGTCTGTCTTCAAAGTTTTGTGCTTAAAGAATTCTGGGAAGATATTATCCTATGTTGTCTTAAAAATTTCCAGAGGATTCTGCATTCTTTTTTTGCTAGCAACTCAGAAACTCTAGGATCAGGAAATAATTCCCCTTAATTACGAAAGCAATTAAACTATGAAGTTAAAACTCTTTGTCTCATACAAAGATTTACATGAACTGAGACTGAATGAAAAAAAAAGAAGTAGGATTTAAGAAAATAGTGTACACAATGACCATAATAGAATAAAAGGAAAATTCAACAGGAAAAAAAAAAGAAAAAACTGAATTTCTTGTATTTCTGAAGACAAAAGTTGTCCCTGGACAACTGATCACTAAACAACGAGCATTAATTACTCTCTGTCAGACACTGGGCTAAGAAATGGAAAGAAAAGGATAAGAATGAAATGGTTCCTGCCCTCAAGGAATTTATATTCTGATGAGAGGAAACCAGTTTGCAGTTCAGAGAGGGTGATCCAGATCCAAAATCATTACTCAAGTAAGTGCCTTATGATTCCTAGATGTCATGTGCTGTTTCCTTCATGGGCTAGGAAGGACATTTAAGGACAGATAGATATGTCAAGAGACTCCTCAGAAACAAACTTCCCCTAAAATGACAGGTGCTTGAATGGAGAGTGCCAGGAAGTAATTATAACTAATGGCTCATTTCTATGCTCCAAGACTTTTTTGTTCTGTTTCAGGAATACTGCAGAAACACTGGCAAAATCTCCAACCTCTTGTGGAGTTGCTCTTTTGTGTAGTTGAATATAATTAGAGGTAATGTCCTTTGATGTATCAAGTTGAGGGGGAAGAGACATTTGCTTTACTGTCTATTAAGCCACATGACTCGGAATGCTAAGCATTCCATCCTTAGCTTTAAAACATAATGTTTTGGTTCATTCAAGTCCCTAATCTGTTAACATATTCTACTTTATGATAATATGCCAATAGAAGTGGCTGAACTTCTCTCAAAGATAACATGTATATTTTAAAGTTGACCTTCTTAAGAAAATACCATATATGATAGTATGAATTCCTATGGAGCAGAGTCTAGTCTAACAGAACCTCCTTTGTCTGGTAAACAATAGGATAATATAGCTTATAATGATATGGGATACTGTAATATAGTATGTTATGTTTAGGTGTTTTCTGTAAGTTAAGAGACAACAAATATGTTAGGTATTGAGTACTGTGGTAGAAGTTTCATATCAATTATGGTATATTTCAGGGGTACATAAGGATTTTGCAGCCCTTAAATAGTGTTTTGTAATTTTTACATATCTTGCCTATGTGAGTCCTGTCTATGCCGTCAAAAAATAGGGGCAGCGTATCTCATGCTCTTAATTTGTCACCTCATATGACAGTACAAAGCAACATGGAAGGGCTTAGAAGAAATGAGAGTAGAAAGTGAAGTGATGCATTTAGAACGGCCAAGGCTGCACCAGACTTTATCAAGTGAGTGAAAAGGCTATCCTTTTCACATTTTACTGGTGGCAGCAATAAAAGTCCAAAGGGAGGGGAAGGAGAGAGGGAGTAGCTACAACTTTTGGGAAGCAAAGGTAATCAGGTGTTATGTAGTAGCACCAGAAAGGGGGGATGAGAAAGGGTATTGAGGAGTTCCAAACTAGGTGGGAGAATGAGTAAGTAGACATACAGAAAAAAAAGCAGATTCTAAGTTCCTTGAGGGTTAGGATGTTTTTAATTTTGCCTTTATATTCCCACCACTGTGCCAAAGAGATTTGTGCGTAGTAAGTGCTTCATATATATTTATTAAATTGAATTACAGATTAATTCTATTTAACTCTGGCTCCTTCTTCACTTGAAGTCACTTCTGTACTTACCTAGAGTCACAGAATATCATAATATGAAAGACTTTCATAGGACATCAAGGCAAGCCACTCCTTGGCAGGTATATTTTTGCTATAACTCTAGTAAGTGGTCTCCTACTTTCCCATCGGAAAGGCCCAGTGATGGAGAACTCAATATCTTGGCATCCCAATTCATTCTACATTCAGATGCTTCTAATTACTTTTTTTTTCCTTGATTCATACCAAGTCAAAATTTTCCAACTTATAATTTTTACCAACAGCTAATAGTTCTGCCTGCTGGGACCAAGTAGGACAAGTATAATGTCTTTTCTACAGTCCATTAACTACCTGAAAACAAATGTCACATCCCCCCTACATTTTATCTTCTTCAGTATGAATGTGATAGTTATTTCATAATAATGGCTAGTGTTGACAAAGTACTATAAGCTGTACAAAACACTTTAAATGGGTTATCTCACTAAATCTTCATAACAAACTTGGGACACGTTCTATTATCATCCTTATTTTATAGATTAGGAAGCTGTCAAATGACTGAGCCTCACTAAGATTGCCCTACTAAGTTATGTCTGATTTAGGTTTCAGATCCAGGTCCTCCTTGACCCAAATCCAGTGTTTTATCAGTCACATAGTTGCATGATCTCCTTGTGGCTTCCTTTTCTTTCCAATCCCCTCAATATTCTGATCACACTACCTTTTACATTTGCACAATTTTAATTTGCATGCATTTGTAGGTTGCATTTAGAATATCTTTAAAATCTTTTTTTTCAACTAGATTGTAAGCTCCTCAACCATAGGGAATTCAATTTCTTTTTCTCTGGCACCTTTCCCACAGCATTAGGAATATTCATAGAGTTGCTTCTTTGTTGGAAAACTAATAGAAGATAGTGACGTGCAGAAGTCTGAAGAGACAATAGAGCTACCGGGCTTGAATAGGAAGGTTCCACTTGTTGGAAGAACAGTAAGTCTGGATAGAGAGATGTGGTACGTGACCCAGTTCGGCAGTAGAGAGAAGTTCATGCCGACAGGTATCATCAGAAGAATCTGACACTAGTTTGCAGGGATAAATCACAGGCACTGGGATTGGTAGACAAGACGAGTATTCAAAAGGACTGATAAGAATGAAGTAACATCCTATACCTATAGGAACTGACATACTGGGCAGGGAGCCAATGCAAGAACCTAAAGGAATAGGCTTCTTCTGGAGAATCATCAGTTTATAGATTTATAATCTCAAGAACTCTTAGAGTCCATTTGCTCCAACCTCTTCATTGAACAGATGAGGAAACTGAAATGTAGAAAGATAAAATAACTTGACCAGGGGATCAGGTGGTATGGCTGGAATACAGACTGAAGTCCTCTGACTTCAACTCTAGCACTCTTCGCACTGAACTATGACCAGTAGACTGGATTTGGTCTATATGGTCAGAACAGGCCATGTAGTATATAGGCATATAAAGAATGGTTTTCCAGGCATGCCTACATCCCTGCAACATGCATTATCATTTCTCTTCTCTTTCCCTTCAGAGGAAGCAAGCTGCAGGGGTTGACGGCTACACCCTTGATACAAGACCATGACCATCACAATTTCTCTGCATAGATTGGTAGAACAATTGGGGGTGACGCTATAACCGTAAAAGTGAGGATTATGTAGATTTAGCCCCAGAAAGCTGGAGGAAAAAGGAAGTAGTATAATCATTATAGAAACACATTTTGTGGAAAGAAATGAAGGAAATCACGCTGTAGGTTTCAAACTTGATTGTGAGCATCGCATCTAGCTAAACTCTGTTTGATCCTATTCAATAATTATTTATTAAGCACATGCTCTGCACAATGTATTGTTAAAGGGATGGTGATACAAAGGCAAAAATTTAAAGAGCCCTCTCGTTGAAGAATTTACATCCAACTTAGTAGGGTTGGGAGCATGGAACCAAGAAGAGTTCCTACTAAATGTGACCATACCTAAAAGTATATCACTGAAGTCACTTGCTTTGCAGATAACCCTTCACACCTGGCTCTCCTACCCTTTTCCCCTTCATGCTTCGTAACTCTGTATAACCTGGGATAAGATCTTACCTTTTCCCTTTTGCTCTATGTCTCTCAGCATTGGTATTCTAGCCACTTCACTTCCCAGCGCTTAGCACAGTGCCGAGCACATAGTAGGCATCTACATTTTTGCTGACTTGACTTCCTAGATGTTAGATCTTCTTGATCCCTCTAAGTGACTTGATAAGTAGATTCCAAACTTGAATTCTCCTTTCACAATCTTTATAACTGACTTTCTTACTAGGGGTTTCCCCAGGAAAATTCTATTTCCTTAATTCAGTAAAGGCATTTATTGGAACTCCCAAGAATCAATTGCTGTGTATCTCAGCTGGGTTTTTTACCTTTCAGCTCTTAGATTCCTTTGGTAGTTTTCAAATATTATCCCCTTCCAAAGTACTACTTTAGCTCTTCAGTTCCCTGTCTTTATCTAACAAGAAGTTATGGTTAACATACTAAGTAAAAATGATGCTGAATTTAAGAAATATACGTGTGTGCATAAGTATGTGTATATGGAGAAAATAATTTACCTTGATAACAATTAAAGATAAAAAAAACAATTAAAACAATCCAGGTAATAAGAATTCAAGTTAACAAGCACTTATTCAGCAGTTATTATTGTGCTAAGCACTGAGTTTACAAAGAAAGGCAAAAATAGCCCTTGCCCTCAATTAGCTCACAAATCAATAGAGAAGCACAAATGTTGATGAATATAGAATCTTACAGTTAGACGGATCCTCTATGGGTTCACCGAGAAGGAACTGTAAATAAGCTGCAATCTCCTCTCAATAAATTTCTGCTTGAAAATCTTTAGCACAAAAGAAAACCTTAAGAATGTGATATAATTAAAGTTATCATTGAAAAAGGATTCAATTTTGAGAGGTACATGAGCTAGCAGAAAAATAATATTTTGGGTAGTTTATAAAAGTTGTGGTTATTTCAAGAAACCATGACTTTATACTTCAGAACATCATGAGACTCATAATAGTTGGGTTGGGACTTTTGAAAAAAACAGAAAAACTTCCTCCTAAAATTTCAGTGAATGTGTATTTATTTATCATGAAGCATTATTATTGTCAATAAATTTTAAAAACTCAAGAGATGCTTCTTAGGCACAGCTGTATGTATGGACTATGTTGGACCATGACAAACAGAGAGCTCAGCAAGTCTTGGATTTGGTCCTTAAGAAGCAAGAGATATAACATGCACAGATACATATACACACACGTGATAAAAATAATAACATAAAGTAAAACATAGTAAGTAATTGGAAAGGGAAAATAACATTTTATTAGGTCTTAAAAAGAGCATTGAGATTTGTTTATGATGTTAATAAAGAAGTCATATTTTCAATTTAAATTGACACCACTCAGATCATAGACCTAGAGCCAGAAAGGGCACTAGGAGTCATCTAGTCAGAAGGGAAACTTAAGTTTCATACAAAGGAGGTGACTTGCCCAAAAGCCCATGGGTATTAAATGGCAGACCCGAGTTCTCGGGTCTTGTGGCTGCATTTTTTTTTCCATTACACCATTCTCAGTACTCCTGAGCTCAAGTGATCCACCCAACCTAAGTCTCCCCAGTACTAGTGAATATAGGCATGAGTCAGTACCTTTCAGATTTCTGCTCATGTGAAAAAGCAAATATTCTGTGCATTTAAATATGTATGATGTATGACTATTGTTTAATATCAGTAGGCAGAAGAATTACTGGGTAATTTTTTTAAAAAGCTACTTAGCTAAATTTATGTATCATGCTAAGTTAATTTAGTGAAATTTATGTATGACGCTAACAAAAAGGTTAAATGTGATAATAGTTGATTACTAAGACTCCAAGGAGAGGGTTTTTTTTTTCACTTCTTTCAATTCAAATTGATGCGCTCAAGTCATACTATACTAAATGAATATTTTGGAATGGAGACTGTCACTAGAGAAACAGATCTGACATAGATAAAACTTAGAGACAAGATCCTTAAAAAAGATATCATCCATTTTTTCTTAAAATAATGACAATTTTAAGTTAACTGTGAGGGGAGAGGTATAGATATTCATTAAAAGATAGGACTGTGAAAAATAGCATGGTAAAAAAATAAAGCATGGAATTTGGAGCCAGCAGGACTTGAATTGAAATCCTGCCTCAGATAGTCACTGAGTCACTCTGGATAAGTTGTTTACTCTTTTGATGCCTCAGTTTCCTTCCATAAAATGAAAGCATTGGACTCAGTAGCCTCTAAGTTTCCTTCTTGCTCTAAATCCATGATCCCATGAGCCACTAAGTGATTGACTGGCCACTTTGAAATCATATTTACTGCCCATTTATTTTTGAAAACATTTAGCTCAACTAGAACATTTTCAAAGTAACTGCCAAGAAGTAGCACAGACATATCAGAAGCCCAGAGAATAATTTCAGAAACAATCAAAGCGTTAAATGTAACATCAAGAAAGTAGAAAGATGTTCTTGGGGGAGTGCAGACCTTTATTTCATGGACAAATCAAGAACTAAATAGCAAGGAAATTGATGACATGCTAGAAAATTTCCAAGCTGAAATACATACACAATTTAAGGAAAAAATGGATAGAGAAAATATGTGACTACCCTGTGACATCGGATGAAAATTCTGAGTGCCTTTGGTATTGTAATGGACACAGTTGCTCAGAACCTCTGATAATGCTTTAAAATTCATTCACCTTTTGCTTCACACATCACCTACTACATTCAAGAAACTTTGGTCACATAAATTCCAAAATTCTTATTTTGATTTTTTTAAAAAAAATCTACTTTTAGGTGACCTAATAAACAGGATATGAGAATAAATGTAAAAATGAAGATAAAATTTTTCTTCAGACATGGGCTGCATTGAAATTTCCTGAAGAAAACAAGTATGAAACTTAAAATTTGTCTATATCTCTATATTTACATACCTACATACATAGATATAGATTTATCAGAAGGAAGGGAGTTAATTTGGGGGAGAAAAAGCAAAAAACATTTATTCAATACTTTATTGTATCAAATCATGGGTCCATTGTTTCATATGATTCTGTAGTATTTAAAATATTATAAAATCATTTGCTTGGCTTATGATAATATTTACCTTGATTATAAATTTATTTTTTACTATATTCTTTACCAGAGTGTGCTGTTTAATATTCTAAAATGTAAATGTTCTAGGATCTATGATGAAGATTCTTAACCTTTTCTATCTTGACAGACCAGATCAACTCTTGTGGTTTGCATAGAACTGTGGAACATTATAGTGGAGGTGGCAAAATTATTTTTTTTTTCATCCCAGTTTGACTCAGTTCCTTTTCCATTGATAAACTGTAATGTTGAGTGAGAATACTTGTTCATTAATATATGTTAAGAATTAAGACCTTAAATGGAGTTTTGGATATGTAAGTCAGATAATAGCTAAAATGAAAGAATCAGAGGATATAGTGGAGGACAGTAAAAATCTAAGATCATATGTCATTTTATTCTGTACATCCATAAACATCTTATGTAGTACTTTTGAGGGGAAGTTGTACACAGCTATTGGCAATGAACTGTGGTTCTCTGTTGAAGGCAAGAGGTTTACTAACCACAGAATTTCATCCCTAACAACCCCACCCCTCTCCAATGAATGGTGGATAGAAAATTAGTTGAGGATTTAGGAAAAGGCTGCAAGAATTATTTGAAAGTACTATAATTCTGTAGAAGAGAGGCATCTAGGTATCTCAGTAGATAAAGTCCTGAGTATAAGGTCAGGAAGACCTGAGTTCAAATCTGCCTCTCATACATATATTTGCTATGTGACTCAAGGTAAGTTACTTAACCTATGATTCCCTTAATCCACTAGAGAAGGAATTGATAAACCACTCCAGTATCTTTGCCACAAAAAAGTCATGGACTATACTGTCATGTAGAATCAGATGAGATTAAATGACTGCATAACAAAAGCAACTATGGTCCTCTAAAACATCCCCCACCTCAATCCCCTTCCTACAATAGTGAGCACCCTGCCATATGTATTTTACATGTGTTCACGTTTTATGATTAATCCCTATCAATGCCCATTTCTTCCATTGAAGGTATGAGTATTTGTGGAATAGTAAATTCCATGTTTGTGGATGTATAGGAATATTCTTTGGTTAGTTTTATAGTTGTGCTATTTAATTACATGTTCCTGCTTTGAACTACTTATACCCTCTGGTTGCCTAGTAATAGTAAGCATAAGATGTCACACAAGATTGGAATGCATTATTTCCTCTTCACCATTCAGAAGCTTTCTCTTCCTGCACAGATAATGTTTAACCTTCTCTGTGAATTCTTTCTTGTTCTTGTCTTCACTAAAAATTTTCTCTTCCTCTTCTCTTTCTCAAGAGGGCTTGGTCTTGACCTGTCCTTTGCCCCAATCTTGCCTACTTTGTGCTATACTTGTCTGTAACCAAGATTTTCATTTTCCTCCTACCCTATACATGTACAACCACCTGTGGAGTGTAAACTCATTGAAATTGGGGACTGTGTTATTTTCTCTTTGCATTCTTACTGCTGCCTAGTAGAGTGCCTTGCAAATAATAATTGGTTAATGTGTTTATTGAATTTAATTATAAGAGTACATTATTATTATTTCTATTTGTGATGAATATTATCATATTGATGAAAATAATTTTCACAAATAATCAGTATTACTGATAATCTTCTTTTGGAGCTCATGTATCTCCAAATCAGAAACCCTCTTCACCAATAGATTTTAATTAAAAAGTGTCACAACTTATTTTTCTGTTAAATATTCCCAATAGCAAACTTGCACATGCCACTGTGGAAAATTGAGACAAAATGAGAGGGCTCTTGAAACATAGGAACTTTACTCTGTTATGAAGATGACAGTGACTGGTGAGAAGGGGGATATTTTATTCAGAAGCAACATGGTGCAATAAAAAGAATTTTAGTATTGATACCAATAAACCAATGGATTTGATCTTTGGCTCTGATGCTGACTACATGGCCATGCCACTTAATTTTTGTCAGTCTCAGTTTTCACATCTGTAAAATACTCATTTAAGGAGAAAGGGATAGTTTAAATACATATATACATATGGACATATATACATATATGTGTGTGTATAGATGCAGAGGGTCTTTAAGAATTATTTCAAAGCTTGATAGTAGAGTATACACAAGTGAAAATAATTTTTTTGTTTGGGTTAGTTAAAAGTCAGTAGTCAAGGAACATTTATCAAGTTCTTGGTCAGACACAGTCAAGTGTCAGGGATAAAAATACAAAAAGAAAGACAATCCTGCCCTCAAGGAGCTTACAATCTAATAGGGGAACAAAAGATGAAAAAGTGGAGGTTAGTGAAGTCCCAAGGAGGGAGGTAAGAAATGAAGAGATATCTGAACTAAGCTTTTATTCTTAAATGGAGGTTTGGCATGCATGGCCCCACTCTCCAATCAAAGGGGAAGAAGGTGGTGATGAGATGGAATATCAAAGCCAATGGGATGTTGATGTATGATTTTTTTTTATTTCTTTGTTTTGTTTTTTTTTGGTTTCCCATAGTGAGCTTGATAGGGTATGGTGTAGAAGTCAGGGAAGTCCCAAAATAGTGTAGCCAGGTGAGAAATGAGAATTAGCCAAAACGTGCTTCATAACTGAGTTGTGATAAAGCTGGGGAGACAAGACATGAGTAAATAAAGGTAAGGAGGACATGTGTTCAGGAAACTGTGAGCTAAGCAAAGAATGAACTTGATATATGTGGTTGAGAAGATTGGTTTGGTGACATCAGAAGAGGAGGAGAATAAGAAAGATGATAGATCTAGAATCTAATCATAATATCATAGTGCCATAGTTTATAAACCTGAAAGAGTTCTTGGAGGTCATTGAGACCAATCCCCCTATGTTTACAAAAGAATGCAATGAGATGTAAAGTAATTTACTCAAGGAAATACTGATAATAAGTATCCAAATCAGAATTTGAACCTACATCTTCTTGGTTCCATGTATAGAGTTTCATCAAATTCTTCATGCTGTAGTTCACTTATTTTATAGATGAGGAAACTGAGGACAGAGAAGTCAGGTGATTTGGTCTATTTCACATTGGCACCAAGTAGCAGAACCATGAGTTACACTTACGTCTAGTGCTGCCAAGTTGAAGGAACCAAATTTGGTTCCTTTTCTATTGTACCACACTGGTATTTTCTTTAAGTGAACATGATAAACACTTTAAAAGGAGCATGGAGGTGAAAATATTAACCGTCCTCTCTTTAATTTTGTAAGTTTACTCATTCCGAGTTGTTCGCTCTCTTGTCTCTGCATTTCTCTAAACACACACACACACACACACACACAGAATTTTATTTCCCATGGCCCCCTAGGAACAGAGATAGACATTTCCAGAAGCCTAGAGGTAATTACAATATACAACATTCTTCCTCCAAATTTTAACAAAAGCCTGTTCTTTCTCCTTAGGATTCCATTTTTTCCCACATCAATACCCAAATGGAATGATGGGCTTTCAAATCACTGGCCATTCTTTCTCTTGTTCTTTTTACTGTCTCCCTCATTTCTTCTTTTCCTTTGATGCTGTTTTTCTCACTATATCAGGATAAAGTCTCAAAGAAACAACAGAATAGTATTATGACATGCTTTTTACTTCCTCTTCAGCCCTCCTTCTGCATTCTTCCCTCCCCTACAGGGAATACAGAACCTCTACCCACTGTGTTCACACAGTGCTGAATCAGTTAAATTGGTTTCAAGTCTCCTAACTATGGACATGGAAAGAAAAATCTTATGAGATAACTGACATTAGGTCTATTGATCTGCTCTTGCAGAATTGAAAACAAAAGCCACCTTGAAACACATCAATAAAATTATGGTTTCCCCTGTGAAAAGTCATTGCATTGGCTCTGATTTGTTCTCATCTGAAAGGGGAACATAGAAGAAGCTATTAATTTCAAAAATAGCCTGACCCAATTTACTGGTGGTACTGCATATGTTAGCAATGTTTACTCCTACCTCCCCAACCTCAACCTCTGTTCACATTGCTGTTACTAACCCTTAACAATAACTACAAAAGGTTTGATTGAGTTTATCATTTTAAAGATTAATTGACATCCTTATACACATAATAAGTAACAAAATGTAAAATGGAACTTTGAAATATTGTCAGTAAAAATATGAACTTTGTGACTTCTTTCCCCTTTCCTTATATAAATCTATGTTCATCAGTATCACCTAGTGATTTTTTCCAGTAGTTCATCAAACAGTGATGGTTAGGCACTCCAAATAGTGAACAGAGCCTAGACTCTGAGAGTTTTGTAATGAGAAAAGAAAAAAAGAGAGAGATTAGAGTTTAACAGCCCCATCTCATGTCTGCAATAAGTCAAATATCTCTGGGCTAATCTGAGGAAGTAAAAAATATATCAGTTGCTGTTGCTTCCTGCACAGAAATGGGTCTTAGGAAATGTAGCCATTCAAATTCCCATATGTTGAGATCAATCAGAACATCTTGCTTTTTAAAATGTGCCCACTTCAATAAAAGTTGAAGATAAAGTAGCCCCTTTATTAAAAGCACTAAAAGAAATAAAAGCAAAATGAACTGCTGTCTTGGGGTTTTCCTCAGTCAGGATTTGACCTGTCAAGGACATTCTATTATTTTTTTCTTTAAAAAAAAAATAAAAGCAAACTTTTAGTTACTGCAACTGTTTGCCTCCTCCAAAGTCACTTAGCTACACTGACTTGCTCCCTATCCAACCATCCATCCTGCTCTTCATTGCCGTTGCAGGATGCAACATCACCTGTTCGCACCTGGGGAATCCATATTTCCTGAAGAAAAAGGGGAATGTGCTGAAAGTCAATGCAGTCGCTGATTGAAAATCCAACCCAAGCGATGCCCTGGGTCCTTAATTGACAGAAATTGAATGGAGTGAAACAGAAATGATAAAAGAATCATTGTTAGGGCAAAGAATGGAGAGAAATAGAGGACAAGGTAAAAATAGCTCTAAAATTTGGGAAGTCTGCTAACCTCTGTATCTCCTAAATGGTCTTCGTTACTCTATTTCAAATATTTTTTAATCTTTAGAGTCACTTTGGATTATTTGACTTTAAGCATAAGAATGATAATTCAAGACTCTTTCTCTATGTACTCACCTTTTTACCCACTAAGTGAAAGGTATTGACTGAAGGCAAAGTCATTTTGTAAAGAAGCTGTGCAGTTCTGACCTTCTGGACTGACCTTTATGGCAGAACAGCGATCGGATGCCACTGAGTGAAAATAAAATGGTTTATGCTTCATGCTTTTGAAGTGGGTTATAAACTACATGAATCTGGTTTTATTGAATTAACTTTTTTTTTGCCAAACACCATCTGTTTGGGTTTGGCTCGGGACCTTGAAATTTAAGATACCGACAGGACAAAAGGAAAAAAAAAGTCACCCTAACAAAGAAAACGGATTGGAACTTTACTCTTTCCCAGATTCTGTCCTGTTATTTTATTGACCCCAGGCTGGTAGTGGCTTGCAACAGCTCCTACAACAACTACCTTACATAATGCATTCTTTAAATGTAGCAATAAGAGTTAATTTATATAGCACTTCATAGTTTGCAAACATTTTGTACTCATTCTCTTTGGAGCTTCACGGTAATTCTGGACAACTGCTGTACTTATTTCCATTGTAAAGATGAAGAAAATAATTTTCAGATGAGCTAAATGACTTGCCTAATGATATAGAGTTAGAAAAGCAGAATAATACGGTGGAAGGACCATTGGTTCTAGAGTCACAGGGCATGTGTTCAAATGCTACCTGTGATCTCTTTTTGGCCCTGTGCTATAAAACTTCTTTTTTTTCAATGAATTGACTGAAGAGGTATATGGAATAATTGGCAGATTTTCAGTTAACTCTCAAGTCAGGAAAAAATAGCTGATACATTGGACAATATAATCAGCATCCAGCAAATTCTAAACTGGTTACTTAGACTGATGTGTCAAACCTAAGATGAAATTTGGCAGAGATAAATATATAGTCCTACTCTTGGATACAAAAGAAAATAAAGAACTTCTTATATGATGGATAGGAGAGGTATAGCTGGCTAGCAATTCAGTTTAAAAAAAGATCTGGTAATTTTGTTGGATTACAAACTCAACAAAATCCAACAGTGCAACACAGCTACTAAAAACAAAACAAAACAAAAAATAAACTCATGCATGCTAAGCTGCATCAATAGAGTCCAAAACACAGGAGGTGATTATGCCACTACCATGTTAAGACCATATCTGAAGTAGTACAACAATTGCTCTGTGCTACATTTTAAGAAATATAGACAAAAGAAAATATAGACAAAAAAGGTTAGGCAACCTTTGCTGGACAGTAACCAGTTTGTCTATAGGCAAGAATGGCGAAAGCCTCAAGACAATAGCATACCCAGACTGAATTATTCATGATAATAATATTAGGCTTTGTTTATTGTTGAGGAGTTGGGGATGACAAGGAAGTTGTGAACTTATATGTCTAGAAAGATACTGGTGCTCTTGACAGTAATAGGGAAACGCAGAAGAGGACTGGGTTAGATGATGGGGGATGATGCATTCTGTTTTGAATATGTTGAGTTTGAGATGACTCTGAGACATCCAGTTCCAAATGTCCTATAACATTTGGTTATGCAAGACTAGAAACGAGGAAAAAGTCCAGAGGCTGGGTATATAGAATTTCCCAAAAGGCTTAATAAGCTCTTTAAAAATCCAGGAGTTATCTACATAGCAATGATAACAAATTCATGGAATGTAATGACCTTAAAAAAGATAGTACAAGACAGAATCTTAAGCGTACCCCCGTAGTTTTTGAGAATGGCAAGGATTGTCATCTGGAGAAAAGAGTTAAAAGGACAGGTTAAACATGGAGGGAAGAAGGAAAGAGCAGCATTGTAAAAGCCTAGAGAATATAGTATACAGAAGAGAAGTATGGTCCTCAGTCTCTTGTTATAGAGAATTTGAGAAGGATAATAAATGGGTGGTATGCAAATAAAAGGGGAAATGTAAAGTTTGCCACCTTCCTCTTAGGAATCCTTTAGGAAGATCTCAGATTGTTGCTTATCCTTCATTCCCAAAGAGGATCAATGACATCTGGTCCAAATGAATTGGATTTAAGTGAGGCAGAGTTGGGCAAAGGTGTCAGCCTCACTATCTCCTCCAGAGTTATCAGAGTGCTTTGGCAAGACATAGTTCAGCATGACTGGAGATGTCTCCAAATAGAGTGGGAGACCTTGGCCTTTTTAAGCTAAGGTCTTTTCCAGGTCTCAGTTTGTCTGAGGCAACATCCATTCAGTAATTAAAGGATAGGTAAGGATTGAGGCAAAAGACGGCCTCATTTGCCTTTGCAAAGAATGAATCTTGGAGGGGAAGATCCTCGGAAATTTTGGCTAGAATAGAAATAATTATTAGGTACACTCACTCTGAGCCTTGGAAATCCAAACAATCAGCAAGAGAGGCGTGAGCTGGGACCTCTTACTGGTCACTTAGTGAAAGTCATAGTGATTCAGGTTTAAAGGCACAGTCAAGTAGATACACTTGAGTTACAATGAGGTTTTTTACAAACCTATATTTCAAGACATCATAAATGAAATCTGCATGAAACAAAAAGGTATAGCTGCCCAGATTAGGGTGATCAGAATAAAGAAAGGCACAGAGGTTGTGCCATATGAGCATTAGTTGAAGGAACTAGAGATATTCAGATGAACAGAAGAGTTGAGGGGAAGAAGCAGGGATCTGATACCTGTCCTGGAAGAAAGATTAGACATTCTCTGTTTGATCCCACAAGTAAGAGAGAGAAACAAATTGTAAAGAGGTGAACTGAGAGTTTATGTCTGTGAAAACTTACTACTAATTAGTAGTACTCAAATGGAGGGGATGGTTTATGAAGAAGAGGATTCTCTCTCATGGGAGGTCTTCAAGTAAAACCTTGATAACTATTATGTAAAGTATTTTGTAAAGAAGACTCTCTTGTCCAGTTATATGTTGGATTACATGCCCCCCTGTGGTCCTTTCCAAGTTGTATCTCTAAGTTTCTAAGATCTTACGATTTTAAACTCCTTATGAGCAAAACTTATTTCATTGTTCATATTTGTATTTCTACTACATATCAAAGTGTCCTTCTGCAGGGGCTTACTGCTTAATATTGTTGAATTTGGACTTGAATGTGTGAATGATGATTGGTGAACTGTAGTTCATCAGGAATTGGAAAAGGGAACAAGGAAACTGATACAAGGAGAAATTCCCTGATTCCAAAATTCTTTAAGTACTCTCAGCCATTTAAAAACTAGAAACTATTGCAATATTTCATGAAGCAAAGGCTTATTATCTGCCCCCTTAAGGGCATTTATTCCTCCAACAAGCCTTGATATAGTGGGACTCACATGTTTTTTCATGCAAAGTTCTTTTGCAGCATAGCCAATTTATTGGCACATTTTGGTAAAAATGTTATTATGCTGCTGCATGTCCCTTGAATAAATTAGCAAACTTTTCTATTATATGCCTGCTGCATAGAAGCTACTTTTTTTGGTGAATACAAAAGAAAAAGATGAGGCCCCTGGGTTCTAGATAGTATTCCCTTGGATGTTTTCTGTAAATCCCTCCTTTTTACTGTAAAATACTAGATGCATGTACACTCATTATCAATCATGAACTGGTCTTCCTGATGCCAAAGCCAGTATGTCATCCTGCTCCATAGAATGAACATAGGGATGCAATGCCCCTTTTTGTCCTATGTGTTGGTATTGTCTAGTTGGGGAGGCAAGGCATTTATGAACTACCAAGTGGATAGCAACAGATCAATAAATATTCAACAATACAGTACATGATGAATTTAGAAGGACTGAGTGGAGGAATGAATTAGAGGGTGATCAGAAAGTTAACGGAGGAAGGTTTCCTGGAGGAAAACCATTATACGTTCTACAGCATATTTTTAAAATGTAATCTGACCCTTAGAAAGCAACTCTAGACTCTCTGAGAGGTCCAAAAAGTTTCATGGTCTGAGATGAAGTTTAGGTTATGATTATGCACATGGTGGGAATGAAAAGGATTTTAAAAGGCTTACTCTTATACTTTTGTTACTTAGAATAAAGGAACATAAATCGATGTACCTACAATGTCCACACATTGAACTCAAATTGATATCTACTTGTTCCATGTAGTTTTGTACAATGAGGATTTGATTCTCTATACTTTCTCAACTCACTTGAAGCCCTGCAAACTTCCATTGCACCCCCTCCCCCTTACATACACTTTCAGCTTTCTTTTGTGTGTTGTCTTTCCCCATTAGATTGTAAAATCCCTGAGGGCAGGGACTGGTTATTTTTTTCTTATTTGTATTTCTAGGATAGCAGATAAAGTCTGAGAAAACTCATCTTCCTGAGTTCAAATCTGACCTCAGACACTAGCTGTGAAAAGCTGGGCAAATCATTTAACCTTGTTTGCCTCAATTTCATCATCTGTAAAATTAACTGGAGAAGGAAATGACTCCAGTCTCTTTGCCAAGAAAACTCAAAATGAGCTCACAAAGAGTCAGAAATTGCTGAACAACCGGTCCTCTTTCTGACATATATTGGTTTTGTGTTCATGTAAAATTCCTTGACAGTTTCCCACACTGATAAAAATCACAGTTCTGGACTCCCCTCACTCTTACAGGGGTCTGTAGGATTGCCTACTGGTTTATGACGTAGTGATCCAGTTCCCCATTCAAGCCATGTTTTTACCCCAAAATGTCCTCTATGCTTACTACTGCTGTGATAAATACAAAATGATAAGTGCATGATTTGAATTCTATAGGACTTCAGAAGAGAAAAAAATATCTTGTGGATTGGTGTGGTTCGGGAAGGTGTCATTTATTCATTCATTTATTCATCCATTCATTCATTTTTTCAAAAGATATTTACTAATGGGAATTGCCCTTTCTGATGGCCTCTCAAAACTTCCCTGAAAGAAAACAAATGGGGTGATTTTCCCCTTGCTTTTATTCCTTCCCTTGTTTGAGTTGAGACAGGTTGCCTAATTCCTAGGACCACCTGTATCTAACCCAAGGGAGAATCTAAAATGGAACTGACCTGTGGTTAGAGCTCACAAAGCAGTGACTGCTGAAAGGAAAGAGGTTTTTCGTACAATAAAATGAATTATTGTCCTTGTCCATTGCACTAAAACTCTAATATAATAGTAACTGAGAAGTCGCAAAAAAAAAAATCATTTCTAGTGGATCCTGTTACGTGACTCTGGTCCCACAGATTGATTTTACATGCAGGTTTAACACTCTGCAGCTGCCAAAAGCCATCAGTGCAATAGCCTATTCAGAGGGAAACAAAATTTGAAAAAGGAATACAGGCACCGGGACATGTTGTAAATGACAAAGGACAGATATAAGAGGAGAGGGAAGTCTTGCAGGTCTAGACTTCTGCTGCAAATTTTTGCAATTTCTTCACCTAGAAGAGAATTTAGAAGGATTTTAATAATAAGATTAAGATATTTGAAAGATTAATCTGTTAGTTGATGGTAAACAGGTATTCTCCATTTCCACCAACACTGGGCTAGAGGGAGGGGGCAACAGTTGCTACAGAAAGAATTTGGGCTATACTTTACAAAGAACTTCTGAATCCAAATGCCTGTAAAACAACATGGGGAAATGCCAATAAGAATTGAGAGAACTCAAGGAGATTTTGATGACAACTTGAAGTTTTATTTTTTTTTCTTTGATTGTCATAGGTAGAGGGAAAAGAATAGAAAATTGTAACTGGAAGTAGAGAACTCATATGGAAGCTCAACTTTGACCTCTAATGGTGCATTTATCTATCTTTCAAGATCATTGTTGACTTATGCTAAATGGGATGGAATGTGAGGGAAGACACAAAAGGGAGAAAAAGTTAGCTAGCTATGCCTTCAAATTCAAATAAATCATGTGTGGAAATATGGATACATTTTGGGGAAGAGCTCATTGACTTTTGAGAGGGTGCTACCAAAAAAAAGATAGATATGCTTGGAAGATTTGGGAAGTTAATGGCAGATCCGACCTGTCATCACTGTGCCCATAATTGAGGGTCCTTCTCCTTCCCCACATTATTTATGGTTTTGATCCTTCAATACTGTCAGTGAAAATAGCTTTGAGGAGAGATGATTCAGTGAAACTGAAACACAAGATGAAAGGTTTGTCAATGAGTAGATGAGAGGATTGCCAAGGCACTGTCCAGGGCCACATGATGCTTTGCTTGTGATGGCTTTTGATGTTTCGCAATATGGTATCCTGGTAGTAAACTGCAGCTGCATTATTAAAAGGACTTTGGGAACCTCAGATAGGAGTTGGGTCCCACTGAGCTCTGCAGGTTTCTGGCAAAGCTTTACAAAGCTTTAGGCCTACAGCCGATGTGTAGGTTCAGATGTGCTTAAAGAACAAAGTTGTGTGAACTTTCGAGTTTCTCTGTTGCAAAGCTGAAAAAGAAACTTCAGATTTCCTCTGTAAGGCATTTTATTTGGAAGTACATTAGAAACAACTCTGTTTGCTAAAGTTCTAAGTTTTGAACAATTTAGATTGCCAGCCAGGACACAGAGCCCTCCAATCAATACTGTGTGGTTTTTGGATAATTACAATACTTGCCCAGAAAAATGGACAATGCATTATGTGAGTAGTAGCTAATGAGTGATAATGACACTAAACCAAAAAATGATAATTGAAAACAAATTTATCATTATCAGAGTGACTGATGCTGCCAAACTTTTCTTGCCATGAGATGCAAGCACATTTCACCTTTACAAAAATACTAAATTATAAAGAAAAGCAAACAAAACCAAAGGACCTTCTCATCGATATAGCTCTCTAAATCTGATCTTCTCAAATCTGTTCATCTCTAACACTAAGCTCTCATTGTCAATAATAGCCTTTTAAACATTCAACCACAGGAGGAACTGACTTCCCCTCACAGTCTTCTTAATTTTAGTTTAGCAACAAGTAAAGCAAGAATGTGCCTGCCCAGTTTCTGACAGCTCAAGCTGTGAAGTGATAAACTGGGTGATTTAGGTACCTCTCTTCCCTTGTGCTTTTCACTCCTCCTTGTCTTACTTAATATTTGTATGAATTGGACTGTTAATCCTGGTACTCTGGAAGGAGCTTATTTCAGTTTAATGGAACTGTCCTCTCCTATACTATACTATAGTGAGGCTGCTATATTTAATATCTGCAAGGGATCCATTATATCAACAAAAAGGGAAATGTCTTCATGCTCTTTAGGCATTCCTTTGAGTTTCAATAAGTTCCCATAGAAGGGACCTTTACAAAACAAACACAAAATGTTTGGAACATTCTTCCACTTCTAGGCAGAATTCTACATTGAGTTCAAGAAAGACAGTTGAAAACTCTTTCTTGAAAAATTCACATAAGAGCATCCATAAATTACCCCTAGCTACATTCCCCAATATTTTAAATCCCATATAGAAAAGACTTGTTATTGGTTCCTCAAAAGTATTTTAAATGCCTTCTCCTCTAGCTTAAGTCCTTTCCTGCTTCTCCAGTCCTTCGAAATAGAGAAGAGTTATACAACCAACTTTCATGCAAAACCTTGTCATCCTATATGATAATATCTGTATGTGGATTCTTTTACTTTCTTTCTTCTAGTTTACAGAAAGTCAACATTTTAAAACTTTTTTGGTCTTTTCCACAGGAAAGGCAATTATTTTTATTGATCTCTACAAGTTTGGTTCCTACCTCCCCTCCACAGATTAAAGAAACACATAGCTAAATAGTCATTCTTTGAATTTTATACTTGTAATAGCACTTTAAATTTACAAAAGGATGTATATATATATGTATGTGTATATATATATATATTATTTCATTTTGAACTCTCAACAGAGGCAAAGGCATTACAATACTATTTTATAGAGGAAGAAGCTGAGTCACAGAAAAGTTAAAATGACTCTAAAGCCTAATTCTGGATAGTGAGTTTGATATTCACATTTAGATTGATAGATACATAGATAGGGAAGTAGATAATATTTATATAGTATTTTTGAAGTGCATTATAAATATTGTTGCAGTTGGCCCTCACAAATGATCTGGGTATAAGTGGTATAATTATCCTTATTTAAAGATGAAACTGAGCCTGAAAGGTTGGTTGAGCCATCGGTGTTACATAACTAAGTATCTGAGGTGGGTTTTGAGCTCAGATCTTCCTGTCTCTGAAACAGCATTCTATCTATCTATCTATCTATCTATCTATCTATCTATCTATCTATCTATCTATCTATCTATCCGTCCGTCCGTCTGTCTGTCTGTCTATCTATCCATCTATGTATCTACATATCTATCTGTGTGTATGAATATGTGTATGTGTGTATGTATATGTACACATGTACATATACATACACATAAACATATATATATTGTATTGATAATATATTTTTACTTATTGTTAATGTAAATTTGCTTGTTAGTGGGAAGATCTTTCCCATCCATTAATAGGCCCATGTAACTTGGTTAAATCACATGGAAACCTAAGTGACAAGTGGTAGGAGGAGCTTGCTGAATGAGTGGAACAGGAAGAGAGGCAGAGCTGGAGCAGAGCTGAAAGTTATTATGTTCAGAGCAATCAGAAATGAGGGAGAGAGAAAAAAGCAGGCAGTGGGCTAGTGTGAGTGAGAGAGCTCATTTGTGATTTTGTTTAAGGGAGCTAGTTTGTGGGAAGCCTAACAGAGGGGAGACGGGGATGGTGTTGCCCTCTTCATTGGTATTATGTATAGATTTGTTTGTTACTATGATGGATTTGGCTTTCTGATATCTGAATAAATATTTTATTTCTGTCCTCCATGTGGAGAGTCTGTTGTATTTCACAATTCAAAATTTTACCAGTGTACTCATGGCTGCTATAGGTGCTGTGAATATTGGCGCTACTATATGTGTGTGTGTGTGTGTGTGTATCTTAGGGTTGGTAAAAGCTTTGATGGCTTTAGAAGAAAAAGTTTAAAGGTACTCAGTCTTTCTTTTTTCATTATTAAATCTATTTTTTTATTCATGGAATAAAACAAGCATTTCAAACAAAAGAACCTTCTCAACAATACAAGTTTCTGGATCTGATCTTCTCAAATATGTTTATCTCTTGTACTAAGCTCTGGTTGTCAATAATAACCTTTTTAAACATTCAACCATGGGAGGAACTCTGTCTTGGAAACAACTTTCTACCCATCAGGAGAGTGTCTTATCTACTAAAGTATTACACAAGGAAGTAATGATCAGCTCTTATATCCCTTGACCATCTACAAGCTCAGCAGCTGCAATGCCAGAGGCGTACTATTATATTTAATGATGGTGACAGACAGATTGTCATACTGGATTGAGGTCTAGCTTTGAAATCAAGAAGACTTGAAGTAAAGCTAGCTGTCTGATCATGGGCAATGTGATTCAACTATGTGGACCTCAGGCAGCTTCATAAAACTATTATGCGTAGAAGAGTTGCTCATCCACATTTATCAAAGGAATTTCTTTATTGGGAATTCTCCATATTGGTGAAATTTCAGAACTAACAACCCCAAATCAATCAAAAAAAATCCATGGTGTTTGCTTCGACCTCTGTGCCTTCTCTTGAGTTGTTCCCTTTTTCTGCAATGCCCTTTCCTCTCCCTTCTGTGTATATAAATCCTTCTTACCCTTGAAGGCCTAGCTCACCTGTCACCTTGCTCATAAAGCCTTCTTTAATAATATCAGTTCTCATTGATCCTTTCTTCTGAACTCACACTAATCATTTAAAGTACTGGAACAAGACTCCATCTCTCAATTCTGGACATTTTCTGTGGCTGCACGCCATGTCTAGAATATTCTCCCTCCTCAAATCCACCTACTGAATTCTCTAGTTTCCTTTAAGTCCTAACTAAAATCTCATCCTTTGTTGGAAGCTTTTTTCAAGTACTCTTAATGTTAATACCTTTCCTCTATTAATTACTTCCATTTTTTTTCCTGCATATAGCCCTTGTTTTGTGAATATTTGTTTATATGTTGTCCCCTCATTGGACTATAAACTTCTTGGGAACAGGGGCTATTTTTTAACCCTTTTTCTATCCCCAGAGATTAACACAGTGCCTGGCTCATAGTAGACCCTTATTAGGTATTTATTGATTGATAACACAATTTAAAATTTAATTGTATGCTATCTTGTGTTATCATCTATTTTTTTTCTGTTGACCTGTTCTTGAGGAGCTTACCATTTACTATGTTGTAGACTTTTTTTTTGCTATATATCCATGTTGCTTCCTATACCTAGTATGTAATTGGGGCTTTACACATATTCATTGTTGAAGTCAGGATGAATGTGGAATTCTCATGCTGAGGGTTAAATTTAAAATCAGATGACAGCTCGCTCCTTACCAATTGCCTAAAAAACAGCAGGGAGCCACTAGGCTAAACTACAGTTGGGATTGGGGATGGTAGTTTATTCTATCAACATCAGGGTATAGTCTTAAACTGTCTAAAAAGCCCTTCTACATCCTTATCCATTTATTTTTCAAATCTCATCTGTAAATGTATAGCTCTAAGTCATTGAAAACTGCCCTACCAAATCACCTGATTACTAATCTTGAAAATTGTGACTTCAGATGTTCATTATTTACTCCAGCACTTTATCCCCTTAACCTCAAATCCCATCTGCAAACGTATAACCCTAAGATGTCTGTGGAGCCTTGTTAACCAAGTTAAATCCCAGGGCTTGGCAAAGCCATATGAAAGGCTTCAGGCACTCTCATCCTACTACTATAATTGAAAATAAATTTGTACATCAATAAAACATGAAGGGACACAGAGTGAATAAAAGCAATGCTCTTTCCCCCCTCCTTAGATTGTACACTGAGAACTCAGCTCCACTGTTTTCCCATACAATTCCATAAACTCAAGATCAGGAAGTTCCTGGGTTTATAATCATCACTATGTGAATCTCTTTGCTTTTCCAACTGCAAGGGCATTTGCAGTTTCTGAGTTTGTGATGCTCTTAGGCAAATTTAAATTGAGGAAAGGAAAAACTGTTCTGAGCCTCATTTGCTCCCCTTGCAAAATGTGAATGGCAATTTTTGTTCCTTCATTTCTGTGCATATCTTGATCGTTAATGTCTCTGAACTGCCACTGGAATAAAAAATAGATTAGTTTTGAGATGGTTTTGAATGCTATACAATCCATTTGTGTGTTTTATGTAAAAATACGAACCTGTTTTTAGAGTCATCTGGCATTGTGGTGCATGTCCTTCCACCAATTATACTCTCCTTTCTGCTGACATCTGTGCAACAGACTGATTCCACATTGGCTAATAAAAGAGCATCATATCCCAAATACTGTATAGTAATGAAACCACAGGCTCTTACAAATGTCTTCAATTTTACATGGTGCAACTTGGGAAAGAAAACTAGTTGTTTTCTTAATACCTTTCTCCTGTTCTGAACTTAAAGGGCTCTTTTTTCTTGTTTGTTTTGTTTTTAAGGTAGCATATATTTGGTGTCTTCCCAAGGCTAGGCAGAGTACATGAATCTGAGCTTCCAAGAAAACTATTGTGTTATTATCTACAACTCAGAAAATGATTTTATAACCCTCTGATTGGGACATATGAGGGCAGATTTTGAGAGGTAGCATGTGCCTTAGCAATCAAATTCAATCAACACCTTAATGCAATAGTTATTCTCATCATAAATAATATTTTTGTGTCCTTTTTTTGGAGGAGAAAAGAAGGGGATTGGATGGAAATGATCACAATTGTCTATGCAATTACTGTTTTTTAAACTTTTTAAAAATAATTAACAAGAAACTTAGTAATAGCTCCAGATAACAAAGAATGATGGATAAATGTCAAGAAATTAGATGAAGACAATTTAAATGCCAAAATAAAAGAATTAAAAATTAGCTGGACATTAATGGTAATCTAATTCATTCTCTAGTTTAGTGAAGGAATTTCTTCCAAAGCAGTACTTGCAGTTGTTTTTCAGGCTCTGTTTGGACTTCTCTTGTGATAGAAAGATTATTATCTACCAGAGCAAAAATACTTCTTATTGGGAAGTTCTAATTGTCACCAGACTTTTTGTTTACATTAAGTCATGAATTAATTCAAGTCAATCCAGTAAATCTATTGAATGCATATTAAAAATAAATTCCTGTGCTAGGTGCTGTTAATATATTCTAACTAATGGAGGTGCTAGGAGAGTCCCTAAATATGTTCTCAAATAATGAACTTTATTTTGCCTACATCAAGAAAAGAACTTATCCTACAATACAAATTCCTTCTAACCATCTACCATCACTCAGACGGCATTGGCTCCTGTCTTAATGTACCTTCCAGATCTGGGACAAGGGAAACATAGGGTGTACCTATATGGAAAGCAGGAAATTTTAGGTAAAAAACCAAAAATGTCTAATGGCCCTATGTTTTAGTTTCTTGATATCTTGTCATTAGTACTTTGGATGGAGAGACATATGGCACCCCTGTTGCCCCCTTACTTAGTGTACAATCTGAAGAAGTATGCACAGTAATCACAGTAATGACCAGAATGTATATCCATGTGGCAGTGGGGATGGGGAGTTGATAGGAGAGTAGGAAGTTTTCTTAAAGGTAACTCCCATTACTGTATTTTTTTTGGTGGTAAAGAATCTTAGATAAGGTTTATTAAGTTTATAGAATAATAACATCATGCCAGAAGTGACTGTATAAGTCAACCAGTCTAATCTAGTAATTTTACAGATGAGGAAACTGATCAAGAGAGATCAATTAATTAAGCAATCAATCAACCAGTCAAAACCTCAACTAACTATTTTATGCAAGGCACTGTGTATGCAATACCTAAAATGGAGCATACACACTTACATTCTATCCCCTAAGGCTATTTCTATGAAAACAGTTTGCATATTTTGTAAAATTTACAAAATAAATGCAACATATTTTTTAGGATAAGACACTGGATGATTTAGAAAATGTACCATAGAGAATGTGGTGCTTGAACTGAGCTTTGAAGAAAACTAGATAATTTAAGAGGGAGAGATAAGGAGTACATCCCACACATAGGAGAAATCTGTTCCAAGGGCACAGAGTTTGAAATTGATTTTAATGTAGAAGGAAGAGGCAAAAACGTTTGAATGAAGTTAAGTTGGGCCCAGGTCATGAAGGATTTTAAATGAAAACTATGGGAGTATGAATTGAAAATAGTAAGCAATTAGAATTTACAGAGCAGTGGAATGGCATAGTCAAAACCATGCTTTAAAAATGACATTCATAGATGCAAAATTTTTAAATAAGATATTAGCAAAAAAGTTATAGCAACTTATCATGAGAATAATATACTTTGATCAGGTAGAATTTATACCAGGAATGTAGGGCTGATTCAATATTAGGAAAATTATCAGCATAATTAATCATATCATCTCAAAAGTAACAGAAACCACATGATCATCTGAATAGATGCAGAAAAAAAGCTTTTGACAAAATATAACACCCATTCCTATTGAAAACACCGAAGAGAGCATAGGAATAAATGGAGTCTTCCATAAAATAAGCAGTATCTACCTAAAACCATCAGTAAGTAATATCTGTAATGAGCATAAGCTAGATGTATTTCCAATAAGATCAGGATGAAACAAGGATGTCCGTTATCACCACTGGTACTAGAAAGTTTAGCTTTAGTAATAAGAGAAGAAAAAGAAATTGAAGGAATTAAAATAGGCAAAGAAGAAACTAAGTTATCACTCTTTGCAGATATGATATACTTAGAGAATCCTAGAGAATCATGTAAAAAGTATTTGAAATAATAAATGTTAGCAAAGTTGCAAGATACAAACTAAATCATAAATAATCTGCCTTTCTATACATTACTAACAAAGCCCAACAGCAAGAGATTGAAAGAGAAATCTCATTTAAAGTTACTGTAGACACTATGAAATATCTGGGAGTCTACCTGCCAAAACACACCTAGCGACTATATGAACACGATTACAATACACAAAGTCAAATCTAAACAATTGGAAAAATTGGAATAAACATCAGTTGCTTATGGGTAGGCTGAGTTAATATAATAAAAATTACAATTCTACCTAAATTAATTAATTTATTCAGTGCCATACCAATAAAACTACCAAAAATTTATTTTCTAGGGCTAGAAAAAATAATAACAAAATTCATCTGAAAGAATAAAAGGTTCAGAACCTCAAGGGAATTAATGAAAAGAAATACTAGGGAAGGTAGCCTAACCATACCAGATGTCAAATTGTATTATAAAGCAGCAGTCACCAAAACCACTTGCTACTTTGTAAGAAATAGAAGGTTAGATGACTGGAATAGATTAGATACAGAAGACACAATAGTCGGTGATTATAACAGTCTACTGTTTGATAAACCCAAGGGATCCATCTTCTGGGATAAGAACTCACCTGCCTTTGACAAAAGGTCAAAGGATATGAACAGGTAGTTTTCAGAGGAAGAAACTAAAGCTATCCATAGTCATATGAAAAAATGCTCTAAATCACTATTGATTAGAGAGATGCGACTCAAAACAACATCTCACCTACCAGATTGACTAACATGTCAACACAGGAAAATGACACCTGCTGGAGAAGAAGTAGGAGAGTCGGAACACTAATTCATTGTTGGTAGAGCTGTGAGCTGATCCAACATCACAGAGAGCGATTTGGAACTATGCCGAAAGTGCTATAAAAATGTATATAACCTTTGACCCAGCAGTACCACTTCTAGGGTTGTATCCCAAAGAGATCATAAAAATGGGAAAGGGTCCCACATGCACAAAAATATTTATAGCAGCTCTTTTTGTGGTGACCAAGAACTGGAAATCGAGAGAATACCCATCAACTGAGGAATGGCTGAACAAGCTGTGGTATACGAATATAATAGAATACTATTGTCCTATAAGAAATGATGAACAGGCAGACTTCAGAAAAACTTGGAAAAACTTCTATGAACTGATTCTAAATCAGCCACCATGTGAAAGGACTGTCTTTGATAGACTTAGCCCTTCACAGCAATGCAAGGATCTTAAACATTTCCAAAGAAAAATGCCATCCACAACCAGAGAAAGAACTATGAAGTCGTAGCATAGAATAAAATAACTATTTTCTCCTTTGTTATGCTTTGTTTTGCTTTTCTCATGGTTTCTTCCATTCATTTGAATTCTATGCAACATGACTAATGTGAAAATGTGTTTAGTAGGAGTGCATATGTCGAACCCATATAAGATTTCACACAATCATCAGGAGAGAGGGAGAAAATGTACATCCATGGAAGTAATTGTTGAAAACTAAAGATGAATAAATTAATAAATTTTGGGGAAAAAGAGTAGCATTTCAGTAGTGTGGAAGACAGTTTTGTGAGGGGGAAAAACTCAAGGTAGTTGGATAAATGTGGAGGCTATTATGTTAGATGATGATGACATGTTAGTTTGAGAGCAGTAAAAATAAAGGAAAAAAAGAGAAAATAAAAAGGAATTGCAAGAGATGTTTTGGGAGATAGTATCAAGAAAATATTGCAATGGATTATATATAGGGGATCAGGATCAGGACATTGCAATTGATTATATATAGAGAGGATACAGGAAGTCAAAGAGGACCATAAGGTTTGAAATCTGAGTAACTGAATAAAATGGCAACACCCTCAAGAGAGAAATATTCATCTATTTCATTTAGGGACTTTTTTGGCTTATATATGGGCAAAATAGCTCTGAACATATCTATCTCTTATTCATTGATTATGAATCCATCCATTTCACTTTTTATATTGGTAGTTTGGTTTTCTTTCCTTTTTCTTAATCAAATTAGATAACAATGGCTTATCTATTCTAATTTTTGAAATAACTCCTACTTGCATTTATTTTTTCAATGTTGCTTTTTTACTTTCAATTTTATTCATCTCCCCTTTGATTTCAGGATTTATATTCTGATTTGTTGTGAGGGGGATTTAATTTGTTGGTTTTCTAGCACCTTTTTTTTTAGTTGAATGTATAATTCATTGACATTCTTTATCTCTTTTATTGATGAAAGAGTTTAGTGATGCAAACTGTATCACTAAAATTATGCTACAATACAAATTGTCCACTATGTACTGCTTTATCTCCATCCCACAAATTTTGGTATCTTGCCTCAATGTAGTATTCATCTTTAATGAAGTTATTGATTATTTCTATAATTTGTTCTTTGATGCATCAATTCTTTGGGATTCAATTATTTAGTTTACAGTTAATTTTTAGTCTTTGTTTCAAAAGTCTTTTATCATGTTGTGGATAGTCAAAGAAACATTTACTATTATTGTTTTTTTTTCTGATTTTGTTGGTGAAATTTTTAAAAATATCCTAGTATGTGGTCAATTTTTATAAAAGTACCATGCATTGCTAATAAATCTGCATATACCTTTCAATTTTTAATTAATATTCTCCACAAATCTGTCATGTTCAACTTTTCTAAAAGTCTCTTCAGGTCTTACAATGTTATTATATTTCGTTAAATTTATATTGGTTGGAAATGGGTTAAATTGAGGTTTGTCACTATCATAGTTCTTACTTTCTGTTTCTTCATGTAACTTTTAAATTTTTTCTGTTAAAAATGTAGATACTATTCCATTTGTTGCATATGTTTAATATTAATGTTAAATCTATGTCTATGATACTTTCTAGCAAATTTCAGATCCATGCTTATCTTTTTTAAATTAAATCTATTTTTACTTTATATAAGATCATGATTGCTGGCTGTATCTTTTTTTAAACTAACTCTGAAGCATAACAAATTCTGCTCCAGTCCTTTAACACTTGTGTATCTTCTTCTTTCAATTGTGTTTCTTGTAAACACAAATTGTTGGGTTCAAGCTTCTAATTCATTTTACTATTCTTTTCTGTTTTATGAGTGAGTTCATCCTATCCCCATTCACAGTTACAACTGCTGCTTGCATATGTCATTCATTCTATTTGCTTATATTTATCCTTCTTTATTCCTTGCATCACCTGTAAGTTTTTCTTACTTCTAATGGCTCCCTTAATCTAATCTCCATCCTATCACTCCCCTTTCTGTTAATACATTTCCTTCTTATTTGCCTGTTGGGTAAGATGTTTCTATACCTGAGAATTTGGGTATGTATATTCTTCCATCCTTTATTCAGTTGAAATTAGAGTGACGTTAAAATGTAACCTACTTCTTCTTCTTAGTTATGTAAACTCCTTTTCTTGTACTCCATTATTGTGAGATAATTTTCTCCATTCTTTCTCTCCCATCTCCCTGTGCCAGTGTATTCATTTTCCCCACCTATTCCATTCTTGTTTTGAGATCATTAAAACAGAACAGAATTATGCCTCTGCTCTTGGTTTAATTAGATTCCCTATATGAACATTGGTAATAATAATTCTTTTGCTTTGCCCATACTTGATCTGAGTCAAAGTCCTGGACTGCAGTCCCAAAGGGATGAGGAGCACTAGCACACCAGAACTTGTGACCACAGTGGAGTAGAGAGCCTGGTCACAGTTCCAGGGCTGAAAACAGTTGTGCATTCACATACCAGAGCACAAGCCAAGGGGTAGTAAGCATACCTCTCCTTAGATCATAAAATGTGGGAAGAGCTGAAAGCACATGGACCCATAGAACTAGTTTCAAAAATAGTTGCACAAAAACCTAAAATTTATAACTGTACCCCTTCTATCTGAGAAGCAGAGCCTAGCTTTAATACAACATTCAAAGTCAAGAAATAGGCTGGAAAAATGAGCAAGCACCACCAACAAAACTGTACCATAGAAAGCTAATATGGTTAAAGGGAAGATAAAAGCTCAAACATAGCAGAAGGCCACAAAGTCAAAAGTCTTACATCCATTGCATCAAAAATAATGTGAGTTGCTGCAAATTCTCAAGAAGGATTTTCAAAAATCAAAGAGTAAAAGAGAAGATTGGGAAAAGACAATGATGCAAAAAAAAAAATCATAAGGGATTCAATAAGGTTAATCTTTATACACCTACATGGAAAGATGATACTTGTAACTCCTAAGAATTTTACCATTATTAGGGCAGTTAGAAACAGTATACATGGACAGAGGACATGAGGGTGAGTTGAATTTGATTGGGATGATATTTAAAAAGGTAAAATTAAGGCATGAGAAAGAGGAATGCATGTGAGAAAAGGAAAGGGAGAGGTAGAGTGGGGTAAATTATCTTACATAAAAGAGGTGTGAAAAAGCTTTTCCAGTGGAGGGGAACATAAGAGAGATGGGGAGAGCATTTGAACCTTACTCTCATCAGAAGTGTTCAAAGAGGGAATAACAGACACTCTAAACTGGGTATAGAAATATACCCTACCCTACAGGAAAGTAGGAGGGCAATGGAATAAGGAAAGGGATGAGGTTGATAAAAAGGAGGGAGTCAGTTTAGGGGAATCATTAGTCAGAAGCAAAATATTTTTGAGGATGGATGAGATGAAAGGAGAAATAGTGTATGATAAACAGGGAAAAGAGAATGGAGGAAAATGCACAGTAATCATAACTTAATTTTTTAAATAGTAAGTTTCTTTTAAAGGTTTCATTTCTCAAATAAATAAAGAACTGAGTCATTTTTTTTTAATAAGAGGCATTCTCCAATCACTCAGTTTTGGAATGATATGAACAGGCGGTTTGATTACTTCGAAGTAATCAAAGCTATGTATAGTCACATAAAAATACTCTAAGTCAGTATTGATTAGAGAAATGCAAATTAAAACTTTTCTGTGGTACCATCTCATGCCTATCTGACTAATTTATCAGAAAAGGAAAATGATAAATCTCGGAAGGGATGTGGGAAGCTTGAGATACTAAGGCACTGTTGGTGAAGTTGTGAACTGGTTCAACCATTTTGGGGAGCATTTTGGAATTGTTTCCAAAGGATTATAAAATGGTATATATCCTTTGATTCAACAGTAATAATAGGAAATATGCATCTGAATGAGATAAACAACAAAAAGGAAAAGGACCCTTATGCGCAAAAATATTCATTTCAGCTTTTTGTGCAAAGATTTAGAAATTTAGGAGATACATATCAACTAGAGAATTACTAAACAGGTTTGGGAACATGATTTTGATGGATACTATTTGACTGAAAGAATGATAACCAAAATACTTTCAGAAAAATCCTGAAAAGTCTAAAATGAACTGATACAAACTGAAATGAGCAGAACCAGAACACTGTACACAGTAACATTGTATGATGATCAACTGTGAATGACTTAGCTGTTCTCAGAAATACAATGATCCAAGACAATTCTGAAGGACTTATGGTGAAAAATGTGATCCATTTCCAGTGAAACTACTATAGAGTCTGACTGTACATTGAAGCATATTGTTTTCTACATTAATTTTATTTTTTTCTTTCATAACGTTACTAATAAGGAAATGTTTTACATGACTACATATGTATAAGCTATATCAAATGGTTAGCCTGCGCAGTGAGTAGAGAGGGGAAGCAGAAAGGGTGGAAGATAATTTGGAATTCAAAAATTTTAAAAATCAATGTAAAATTATTTTTTCATGTAATTGAGCAAAATGACATATTAGACATGTGTATATACGTATGATCATTCAAGAGTCAACAATCTGAAATGTGTTGTGAAACTGAAAACTGATTTACAAGTGGTTGGCAAATGTGTGAGAGAAGAAACAATGGGGACAATGAATTTTTTTTCTCTCTCTAGGAGTTTGGTTGTCAAAGGGAAAAGAGAAAAAAAATATTGTTTGAGGGCATGATAAGTTCAAATCAAGATGATTTTTAAGGAAGAGAAAGAACTGAGTATATTTGTAAGCTGTAAAAGAGAGTCTAAATATTACAGAAAGGGGGAGGTATTTGGGGGACAGGAAGAGGGTGTCTATCAGAGAAGATGAAAAGCTATGGGATTAATAATAAAGATAGAAGAGATGGTTTTAGCAACAAGATAAACCTAGATATTAATCAAAGCATGTGGGATGATGTAGAGGAATTTTTGAAAGTTAGAGAAGGGGGTTTGAGAGAACTTGTGGTGTTGGACTCCTTTTTTCTAAGTAAACCATGTTGCAGGATCCTCTGCTTAAGGGATAAAAGGAGAGAATGGTTTGGGAAGCTTGGAGAGAGAAGTGAAAAGTAAAGTATTTTTTCATCTAATAAGTGTAATAAGTGGCATTTAAACTAAGGCCCTCTGACTTAAAATGTTATCTACCTACTTTTCTACCAGAAACTGTTGAAGGGGTGGTCCACTTTCAGATCTACAAACTTGATCAATCTTTCAAGATCTTTGGCTAACAAGGGCTTTAATGTATCTAGAATATGAATCAGAAAAAAAAAAACCTTTTTGATAACTTTTGAATGAATTGAATCTAATGGCTTTTTTTTTCAGTTCACACGATGATGTTTCACTGTACTCATTGTAGATAACAATCCCAAGATTGAAATTCTGCCTTCATTATAAATATGTAGGTATTTATGCTTGTATGTTGTCATTTTTTTTTACCCCAGACCCGCTAGTTATGGGAATTATCGATTGGGGAATTAGGAAAAAGTAGCAGGCTTACTATTTAAGAAATCTGGGTTTGAGTGTTCTACCACTTACTAACTGTACAATTCTGTATAATTCATTTATATTCTTAGGGCCTTAGTTTCTTCCCCTATGAAACATGGTCAATTACATTTTATGACTTTTAATCTGTCTCCCAGCTCCGAAACTCTAGGGTGAGAGTATTGTGATCTTATTATGTTATCACAACGGCATCCTCTATATTATGTTATTCTATGAATTTTTTGTGTTTTATTTTCTGAATTAAAAATATATTAAGGAGCCTATAAGATTCACTATAGTTCCAAAGGGATCTATGACACAAAGTTCAAACTCTTACATTAAGTTATATCTTGAGACTTCCAGATTAAGGACTTTCAGGAACTTTGAGTTACTTCGTCATATATGCTCTAAGATTGAGCTCACTTCCTCCTTACTGGCTATGTATTTGTGTGAGTGTGTCAAAGACTTTTGCAAGGTTGTTTTATAGGAACTATGGCATTTTAGTAAATGCTCATTTCTAAATCTAATTAGATGTTTCATTGCCATACTAGGATTACTGATATACTCAACAACAAGAGTGGGAAGCACACTTACAGGAAAGAAGGGGAGTGCAGGAGGGCAGCTCTCGAGCATTTAGAACTAGAAAGAGACATCCCAGTCTCTTAGAGTTCACCCTCAGAATGTGGAAGTGGAAAAATTGGGGCTCAAATCTGTTCAAAGTATTAGATATTGAAAGAGTAAGCCCCCAAACCTCTATGTACTATATCTTATAGAATTAGGGAGGAAAATAGCAGAATTCATTGGGAAAAAAATAGAAAGTTTCAAATTTCAAGGGAAATAAAGATAGAAATAATATTTGATAGAAAGGGTTTAGGTTTAATGGGGCTCAATTTATATTATATGACTGTAGTCATCAAATCTCTTCAGTACTGGCTCAGAACCAGAAATATAAATCAGTAAGAAAGATGAACATAAATAAGAAAAAAGGTGATTAATAACAGTAGATCCACATTTAATATCCCCAAGGTCATCCATTATTATAGGGGGAAATGCTTTTTGACAAGAAAAAACTTCTAAAAAATGAAAAGCAGTTTAGCAGAAATAAGTATAAAATCTCCAATTTTATGCCATATAGCACATTTAATTTTTAAACAAACAAAAGGTTAAGAAGACAAAAGAGTTTTGATTACATAGAGCAAAATGTTCTTTAAATTATATTTGTAGGAAAAATGTCAATAAAGACACATCATAAAAATAAATTGTCAGGTGGAAAAATATATTTGCATTAAATATAACTGGTAAAAAGTCTGATAACAGAATTAAAAGGCAAAAGATTTAACACCAAGAGCTATAGGTCAATAGACATATCCTTTAATGCAGTACTTTTTAAATTTTGGGTCTTGACTTCATATGGTGTCTATAAAAAATTGGCAATGGTAAAAAGTTTTCTGAACACCCAAAGACTAAAATTTAATTAAAAATCAAATGTATAATGAATCCAAGGTATTTCTGGCAGCTTTTGCCCCTGTTGCATTATGTAACTTTACTGCACCCTTGGTTTTGAATACAAAACAGGCACACTGCACTGTGCATGATCTCAGGCTACACAATGCTAACTAACACTGCAGAAACATGAAAAGAGTTTGGAAGTGGAAAGTTTAAGAAGCCCTGGTTTAGTGGATATAAAAAAAAAGCTTTCAAAAGAATAATTACAAGCAATAAATGACCTTTTGACATTATGCTCTAACTCATTAACGGAAAGATAAATTGAAATTAAAATTACTACAAGGTTTTATTATCCATCATGTAAATTGGTAAAATTATATAAAATGTGAACAGTCAATGATAGAGAAAACTATGGTAAGTTAGGCATATTAATACACTGTTGCAAATGGGGATTGGTTAAAATATTCTGGTTATCAATCAAGAATGATAGTAGAAAAGCTCCAAGATTTTCCATATCCTTCATCTAGTGATTCTGCTGTTTGGTATATACTCTAAGGAAGTCACTGAAAGAAGCAAGAGTGTTCTACTGCCTGTAGACCTCTCTTCTGTGCCTCAGCTCAGCCATATCTTAACTTTTCCCTTTCACCAATGGCTCCTGCACTGATGATTCATTTTGGCTCACATCTGGATTTTCTCACTCCTTCCTTTCCGCTGCCAGAACCCTGAAGTCTGTGAATTTCAACTACCTTGATGGTTTTATACATAGTTTCTTAGTTATTCTGAACAGACTTCCTGTTGCATCTAGAGAGGTGTTCAAAGCTTACCCACACCTAGTCCACAGCAAAGTTTGTATACATATTAGAGTAAAAATAAAGAGAGTTCTTATTTGATAAGTATATCAGGACCAAATGAAGTAGAGTGGTTTAGACCACACCTTTACCCATTTTTTTTCTCTTCAGAATTGAAGCTAGGCTCTATATCTCTGCTGTAACTTTTGTAGGGACTATTCTATGGAAAGTTTTAAGGATCAGTGAAGATTTGGTCACATTATTTTCCATGAATCTTTAGCGGGCTTAATCAACATGGTTCTATTATGTCATTTCTTATCATGACTTACAGAGCAAGAACAGAAGGAATGGAGGGTGTTGATGTCACAGAACAAAGGAAGCATATGATATTAAATGATACAATATAAAGAGGACAAGTGAATCAACAATATTATGATCCATTTGACTAAATATTGAAATCTGACTGAGCAGGAATCATGTGTAGCTTGAAAGGACTTGAGTGGAGCATGGGATGGAGGTGCCCAATGATGATGCAATAATAAAGGAGAAGAGTTATGTGTGAAAATTAGAGTTCTAGAGAACGGTCAAGTTCTATTTTGGCAGCCAGAAATTTTGAGGTATACTTTTAAAAAAATCACAGCTAAATTTTTACCATGATAAATATTTTGGATTTTTCTTGTTTGATCTCTGATTTTTTTTCTAAACAAAAGTTGAATTCTAAGGTTGAATCAAGATAATGTTAACTACCATATCCCCCACCACTAACACCATCTTTATTTCTGAAACAAAATGATGACCTCTACTTTAATAAAACTGAATTTGTAATAGATGCTGCTATATTAGAAACTCAAAATCTCCAAATTAGAAAAGGGTAGAGAAGAAATATTTATTTAGCACCTACTATATTCCAGGTACTGTGTTTTGCTTTATAAATTTTATCTCATTTGGTCATGCCCTGTGAGATAGATGCTGCTATAATTCCTATTTCCCAGTCAAGGAAACTGAGGCATAATAAGTAGCACAGACCAGATTTGAACTCAGGTCCTGATTCTATTCCCAGTGCTGTATCCACCGAAGCACTTAGCTCCTGTGAAATTAAAAACTTTTGAAACATAGAAAACTGACAGAAGAAACCAAAATTCTTTGGGAAAAGGAAGAAGTGTATATTGTTCTGTACATGACTAAATTGCTTAATAGATGATTTAAATTACCCTACAAAAGATAATCTTACATCATTATACCTTTATTCCATTACAAAATGCAATGATTTCATTTGCTTCCATAATACTATAAATAACATCAACTATAAAAGCAGAAAAACAAGATAGTCACTTTTCCAGGAGTCATTGCCATTTTAACTAGAAAAATAAATTAAAATCATGAGATACTTTTCTCCCTTTTTCATTTTAAGCAAAGAAGAGATAAGAAGCAGGAGATGATTTTTATATCACTATTAAAATTAAAATTATCATCATTTTATTATACTTGTATATTAAATTTTCCACAGCTCATTACATATATTCATTCACAATCATGGAATAGCAGCTCTATATGTTGGCACATCCAGAGTAAGCATTCCCATTGGTGTTTCCCTTTCTCATCCAGAATAGAACCAATGGAAATTTCGCGAGGCTCTCTTCATCTATGTATGTATGATTTCACTTGATACGGATAGCTTGCCAAATCAAAAAAAAAATAGAAAATGGGATAAGTAATCATTTTTCAGAAAGCAAATTTGGGTGGTTAAAATGAATTAATGAGCATAGAGGACTTGCAGGAAACATCAGTATTATTGAATAAAGGAGAGTACTCTCAAGGATAGTTAAAGGAAAGCTGATTGCTATTGGGTCAAAATGAAATAGGCAAAGTATTATCATCTCAAAGTAAATATGAAAAAAAACAGTCAACCAGCATTTATTAAGCTCCTACTACAGGTCAGGCACTGTGTGAAGGGTTCGACATCCAAAGAAAGACAATAGGTAATCTTTGTTCTTAAGGGGCTCACCTTATTTTTTTAAGTAGAAAAATGGCATTCTTATGGTAAAGATGTAGTGCATCAGCTACAAAAAATTTAATTCAATTGGCTTAATTTCTTTGCTTATGCTTAAAAAGCAGCAAAAATCTGAAGCATAAGATTGAATAACAAAGGATATCACACTTGAAAATGAAATGGTCACCTATGTTTCCTTATTCTTTTTTTTTTGTTAACTTTATTTTTAAAATTCATTTTTTAAAAATTGACTTCCATTTATTCCTTCCCTTTAATCCTCACCCCATTTATAGAGATGACAATCAATATTATATCAATTATATATGTGAAATCATGCAAAACACATTTCCACATCAGCCATGTTGATTAAAAAAAAAAACAAAAACAAGCAAGAAAAGCAAAGAATTTTAAAAAATGCTTCAATCTGTACTGAAAATTTATCAGCACTCTGCCCAGAGGTGAATAACATTTTTCATCCTGAGTGCTTTGGAATTATCTTGGATTATAGTCTTAATGAGAGCAGCTAAACCATTTACTGTTAATCATCATTGCAATGTTACTATTATTGTAGACACTGTTCTCTGGATTCTGCTCATTTTACTTTGCATGAGTTCATGTAATTCTTCCTGATGATTTTGGAAACCATTCTGTTTCCTATTTTTTATAGCAGAAGAGTATTACATTACAATCATATGCCATAACCTGTTCAGTCATTCCTCAGTTGATGGGCATGTCCTCAATTTCTAATTCTTTGACACCACAAAAAAGAGCTCCTATAAATACATTGGTACCTACAGAACTTTTTACATTTTCTTTTATTTTTTTGGGATACAAACCTAAAAGGGGTATTGTTGTTTCAAAAGATATGGAGTATTAGAACCCTTTAAGTGTAGTACTAAATTGTATTTCAGAATGGCTACACCAACTTAAACTCCACTAACAGTGTTTTGTGTCCATGCTTTTACACATCCCCTCCTGCACCTATCATTTTCTTTTTTTTTCATTTTTTGCAAAATTTTATGTATTTATTTATTTTTAGTTTTTAATATTCACTTTCACAAGATTTTGAGTTTCAAATTTTCTCCCCATCTCTCCTCACCCTCACCCATAAACACCACACATTCTGATTACCCCTTCCTCAATCTACTCTCCCTTCTATCACACTCTCCCTTCCCTTATCCACATCTTTTCTCTTTTCTTTTAGGGCAAGATAGATTTCTATACCTTATTACCTGTATTTCTTTTTTTAATATATTCATTTTATTTATTTTTAATGTTCTACAATCACTTTCATAAAACTTAGATTTTGCCCCCTACCTACACTCCACAACCCCCCTCCCTCCCCAAGACGACATACAATTCTATATAGGGTCTACACATACATTCCTATTGAATACATTTTCACTATAGTCATGCTATATAGAAGAACTAAAATAAATGGGAGAAATTATATAACAAACCAAGACATACTACACACACACACACACACACACACACACACACAAAATGATCTGCTACATTCTGCGATTGAATTCCACAGTTCTTTCTCTGAATGTGGAAGGCATTTTGCCTTAGAAGACCATTGGAAATTTTTTTTTTTTATGTCCTTGCATTGCTATGAAGATCCAAGTCCACTAGAAAAAACTCTCGCACACTGTGGTCGTTGCTGTGCACAAAGTTCTCCTGGTTCTGCTCCTTTCACTCAACATCAGATCATATAAGTCTTTCCAGGCCTCTCTGAAGTCTTCTTGTTCATCAGTTCTTGTGATGCAATAGTATTCCATTACATTCATATACCATAATTTATGGTAGGATGGATGGTATGGTATGGATGCGCTCACAGTTCCACCAACCTGTATTTCTTATTTCCCAGTTACATGCAAAAACAATTCTCAACATTCGTTCCTAAAACTTTGAATTCCAACTTATCTCCCTTCCTCCCTCAACACCCATCCCCACTGAGAAGGCAAGCAATTCAATATAGGCTATATATGAGCAGTTTTGCTAAATACTTCCATAATAGCCATGTTGAGAAAGACTAACTATATTTCTCTTCATCCTATCCTGCCCCTCCCATTTATTCTATTCTCTCTTTTGACCTTATCCTTCCCCAAAAGTGTTTACTTCTAATTACTCCCCTATTCTCATTTGCCTTCCCTTCTGTCTTCCCACCTACACTCCACTTATCTCCTTCTCCCCTACTTTCCTGTAGCATAAACTAGATTTTCAAACTAAATTGAGTATGCATGTTATTCCCTCTTTAAGTCAAATATGCTGAGAGGAGTAAGCTTCACTTTTTCCCTCTCACCTCCCCCTTTTCCCCTCCACTGAAAAAGGTTTTTCTTGCCTCTTTTATGAGAGATAATTTGCTCCATTCCATTTCTCCCTTTCTCCTCCCATTATTTTCCTTTCTCACACAATAATTATTTTTTTAGATATCATCTCTTTCTATTCAACTCATTCTGTGCCCTGTGTGTGTTTGTGTGTGTGTGTGTCTTCGTATAATCCCTCCAACTTCCCAAAAACTGAGAAAACTTTCAAGAGTTACAAACATTATCTTTCCATGTAGGAATGTAAAACAATTCAAATTTAGTATTTCCTTTATGATTACTCTTTCCTGTTTTCCTTTTCATGCTTCTCTTGATTCTTGTGTTTGAAAGTCAAATTTTTTATTCAGCTCCGGTTTTTCAACAAGAATGCTTGAAAGTCCTCTATTCCATTGAATGAGCATTTTTTTTATTGAAGTATTATACTCAGTTTTGCTGGGTAGGTGATTCTTTGTTTTATTCCTAGTTCCTTTGTCTTTTGGAATATCATACTCCAAGCCCTTCAATCCTTTAATGTAGAAGCTACCTGTGCTATCCTAATTATATTTCCACAGTCCTCAAATTATTTCTTTCTGGCTGCTTGCAATATTTTCTCCTTGACCTGGGGACTCTGGAATTTGGCTACAGTATTCTAGAGTTTTTTTCTTTTCTTTTTGGGTTTCTTTAAGGAGGTGATCACTGAATTCTCTCAATATTTATCTTACCCTCTGGTTCTAGAATATCAGGTCAGTTTCCCTTGACAGTATCTTGGAAGATGATGTCTAGGTTCTTTTTTTTATTATGACTTTCAGGTAGTCCCATAATTTTTAAATTGTCTCTCCAGGATCTATTTACCAGGTCAGTTGTTTTTCCAATAAGATATTTCACCTTGTCTTCTATTTTTCATACTTTTGGTTTTGTTTTGTAATTACTTGATTTCTCATAAATTCATTAGCTTCCATCAGCTCCATTCTAATTTCTAAAGAACTATTTTCTTCAGTGAGCTTTTTAATCTCCTTTTCCATTTCGTTAATTCTGCTTTTTAAAGCATTCTTCTCCTCATTGGCTTTTTGAACTTCTTTTGCCACTTGGGTTAGTCTATTTTTAAAGGTGTTAATTACTTCAGCATTTTCTTGGGTCTCCGTTAGCAAGTTGTTGAGTGACTTTTCATGATTTTCTTGTATCACTATCATTTCTCTTTCCAATTTTCCCCCCACTTCTCATGCTTGAGTTTCAAAATCCTTTTTGAGCTCTTCCATGACCTGAGACAGTTGCATATTTATTTTGCCTGCAGAAATCTTGACTTTTAGGTCTTCCTCTGATGGTATGCATTGTTCTTCCTCATCTGAAAGGGTGGAAGAAAATACCTGCTCACCAAGAAAGTAACCTTCCATTGTCTTATTCTTTTTCCTTCTTTTGGGCATTTTCCCATGCAATTACTTGATTTTGGAGCTCTTTGTCAAGAGGAAGGTATACTCTGGGGACCTGTAATTTCTCAGTTCCTCCAAGATGGCACAATTAAAGGAGAGGAGTTTACTACTAACACTAAATAAAGACTTTATCAGAGAAAGTTGCTATGAAAATTTTCATATTACTTCACTGTTTATAGTACCTTTTAGCATAACATGGTTTTCATGATTATCTCTTTGAATCAGGTCTACTTTTGCTTTTGCTATGTACAAGATCACAATCACTATCCCTGTATTTTTTCCTTTAGCTAAAATATATTGGATCCACAACTCTCTGTGTGTGCTGTTCTGCTTAATGTGTGTCTCGTATAAACAATACTTCATTGGATTCTGTTTTCTAATCTATTCTGTTGTCTGCTTTTCTTTTATTGGTGAGTTCACCCCATTCACATTTACAGTTATGATTACTGATTGGGTATTTTCCTCCAACCCATTTTCTTCCATTTCTTCCTTTCTCTTTTTTTTTTTTTTTGATTTTTCTTCAAGTCTACTTGCAGAGGAAATTGCCTCCCTTAACCCACCCTTCCTTTTATCATTACCCCTTTTCTTTCTACACAGCTTTGTGTATATATTCTTCCCTCTTTGAACCAATCCCAGTAAGGATAAGGTTCAACCATTCCCTGCCCCCCCCCCTCTTATTTTCCTCTCCACTGTAAAATTTCTTCCTTGAGCTTCTCTTTCATGTGGGAAAAATTTTCCCAATCTTTCTCTCCATGCTTCCTCCTTCCATTAAATCCTTCTATATCATATGTGTGTGTGTGTGTGTGTGTGTGTATGTGTAGGAGAAATCATTCAATATAATTGACTTACACCTATGCCCTCTGTCCAATTAAGCACCTTTTAACTGCCCTAAGAATAACTTTCTTAGAAGCTACATGTAACTTCTTCTAATACATAAATGTAGAGAGTTTAACTTTATGGATTCCCTTATGTTTACTCTTTATGTCCTCTTTCATGTTTGCCTTTCTTCTTTTTACATTTCTGCTTAAATGTCATATTTGCTTATTTGTCTCTGGTATTTACATCAGTAATACTTGAAAGTCTTCTGTTTCAGTAAATACCACCCCTGCCCCCTTTGAAGGATTGTATATCATATAAGAATATCTTATTCAAAGCCCTTTGCTCCTTCAATGTGGAAGTTGCTAAATCTTGTGGCATTGTGATTGTGGCTTCATGATATTTTAATTATTTCTTGCCGTCTGCTTGAAGCATTTTCTTTTTGACCTAGGAATTATGGAGATTAAGTATCATGTTCCTGGAAGTTTTAATCTGGGGATCTCTTTTGTGAATGGATTGGTAGATTCTTTCAATTTCTACCTTAACCTCTGGATCTAAAGTATCAGGGCAGTTTTCTTAAAATTTTCTTGGAATATATGTCTATGTTGTTTCTCTGATCATGGCTTTGAGGTAGTTCAATATTTTTAAAATTATCTCTGCTTGATCTTTTTTCCAGGTCAGTTGCTTTTTTCAATGAGATATTTCATGTTTTCTTCTATTTTTTCATGTTTTTAACTTTGTTCTATTTTTTTTTGGTGGCTTATGAATGTATTAGTTTCCACTTGCCCAAATCTAATTTTGAAGAAATTATTTTCTTCAATGAAATTAAAATTTTTTTTGGTCTTCAAGGAATTCTTATTTAGCTTGTATCTAATTCACATTTTTATCTTTAAGTTTATGAGTTTAGTTAATTTGACATCATTATTATCTTCTAAATTTGTGTCTCAAGTTTGATGTCCATGTTACCGTAGTTTATCTTTATGGTCAAGTTCTTTTTATTATTATTTGCTATTTTTTCCAGCCTATTTCTTAATTTTGAACTTTATCTTAAGTTTGTACTCTGTTCCTGGACTTGGGGTTACAGGAGAGGGCACTGTCCTAAGGTATAGACTTTTTATGCTACTATTTTCAGAGCTACTTCTTGAGTATTGGAAATCTTCAATGCTTCCTAAGTGATGTTATCTGACAGAGGTATGATTACTGTTTTCCCAGTCTGAATTCTAGTCCATACTCAGGAATGGACCCAGTTCCCTTGAGGCCACAAGTGTCAGTATTCCTTAGGGCCTCTGCTCCCTTGTAACCCAAAGTGCTCCTTTCTCCCCTAAAACTGTGACCCAGAAGTAGACAGGGGCAATGGAATTGCCAAACAGTGCCTGTTCCTGATCCCTGCAACAATATAGGTATCAAGGAGCACACATTCTAAGGAGGAGATAACATGCAAATACCTATTTAAAACAGGACATATACTTGTACATGCACATATATATATATATATGTGCATATATATACACATATATACACAATGATATGTGTATATTATATATATATGTATAAATATACATATGTATAATTTTAGAATGAAGTTAACAAGGTTAAGGAGGACTAGGAAAGACTTTTTGTAGAATGAGAGCCTTTAGTTGAGACTTTAAAGAAACTAGAGATGCCAGCAGGTGGACATGTGGAGGATAAAAGTTCAAAATAGATGTGGCAATGAGTGAGAATGCTCTGAATAAGAAAAAATAAGGAAACAGAACACAGGAACATGTCATTGGATTGCATAGCATATGCAGATACAAGTATGGTGTTAGAACCCTGGAAAGAAAGGAAAGGAGCAGAGTATTGAGGGTTTTAAAGCCAAAGAGAGATTTTTTTTTCCCATTGATTCTTGAGGTGAGAGGGAGTCAGTAGAGCTGATTGAATAGGTGATGACATATATCGTCATATTTGTACTTTAGGAGATAACTGAGAAGATTATGTGCTAGAGTGGGGAGTGTAACCAATAAAGGAGAGAACCTCAAAAGAACATGTTGATCCTGGAAAGAAAAAAGATGATGTTTAAAGTACATAAACCTTAGGCATGTTAATCATTTATAGCGGCAAGACTTGCAAACCATAGAATCATAAGCTACCCTATTCTGTTTTTATTTTAGGAAAGAAGGAAAACAGATCTTGGTTCCTAAATTTTATGAATATTTAATGCACTTTTTCATAGTTATCATAATAGAGGTGTTAGTTCCAAACAACTTGTCCTGCCTTGTATGTCAATTTTCCTTCACAAACTCTGTGTTTTACCCAGACTGACCTCTTCACCATTCCCTAAGCTCCTGTCTTTACCCTCTATCCTCATGCTGTGTTCTGCCCTAGTTTACAATAAATTAAATGGCGATCATGTTTATACACCTACATTGTGGGGACATTGTGAAGATTAATTAGGTAAGGCTTATAACATTTTTTTGAGCTTTGGAGAAGAATTAGCTTCAAAAAAAGGACACCATTATTAATCCATATTTTTATCAACCATAAGCTTAGCACAGGAGTTCATGATAGGAAATCTCTGACTATTTAATTTTAAGTCTTTATTTTTGAAACTCATACTTATTATGATTTATTAAATAGAGTGTATCTTTTGATAATCCTGATATTGCAATCTTATTCAAGGCTGTAATAGAAATAAAAGTGAAGAATATAAAAGGAAAGAATGAAAGGAAAGAAGGAAAAGGAAGAAGGAAAGAAAAAACAGATGAAAAAGGAAGGAAGGAAGAAGGGAAAGAGGTAGGGAGAAAGGAAAGAAGGGTATAAAGAAGTAAGGAAAGAAGGCAAAAAAGAAGGAAGGAAAGAAGGAAAGAATGAAGGGAGAAACAGAAGGAAGAAGGGAAGAAACATTTTTATTTTCTGTTGGAAATAAAATTGATAGATCATCAGCCTTACAAAAGGCAGGCTAAAGAACTGAGAGCTCCTAGATTTGTGGCTTTTCAGATAGAGCTTTGGAGCAAGAATAGCCTATGAGAGGCATTTAGAGATGAAAATGAAACACTATACTAAGAGCAGAGAGGAGATCTCGTTATATTTCAATGTGAGTACAGAAAGATCCTACAGGGATAACAGGCATTAATAAATGAGGAAGGGCAGGAAATTAATAATTACTCTAAAGTGGCTGAGAAATTAGACTCCTTATTTACATCAGTCTTTAATAAGACTGTAAATTTGGACAATGAGAAAGTAATGAAGCCCTTGCAAAAAATTGCTATTGAATAAAAACAAAACAAAGAAGGGACTATTTGGCAAATTTGACCATAATGCTCCTGGGCACCATAGTAATGGGCTTTGGAGAAATGCTTAGCTGGATCTGAAACTTCATTTATTAAATTGAGTAAAGTTACTGGCCAGCAAGTCTTCTGTCAGTGCATGTAGTTAGTAAACTCTTATTAATGTGATGATATTAATTTGATATTCATAGTAATGCAAATTTAAGCTCAACTAAATTTTCTATAATCCATGGGAGAGAGGAAACAGTTTTACATACAAATAGAAATAATGTAAATAAGATTTTATAGTAAGAAAATCTCACATAGTTAGGAATATCAATACCTTTTAAAAATGGAAAATGCCCTTATTATGTAACTATGCTTATGTAAACAATACACTAAATGAAAGCAAATTTATATCTGGCCTTCCAATACCTATAGAAAAGATTCATTTTTTACAGCTGCTTACATTCCATGGTGATACAGACCTGCTCAGTTTCTGAGTATGACCATGTTCTGCTAATCTAACTTTACCTCACAAAGATATTAGGGAACATCTGGGACAATCATATTGCTATGTATAGAAAGTGCTTTACACAGACTTGACATTCTGTAATTGTTCTTAGTCTGCTAATGGCACTTTTAGGAGAACTATTTTTTTCCATTCATTCTGTAGCTAGAACTTGGGGCACCTTCAAAAGGTCAGCCTCCAATTCTCACTACACAACCACCTGGAAAAAGGCTACTATTAATTATGTGATTTGCAGACTGGAAACTGTTACAGAATGCTTCCATGTGGTCTTCTCTCTAGGGCACTTTCACTACACATCATCATAACTCACCAAGCATCTCCTTACCAATTTACATTTGGGGGAGTCAGCCCTTTCAAAGGAATTGCTCATCCTTAGACTTCTCCTTTCATGGTGTCCAATGAGAGACAGTACCATAGCAAGATAGAGTTTGGGGGTTTCTCTCTGTCAAGGTAATATGCTTCTGAGAAATATGACTTGGTCCTGATCTTCTGTATATGATTTTTTCCCCATTATAAGTGAAGGAATTGAAGTCCTAGATCTTGTAAGTTCCTAAAGGCTGGAGTCAGGAATAGTGCCTCAGAGTACTAGGATTCCAGATTCCAGGTATGACAGCCAGCCCAACATAGGAGCCTAAAGAAAAATAAATAACCTTTTAAAGTAACTTTCAGGAACCAGTCAAGTGGAAGGTGAAAGTCATCTGACAGTAATAACAAATCTGCACATAAACTTGGTGGGATCAATATTATGCAAAAACTGATCTCAGAGATATATCCTTAAGTCTTGAGAGAAGATATATGTACATTTTTTTCACTAATACTTCAAAGCAAATAAACCTTTACGAAAGCAATTTTGAGTAAGAGGCTAAATGAAACTAGGAATCTACACATGGTGATTAGAGCTGATGGGGCGTTTAATCAATGTCAATAGAACAAATGCGCCACAAAACATCTCAGAATTCTGTAGATCCTCTGGCCAGTCTGACTCTGAAAGAGTAAGTGAGAACATTACCACTACTTTATCCACTGGCAAATTACAATGCCTATAGCTCTACTGTTCATTTAAGCTTTCTCCCTGAACGTTCCAAATGACTATACTTGTTTGTGCATATGTATGAGGCAAAGCTAGTGGTGTAAACCGTGAGGTGACAAGAAAATCATAATTACACATGGTCTTGGTTGTTTTGAAAAATGGAAGGAAAGGGATTTAGAAACTGTTAATCTTACATAAATCACTAAAGTATAATTGTGTTCAATGGAAGTTTTTAAAACAAAAGGAATGCACTACATGGCCATTTTTTTAAGAAGCCATGATAAAAAAAATTAAACTTTTGATAGAAGTTAATAATTAACCAATGGTAGGAATATTAATTGATTCATGCTTGAATTTTGTTTAAACTTGAATAAAAGCTTTTGTACAATATACTATTTAATTTTATTTGCAAAATTAATTGGATTTGGCTTTGGTGAAAAATCTATTGCAAATACTAGGAACTTCCTAAATGGTTATAACTGAAATAGGGTGAAATAAAAATATATCCCCATTAGTCAGATATGAGCCATTAGATCAGTGTTAACATTAGTACAGTACAAAATAGAGATTCAAGTCAATGCTATTTTGGGTAGTGTGAGACTAGACATAGCATCCTAGAACAAGGAGGTGACAATTTTTTCTGCTTGAATCCAATACACAAATCAGTAATATTAATTTTGGTTTACACAAAGCCATAGAAAATGGTTGGAGGAATTCCAAGAATGTAAGGATCAAGTAAATTAAAGATTCACTTTTAAAGAAAGTTTGAAGTAGGTGACTGTGATTTTTTAAGGAGAATTTTTTTAAGTGATCTGCCTCTAGACAAAACACGTGAGAAATATTTAGAGGAGGTCTTGACTTTGCTTCTGTGTGACTTTCATATTTATATTTTAATCTATAGTTTCTTATCATTATGGGAGCACAGAGCACCTGAATAACTGAATTGATAATTCTGTGGTCACCGTCTGTATGTTTGTCCAAAGAGTTATACCCCTGTCTCAGTGTAACATGTTTTTTGCTTACTGACTGGCCATTAGTGATCCCATGAGATCCACTCTGTTTGGCAGGCAGGCAGTCTATCTATTTTGATAATTCTTGCTAGATGACTCTTCAATATTCTTTTTACATGACAGACTGTCTCTAGTGTATTTGTCACACCTGACCTGCAGAATTCCTTATTTGTCATGGGATAGTATCATACTGAAGAACATTTGACATCTGTAACTGAATCTCTGTTTATTTATAACTCTCAGGTCAAATAGATAATCCAGATCCAATATGAATTTAAACATATGAAGAATTATACTACAGAAGACCATAATCTACCATAACCCCTTCCACAGGTCCAAAGAAAATAGGTTTAGACCACAGCACAAAGTATTCTGGTTAATGAAAATTTTGATAAATATATATATAGATTTATTGATAAAACATTTGTCATTGTGCTACCAAAATAGGTACCTCAAATTAGTTGTGATATCACCTTATCTATCTATCCAAGTACATATTTTTTTCAATGTAATATTCAACAATATTGGCAGGATAAAATATATAATTTCTTAGGACCAATTCTATGCATTGACCTGTGATGTTAATGGACTTTGCATTTCAGTGCATTCCCAAATCATTATCTAGGATGTTTATTTTCCAGTTTTAAACTTTTGTTCTTGTTTTTTTGGTCCAGACCTATGATTTTATCAATTTTCAGAACTGTAGATACAGGAACATGTTCTATTCACATAGCTTAGCAACTCAATGTCATAGAAAGTAGGCTAAGGCACTGGCAAGACCTGATAAGAATTAACGCAGCTAATATTTGTTAGAAATTGGACCTCAACATGACTTCTTCTGATCTAAAGTCTGTAATTATTAATTATAATGATGATAGTGGAAATGAGGAGGAAGAAGAGGAAGAGGATGATGATAAAACCACTCAAGATTTGCATTTCTATATTTATAAAGTGTGTAAAGTTCTTCATGGACATTATCTGGTTTGACTTTCATAATAAGCCTATGATATGAGTTTTATTATTTATTCCTATTTTACAAATAAGGGAACTAATACTGACAGAAGTTATATGACTGGTTAAAATACACATAAGAAGTGTCTGTAGGAGGCAGGATTTTAACCTAGGCATTCTTGGTCTTAAGTCTATTACATCAAACTGTCTATACTGCCTTAAACATACCCAATGCTTAATGTTACTTGATTATGAATCCAACAACTACTGAGATTACTGCTGTTCCATTGGTCATAAATATTAATATTCTTAAATCGTCTTCTAAATATGTGCTTTTTAGGTGGCAGAGAGTTTTCTCATCTCCAAAACGAAGAGTTGGGACTAGACGCTTTCTCAATTTTCTTCCAGCTTTAAATACAAAGTAAGAATATTTTAAAAAGTTTTTGTAGTCTATGCTTGATACATTTTCTTTATTTCTTCTAACATTCTAGATACAAAATGATTGCATCAAAGATTTGTTGTAGCACTTTTCTCAGAGCCCATCCTTTGGGACCTCCAATCTAACAGCTAACTCAGTATATTTATTTTATTTATGTTATTTGTGGACCAGATCTATGATTTTACCGGTACAGAGAATAAACAGTTAGGAAACATCATCTATCAAGGTCAGTCACTAACTGTGCTTTAATTTAGAATGTTTGCTGTGGCATCAAGAAATGATCAGTTTCAGGGTCACACAACCTGTATATGACAAAGTTGGCATTTGAACTTGGGTATTCCATTCTCTGAGAATGACTCTATCTACTATGGACATTTATCCATTCTCTTTTTATTATATGCTAGGAAGTTCAAAGACAAAAATAAAAGAAAAAATATCTGCCTTCAAGAATCTTACATTCTACTATTGTATACTATCAAGTAGCAAGGGCCTGCTGATGCTTTAGATGGTAAAGTTTCCCCCCAAGAATTCAGGGCAGATTTCATATATGTCAAATTTATTTCTATAGCAAGTGTTCTTATAGTGGTGTTCCATATCATTCCCCTTCACTACTAGGTAACTCAGAATTTGATACCCATTCTGAATTTTGTTATAGCTCCTAAGATCCTCCAGAGTGAGAGCATTCTGTCCACTAAGTTGAGCTGAGCTCAATGTGTAACCCAGTTAGACCCCAGGGAGACGCTGAATATTAAAAGCAACATGCACTAAAAACATCGTCCAGTGGGACAAGAACAACATTCCGTTCTGCTTCTATCTGAGCTCAGTGACCCAGATGAGGCAGAGTGACCTGAGAGCTTCCCACAGAAAAAAAAAAATATCTCTCATTACCAGCATAGACAAAAACTGGGATTTTTGTGCCCAGCAAAATCCTGGGTTGCATGTAAGGAGAATGTTGAAAAGTTGTCCTCTTGGATGAGAAAAATCTATTCCTGCTACTTGCTTATATGACTAGAAGTTATGAGCTATAGTAATATATAGTAACAAAATATATATATAGTATATATATATAGTATATATATGTGTATATATATATACATAGTATATATATAGCATAGTAATATATTTTATTTACATAGTATATATATATAGCATAGTAATATATTTTAACCAAAGTGGACCCACACAATTTGTTTGGTTTGTTTGTTTTCTGAAATTTTTGTTCATTTACCTTGCTCATGCGCTCATCTGAATTTATCCTCAAGTTTGGAACAGGGGGTAGGGAAACCTTAAAATGTGTACCAGACATTCATATGCCCATATACCCATTTATTTTCTATATCAATATTTTTCACACACACAAATGTTCAAAGTAAATACATTATTTTTCTTACTATCACTTCTTCATATAGTTGGGATCTTTATTTGGTTAGCTACTTATCATTAGGACTATCAATGAAACATTAGAATTCTTCTCAACCAGGGATCTGAAAAATCAGACTTTAATGTATAGACCTTCACACATGATATTTCTTTTATAATAAAGGCAGTAGAATCAATAAAAGGCAGTTCTTTAGGATTGGAAGATTTGACCAAATACCAGAGGGATTCAAAGGACAGTTTTTATTTCTTTTTTATTTTTATTTTCAGTTCTGGCTTCTGGAAGGTCATATTCAATTTGATGCCACATCTTTTTTTGATTCTATCTTAAAGCTTTCATGTAGTTGTAAGTAAGAATCAGTATTCCAAACAGTCATGAAATGCACACCTCCCAATTTTTTTAAAAAAAAAGTTTGCACTACAAAGTCATTTATGCAACAAGATTTATCAGAAAAAAATGTGAATCTAGGGCACAAGGAAGTCTTAAGAGTTTTGACTTTTGCGTTATGAGCACCACAGGAAAAATATTTTGTCAATCTAGATCTAAATTTAACAGGCAATATGCAGGTGGTAAAGCACTTTGTCAACTACCTGTGGGTAATGAGGTTTCTCTTGGCTTCCCACATGCTTTCAGGTCCCTAATTATCTGCCAGAAGTTTCATCTATAAATCTAAACTAATATCCAGTGTTTTATTTGAATACAGGGATATACTACTAGCTAAATCTATTGGAACAATGTGCTTTCATGTTGAAATATCTCTCAACATGCTTCAAAATGGCATTTTGGCTCTTGAGTGTCGGTTTTGACATCATTAAGTAATAACACGGTCAATAAGGTTTACTTGATTATAGTGACCTGAAGGGAGGGAATTTGATAAGAGCTCTGTATTTAGGGTTAAATTATTTTTTAATAATTACTGTATTTGAATATAGTTGGTTTCCTTTGTAATCCTATGCTTCTTTATTTATGCATTTAAAAACATCTTGCTGAAAAGGGATCCATAGGCTTCATCAGATTTCCGAAAGGATGTTCATGCATCTCTTGACTAAAAGTAAAGAAAAAGAATAAAACTACAGCCTTCTTCTGATGTTGGTTAGGCCCAAACGATCATATGTCATGGATATCTCCAGGGATGCATTTTCCCATCTCACTCCTAAATAATTGATATTGTCTCTGCAGTAATGAAATAATATTACTGTTCTTAGCCCATTCAGCAAATATCAAGATAGATACCTTATCATACTTTTGACCTGATTTTATGTTATGTTATATAGATTTAATTCTTAATTTTGATTGATTTTCTTAATTAATTAATAATTCTTAATTTTGATTCAGTCATACATGCTCCAGTAATGCACTGGAGCATCCTTCCTCTCCCACACCCCCACGTATTTTGCTGAACATCATATAACCACCATGAATTTGTACAATGAAATTATCTTGCTTCACTCCCATGAAATACTGAACCCTTCTGACCTCACTTATTTAGAGAAAAAATAACTGTAGCTGCAGGCAATGAGGAGTCCTTAACTCTGGTCTGGCCTTCATACAACTTCTTTACTTGGCATTACTCCAATAGTAGTTTGAAAAATACTGAATGAAAAAAATCCAGCAACTTGCTTAAATTAGATGCATAAAACATAAAACATTTGCTATTTCAGAGCTCAGCAACACCCCCTTTGCCTTTGCTTGTAGTTCTTGGCTGTTCAGCATCCTACCAATTAAAAAATGAGAAGCAATTATGACTTCATTGTATCATATCTGAATGTATGAAAGATTCCTATTGACTTATTCACCAATAGATTTTGGATAGTCATCTGAATCCATTAATAGCAATAATGCATGGTCCTAGAAGAGGCCAAAGTGGAAAGAATAATTATTTTTACCAAGGACAGAAATATGATTTAGTGAGAGAACTCCCAGATCACATGATGAAACCTTGAGGGGAGGGGAGGAGAAGTAAAATCATTTCAGAAGTAGGAATTGTTGGGACAATTCACCAACGAAAGTTGAATTCACTGACCAAAGGTCATCTATTACTACAATTGATGGGTCACTGAAAATAATAAAGACTCCAGAAAAAGGAAAATGTGATATGGCATAAAATCAGAAATATTTCTACCATTTATATGAAGCCTTCACTGATATTCCCAGTTGGTGAATACTCTGTCCCTTTGGCACATACCATAACATTTATTTTGCACTCTTATCATCATGTCTTTTTATGGTTTTCTATGTATGTGTTTTACTGCCCAACTGGTCTATAAATTCCATGGAGGGAAAGACTATATCTTATAGACACTCAGTCTTGCCTCTAGTGCCTAGCACAGTATTCCTTACACAGCAGTTGCTTAATAAGGTTTGTTTAATGAATTTTCAGTTGAACATCTACTCTGAGATTGTTTTCTCATGCACATATGTATATATGTATATCCATATCCATGAGCATATATGTATATATGTATACATACATATATGCATATGTAGAGATAGATATAAACAGATTATACACACACATACATATATATGTATGTATATATATATATATATATAAACATTTTCCAAATTTTAAAATCACTATGAATGAAAAATAAGATTCTTCAACTTAGGCTAGGACATAGAAAGTATTGAGTCCACCCCCTTCCCCCATGTTATAGGTAAGAAAAATATGCCTTAGTGAGAAATTACATGATTAATGCTATATAGCTAGTTAGTGGCAAAAAACATGATTATAACTCTGGTTTCCTGAGTCCTGACTGGGACGTAATGAGAAACCTCTTCAAACGTTCATTAGAGAGAATTATAGAGAGTTTAATCTCCTATATTTGTAGTCTGCATGTTTATAATACAGTATCAATGGTGTCTTAGGGACTGATGATGGATACCATGTTACCTCTGAGACCTCCTCTTCCCACCCTCCCCAAACAAGAGGTCTCATATAGGTTTCATTATCTTTTCCTGACGCTATCCCCCACCTCCTACCTACCTTATTAATGTAGAGGGAAACACCAGACTCCTAGTCCCTCGGTCTCACAAGCTTGAAGTCAACCCGGACTCCTCACTATCTTTCACCTCTAATGTCCAATCTGTTGTCAAGGCCTATAGTTTTCACTTTTGCCACATTCTTGAATATAATGCCTCCTCTGACACTTCCATCACCTCAAGCAGGCCCTACCTCATTACTGGATTATTGCCAATGGCTTGCTGATGAATCAGCCTGCTTTAAGTCTCTCTCCACTCCAATTCATTCTCCATTCAGTCACTAAATTAATTTATTGCAGATGCAATCATGTCACATACATACACACACACATGCATACACTGCCCATCCCCACTCTGTAACAACAATGACCCTTGACATAAGTAGGAGGGCTTGCTATACAGATTCTTAGATCTGCTTTTCTAAAAGGAAAGCAATTTTTAAGGAGTCACAATTTACTTTAATCAAGCACATATATCATTCACTTAGTTCAGAGGGGAAAGTCAGCACCTTGAACTTCAGAGAAAATACAAACAGAAAAATAAAACCAACAGACACGGCTTCCAACCGTCTAATCATAACCAATACATAGTTACCAGAGAGGGAAGCACCAACATGTGGGTTTTCAAAGCTGGGGATGAGAGGCCTCCTTTGTAGATACCCAGAGTGTCATCTGGTCAAGCACACATCTCCAGTGGGTAAAGCCCAAAGCAAAACCTCACCTCAGAGTATGTGTGTGTGTGTGTGTGTGTGTGTGTGTGTGTGTGTATTTGTGTGTGTGTGTGCGTATTCACTTGTCAGAGTTAGAGAGTGTCACAACTCTTGAGAACCAGTGCCTCATTAGACGTGGGCCTTCCTACAATCAAACTTCCCTTAATGGGCAGGTCCATTAATCAGTAGGGAAGATCTTTAACTCTATTAACATAATTTACATTACACACTCCCTATCACCTACAGACAAATATAAATTTTTTAGTCTGCAATTCAAAATCCTTCATAACCTAGCCCCTTTGTGATTTTCCAGTCAAAGAAAAATAGAAGTAGAGGAGGAAGAGGAGAGAGAGAGAGAGAGAGAGAGAGAGAGAGAGAGAGAGAGAGAGAGAGAGAGAGAGAGAGAGAGAGAGAGAGAAGGGAGGGAGGAAGGAAAGATGGAAACAGAAAGGAAGAAACTGTTCTGCCTGGTTTCAATTCCTCAGACCAAAAGGAAAAAATTCTTTTTCATTTGCTTTGCTCTCTTTGAAGTATAAAACTGGCATTTCAAGGTCAAAATGCACAGTTTAATAGCTTGGGGGAAATAATTTGAAATTGCTTTTCAGAATGGCTAGGCAGTTCATAGCTCCACTAACAGTGTGTTAATGTACCTGTTTTCCCACAGACTCTCCAGCATTCCTCGTTTTTCCTTTTTATAAAGTTTGCCAATCTGATGGTTTGAAGTAGAACACAATAGTTGTTTTTTTTCTTTTTTCTAATGAGCAAAATTTAGAACATTTTTTCATAAATGTTTCATGTGACTTATTCCTCTGAAAACTATCTATTCACATTTTTTACTATTCAGAAATTAAGGAATATCTCTTTTTCTTAAAATTTAATTCATTTACCTCTCTATTTTAGAAAAAAAAGACATTTATCTGAGAAAATTGCCACAAAGTTCTCTCTCTCTCTCTTTCTCTCTCTCTCTCTCTCTCTCTCTCTCTCTCTCTCTCTCTCTCTCTCTCTCTCTCTCTCTCTCTGTCTCTCTCTCTCTCCTCCTTATTTTTCTTCTAATTTTAGATCCATTGGTTTTTTTTGTCTGAAAACTTTTAAAATATTAACCAATTAAACTTGTACAGTCAACCTTCTATTATCATCTCTATCACTTGTTTGGCCACGAACTCTACTTATGCAGAAATCTGACAGGTAATTTATTTCTTTCTCCTCCAATTTCCTTATATCATCACACTTTATCGCAGTCATGTACCCATTTTCAAGTTATCTTTGTATATAATGATAGATGTTGTCCTATGCATAACTTCTTTTAATTTTAATAAATTATTTATTTTTTAGTTTTCAACATTTACTTCCACAAGAATTTGAATTCCAAATTTCCTTCTCATCTCTCCCCACACCCCACCCCAGGACAGTATGAACCCCATGCACTCCTTCCCTCAGTCTATCCTCCCTTCTATCACCACCACCCCCCCTTCTTCCATATCCTTCTCCTTTATTTTGCTGTAGGGCAAAATAGATTTCGATACCCTATTGCCTGTACAGCTTATCTCCCAATTGCATGCAAAAACAACTTTGAACATTCAATTTTAAAGCTTTGAGTTCCATATTGTCTCCCGTCCTCCCTCCCTACTCACCCTCATTTAGAAAGCAAACAATTTGATATAGATCATACACGTGTAGTCATGCAAAACACTTCCAAAACAATTATATTGTGAAAGTATAACAACATTTCCCTCTGTCCTATCCTGCCCTCTCTCCCTTGACCTGTCCCCTCAAAACAATGTTTGCTTCTGATTATCCCTTTCCTCAATTTGCTGTCCCTTCTAGTATCTTCCAGCCCTGCCAGGCAAAATAAATTTCCATACCCAACTGAATGTGTTTTATTCCCTCCTTAAGCCAAATCCCATGAGAGTAAGGTTTACTTATTCCCCTTCACATTCCCCCTTTTCCCCTCCATTGTAAAAGCTCCCTCCTGCCTCCTTCATGTGAGATGATTTGCCACATACTACCTCTCCCTTTCTCTTACTCTCAAAACATTCTACTCAACAGTAAATTTTATTTTCTAGGTATTCTCCCTTCATAGTCAGCTCACCTTGTCCCCCTGTCCATGTAGGTGTCTGTGTGTTTGTGTGTATGCATGCGCACATGCATTATATGTGTATATATGCACACATATGAAAACATATGTATATACATATGTATATCCACACACAATATACATACTTATATAGCCATGCACACATATTTGTGCGCATACACACATGTGATATGCATATACACATGTATATATATGCACATGTATGTATATATATGCGTGTGTGTATGTAGGTATATATACATATATATGTATATGTAGATATGTGTGTGTATGTAGGAACATAAATCATTCAACTTTAAGGAGTTCCTTATAGCTTCTCTTTTCTGTTTACCTTTTCGTGTTTCTCTTGATTCTTGTATTTGAAAGGCAAATTTTCTATTTAGTTCTCATCTTTTCAACAAGAATGCTTGGAAGTCCTCTATTTCATTGAAATTCCATTTTTTTTTCTCTGAAGCATTATACTAAGTTTTGCTGGGTAAGTGATTCTTGGTTTTAATCCTAGCTCCTTTGATGTCTGGAATATCATATTCCAAGCCCTCCAATCCCTTACTGTACAAGCTGCTAAATCCTGTGTTATCCTGATTGTATTTCCACAATACTTGAATTGTTTCATTCTTTCTCCTTGACCTAGGACCTCTAGAATTTGACTGCAATATTCCTAGTAATTTTCCTTTTGAGGTCTCTTTAAGGAGGTGATCGGTGAATTCTTTCCATTTCTTATTTTTCTATCAGGGCAGTTATCCTTGAATATTTCTTGGAAGATAATGTCTAGACTTTTTTTTATCATGGTATTCATGTACACCAATAATTTTTAAATTATCTCTCCTGCATCTATTTTCCAGGTCAGTTGTCTTTCCACTGATATAGTTCACATTTTCTCCTATTTTTCAATTCTTTTGGTTCTGTTTTATAATTTCTTGATTTCTCATAAAGTCGTTAATTTCCATTTACTCCACTCTAAATTTGAAGTAATTATTTTCTTCAGTGAACTTTTGAACCTTCTTTTCTATTTGGACAATTCTTTTTAAGGCAATCTTCTCCTTACTGACTTTTTGGGCCTCTTTTGCCATTTGAGTTAGTCTGTTTTTAAAGACGTTATTTTCTTGTCCATTTTTGAAGTTTCCTTTAGCAAGCTGTTGACTTATTTTTCATGATTTTCTTCCATTGTTCTCATTTCTCTTCCCATTTTTTCCTCCACCTGTCTTGCTTGATTTTCAAAATCCTTTTTGAGCTTTTCCATGGCCTGATATCATTTCATATTTTTTGGAGGTTTTGGATGACCCTACTCTCTTCCTTTAGTTGTATACTTTGATCTTCCTCTGGTTTTTATGCTTTTATCTTCTTCATCCAAAAGGATTGAAGAAAATATTTTTAGTAAGAAAGTGGCTTTCTATGCTCTTATTTTTCCCCTTTTTGGGCATTTTCCCCAACCAACTACTTGACTTTTGAGCCCTTTGTCAAGCGGAAGGTATACTACCTCAGGCTTCAGTGGTTTTGTGCAACCGTCCTCTGAGATATCTCTAGGGATGTGTAAGTTCTGAGTTCCTCCAAAGTGGCATAATAAAGGGAGAGGTGTTTACTCTTTCCCTGCCCTTTGCTCTGGTCTGTGAGCAACCACAAGAACTTTTTTCTGCCCTGAAACTGTGAGTAGGATTCCTTCTCCTCAGCCACCACCAGCTCTACCTTGCCAGCACTCCTCATGCCAGGACCGCCACTTAGTACTGAGACCCAGATCAGCCATTCAATTCCCCCACAGTCTGTAGACTGAGAGCTTCAGAAGTGGCTGCTACTGTGGTACTGGCTTCTGCTGCCCTGTGACTGGAGCAGGGCCATGTTCCTCTCTTACCCAGGTGAAAGAGATTTCTCATTGACCTTTGAAGCTGCCTTTTGTATTTGTAGATTGAGAAGTCTGGAAACCACAGCAGGTGCCCATGATTCAGTGCCCTGAAGCCTACTCTAGTCTAATCTGTGCCTACATGGCTCATGCTGGGCTGTCCTCCACTCTGGTGCAATCAACCCTGTCTGTTACCCTTCCATCTTGTCTTGGACTGAGAATCTGTTTCACTCTGTCATTTTGTGACTTCTGCTGCTCTAGAATTTGTTTAGTCATTTTTAAAGGTATTGTAAGGGCTTTGAGGGGAGAGCTCATGTAGGTCCATACTTCTACTCCATTTTGACTCCACCCTTGGCCTATGTTTAACTTTTAGTTCTTCATTCCTCTGCTTTTCATTGATCTTTGTAAAGTGAACTCTTTGATTGTTATACTACTAAATATGCACAATAGTTCCTGTGGTCTTTCTTTTTTAATTGTACAGACTTAGCAGTGATAGATATTATTTTTTTTTTAAATCCTTTGTGCATTGCTCTAGAAATAACCTTCATTGTGTCTTTTTTCTAATTGCAGCTCAACCTGTTGACATTCCCCCATTGGAAAATTTTCCACAGATCCAGAGGCTTTGATAGGTATTGGCTGAGAAGGAAGTCCTAGGAAATTCTGAAATCTCAAATTTTACTAGTGCTAATCCATACCTGTGCCTTGTGAATGAAGGAATAAGCTTCATCCTAAGGTATAACTTTAGAAATTAATTTAATATAGCTTATTATTAGACCTCTGACCAATTATAAAGTTATATTTTGATGGTAGGTCTTTTTGCAATTAAAATATCTGTAATATAAGTAAATAACTTTTTTTTTAGTTTCATGAAAAGATGAAACAAACTAGAATTGTAATATTCATAGAAAAGAGTATGAGATAATTACCCTGCATTATATGTTCAAGTTAGACTTAGTGGAAAATAACCTAATTAACAAAGAGAGATAGTCTGAATTATCTGAGCTAGTTTCATGCGTATTTTTCAGTAGGAATAGGAATGTCAGGAAGATATCCATTGATTGAAGCTTAAAATGGAGAAAGTCATAGTTTAAATTCTTCATGGGTTGTAAAAGTCTTAATTCCCTTTCCAATTCTTTCTTTCATAGCCTTCATTCCTTTTTTTCCCATTTTTCCTCAAGCACTCTCATTTCATTTATTTTTAATATATTTTTTAAAGTCTCTTGTCTCATTTCTTTTAGTAAGAACAAAGAATCTAGACATCATATTTCAAGAATTTTTTTCAAAAATAGCCCTGATCTCATAACCAGAGGACAAAGTAGAAATGGAAGGAATCTACTTACTAGTTCCTGAAAGAAAAAAAAAACTTAAAATGAAAATTACCAAGAATATTATTTCCAAAATCCAGAGATTTCTGGTCAGAGAAAATATACTTCAAGCAGGCAGATAAAAGAAATCTAAATACCCTGGAGTCTCAATCAAAAAAGGAACAATTTGTCAGTTGAAACCATAAGGGAGTAAAGAATTTGGAATACTATATTATAGAAGGCAAAGCACACAGGGTCATAGCCAAAAGTACAGTACAAACCTGCAGGAGGGGGTGGGCAATGGGACTTAAATAAAATAGAGGACTTCCAATTATTCCTGAGGAAAAGATGGAATTGCACAGATATTTTGGAATTCAAACATAAAAGTTATAAGAAACATAAAAAATAGTAGACACAAATGACCGATCATAAGGGTCTAACCAAAGATTTTTTAAAAAATTCTAATACAGAGAAATGATATTTAGACACTTGAAACTTAGTGCTATCAGACATAGAGTCAATTAGAAAAGAAAGTATTAGAAAATAATTAGAAAAAATAAAAGACCCCAAAGTGCTTCTATTATACTTTGATAATTTTAAAAGAATAGAGATTGGAAGAATAATGTACTATAGGAGGTAGGAAAGAAAGTTTATGGGAAAATATTTCAAATTATCTAGGAGCATGAGTAGAAAGCTATTCAAACAGTGGGGGTAGGAATGGCTGATACTTGAACCTCAATCTCATCTGACCTGGTGAAAAGAGAAAAGAACACACACACACACACACAAACAAACACAAACATAGAAATGAATACAAAGAAGTGGAGAGTGAAATGAAAATATTTCACTGAATAGGAAAACAGAAGGGAAAGGAGAGAAGGGGAAAAAGATAATAAGAGGAAGGGGTGGTTAAGGGCGATTTTTAGTCCCAATTTTTAAGTCCTAACCAAACTCTACTTAACAATGCATAACAAGATTAGAACTTTTTTGATCAAAATTCAGGAGATGCCCATCAAGATTCCTGAATAAAATATGGAATATATATGATAAAATGCTATTATACTATAAGAAATTTTGAATGGGTATGGTTTTAGAGAAACCTGGGAAGAATTGCATGAACAGATACAGTTTGAAGTGAGAATATAAAAGACGATTTTGAATGATGTAAAAACTCTAATCAGAATAATGACCAATAAAAATTCCAAAGGACTAATACCTTATAGAGAGGTGAAAGACCCAAAGGGAAGAATGAGATATATATGCATACAAACATACATATATGTACATGTACATATATGTGTGTTTATATATTCCTTTTGCACATGACTTTTGCAAAATCTATTTTGTTTGCTACATGTGTTTGTTAACAGGCTTATTTTCCTTTCATTTTCAGTTGATTGGAAGAGATGGGGAAGAGAGAAGGTAGATTTTTGCTGTTTTTTTTAGTAAAATTAATTTTTGACAATTTCAAAAAATGATGAAAGTTATCCTTAACTCTGCATTCTACTTATGTTTCCTCCATTTCATTGATAACTGTCTCTTCTAATATGACCAGAATTCTTCTTCTTCTTCTGACTACTCATAATCATTCCCTTACTATATCACTCAGCCCAGTCATTCTTCATAGGCAGGTTCACATGGCTTGTACATTTCCTACTCCACTGCCCACATAAAGATGTACTTATGATGGGTTTCACACCTTAAGAACCCTGTCTACCAAGTGATAAAATGTTAACCTATGAAGTTAATCTATCTGAATGTATTAATATATGCTCATGCATTCTGTTGAGGTTTTTTATTTATTATTTTAAAGTTAGTAAGTATATATTTTCTCTCCTTTCCAACTCCAGTAAAGGTAAAGACACACAAAATTCTTATACCAAAAAAGAATAATCAAAAAATCAAATTTCCAAAAATTTGTCTCATTCTAAATATGAGTTCATCTCTTTTCTTACATTCTTTATCATTAGTATCATAGTGTATCAATCCGATCTTAAATCTCCCAAGACTGTTTGTTTTGACAATGCTGTGATAGTGTAAGGGCTGGTTGTTGTCCTGATTCTTCTCATTTTATACACAATTCCCAAATTTCTCTGAGACCAGCTCCTCTTTCTTCCTGCATAATCATATTTCATTATATCCATTTATCTTTTTTCATCCATTCTCTAATTCATAGATATTCCTTTAGTTTCAAGTTGCCTAACTGATAGGTACACCCTTTACTTGCTACCTCAAGAAGAGCTGGTATAAATATTTTGTCCATATAGGATGACTTTATGCACAATCTTATCAGTGGGATTGTTATAAGGAGTACACAAAATCGATTATGTGAAAACACATCTAAGAAGTCTAAAGTGACATATAGTATAAATGATTAATTATGTACATTCAAGAAATTGGACTTTCACTGAAAAGAAATAAGTCCAATAGTAGAGACTTTATACCCCCACAGCAAATTAGGGTGTGGGAATTTGGGAGGTAGTATGTGACTACCTAGGATGACATGAAAATTGGGAGAGAAGTCTAAACCAGATCCTATCTGGGTATTTAAATGTCCCACTTCTTTATGCTTCTCTGGAATCTTCAAATGAGGTTAGACTCTTACATGTTGGATCAACTTCCTATGGTAAACTTAGGGAAGAAAATGGACAAGTGAATCCATCAGATTGGAAGATATGGGTAGAGTTGCATGCAATCTGTATCATTGGAGGGAACATCTAAATTAATAATGCCATAGGTACTTTTCTGTATTGAAGAATGTTTTACACTAACATGTTTATGAAGGCAGAAATCATGTGAAGAGTTCCAAGTCACCCAGATTGGGTTGATGGCACTGACGAAGCCTAATATTGAACTGTGAAACTACTGAAGGGCTTTGAGAAGAATGAGGAAAATGTAATTAATGCAGATAGTGAAGCTTTCAGAAAATTACAAAAGGAGCCTGGAATAATATCAATAAACATAAATATATATGTATGTATATGTGTGTGTGTAATATGTATATATTATATGTGTACACACATACACATCAGAATTAGTTTAGGAGAACTGGTTGCTTAGGGACTAGAGGAAGGAGTTTAGTTCAGAAAAAAACATATTATGGTAGATTATAGAGGTATGTTTAGTTATGATTCAGAAGACTCCCATGAATACATCCAAAACAAGGACTCCTATATCAAAATGAATTAAGGACAAAAAAAGACCTTGTTACCAGGTGACAAAGACAGCTATGAAAAGTAGCTTGTCTTTGGTAGTTATTAGAATCGAAGCAATGGTGAAATAGAAGAGGGGTTGGGAGTGATTCTGATAGCCTGATCTGCATGAGAACTGATAACTAAATGAAATATGAAACAGTCTAAGAACTAATTTGCATAATTTGCACCCTAAAATTTCCCTGTAATAGTGTAAAATAGCCTGTACATTTTAAATGCCTGAACAAGCATATAATTATAGAGTGCTTGAGGTTTAGCAAGGGTACCGCAGGACGGGCAGGGGAAGAGGCAGGAACAGTTTTAGGAGCAGATCTTTGGAATAACTTGCTACAATAATCAAGAACGTAGGGGAATGTGAGATGGGGAAAAAATGGTAGAAATTTCTTCTAGTAACCTCAATGAGGGCACTAACTTCTTTCTTTCTCTGAAGCTTCATGCTGACAATAGATGAAAATATCCAGATCCAAATATTTACTATAGAGTAGCCAATTATATTTGGCTGCAAAAGTTATTTTTTGGAAAGAAGGACAAAGGGACATAGAGCAACAAAATTGACATTTATATAATAGAGCAACAAGACTGTAGGTAGGTCTTTGTCCTGTGTTATCACATCAGTTGTATCAAGTTGCATGAGGTCTTAAACAAAGAGAGCACTGAAAGGTTGGGTGATAATGATTCTATGGTGCTAAGTCAGTGACAGTCAAATCCTTGATGATAGCTTCTGATCATTGCCCTATTCTGTCTGTTTTGTTGGATCAACTTTCCTTGACTGCATTTAGGGTTTCCTTTTTGTGGTGCCAGTTGGGAGTGCTGGTTCAGATGTGAAAGAATTCACTTAGACCTTCTCTTTTAGCCAATGGGAACATTTTACTTTATGTGAAAAAGCATGGACCTCCTTAGCAAGAAAACTAAATGAAACCCTGACTTTGGGGGAGTTATGCATATATAGAGATGTTTAAGATGATAATATAATTTTTAGGGTTTCTTAAGGAGGTTGGAGATTTAGGAACAAGATAAGTACAAACAAGGTGAGGAAGATGGTTGCTTTCAAGTTAAGAAAAAGTTGTCACAACGCAGAATGAGAAAGCTGAATGATACAAACACAGTATAAGGAGAACAAAAGCAGTTCTTTTAGTAGAAGTTGGATGGTGTTTCAAGATAAGGAGAAAAAGGCATTAAGACACCTTTAAGTTAAAGGATAGGCCTCATACCCCCTGAAGACACTGGGAAACTAGCCTTTACCCTTACCAAGCTAGCTCTTACCTAACCATTGTCCTTACCATTAGGGCAACAGTTGTATCCACATCATTCTAAGCAAAGATACTGGAGCAGTTTGGTGTTTCCTTCTCCAGTTCATGTTACAGATGGAGAAACTGAGGCAAACAGTTAAGTGACTTGCCTAGGGTCACACAGCTAGTGTCAGAGGCTGGACTTGAATTCTGCCACAAAATACCTGCTAATTTGCTTGCAGTGAAGATAGAAAGCTTTTCATTACATATCACAAAGTTCATTTATGTAGAATGAGTCAATGGCCCGTCTGAAAAGCCAAATGAGTGTCTTGAATTCTTCCTGACTCCAGATCTAGAACTTTATCTAATGAGCCATCCAGCTGCCATTCTTTTAAGAATGCTTAAGTAAAATGTCTTCTCAGAGCTTCACAGCATTGAATCTTTCAGTAGAAGCTGACGAAATTTGTCTAAGCACTAGTGAAACCATCTAGGAAGCCCTTTATCCCAAGACTTTCTAAGATTCATTTAATCATATAAGTAGCTTCTCACATGTGTTCTTCTACTTTGAGTATGTCTAAAACTGGTCTTTAGCCAAAAAGAATCTTTTTTTAACAGTTCAATTACTCCTTTTATTTCATGAGTATAATGATTTTATTTTATTTATTTACTTATTTATTTTATTTTATTTATTAATATAGCTTTCCCAAAAGAATAATGGGGAGGATTCCCCCAGGCCACCACATTGTTGTCCATTTAGCAGTAACTCAGGGAATCAGCCAATGGGGAGAAGGAAGTGGTTCTTCTAATTTTTGCCAAGAAAGACCTTATACTCATATACTGGAATACAACTACCTTATAAATACCCATTAACTCAAAGGAAAATGTTGGCTGCCTTCCTTTACACATGTTTATCAGGCTTACATTTTATGATGCTTGTTATCTTCAAGGCTATTTTTGATGGTCCTTTAAAACTGATTTTGCCTCAATAATAACGGTTGTTGCATTGTGTTTGGGGGGAAAATTCATAATATAATTTTTCCCTGGGCTGTGCATCCCCTCGTCAAAGTCCTGGGTAATCAGTCTCTCTATTTTTGTTTTTTTGACTATTGATTATTTTGACTGCTAAGCAAAGGAACAGAGAGATTATTTTTGAAGGTTTATAGTTAAATGATCCTTCTACAAAATCCGCATCTGACGCCTTTCTATGGAGTGAAGGTAACCCTGAGCTCTTATTACTATGTAAGGGGAAAGCAAATCCTTCCAAGTAATGACTTTGAATGCTAGTACAATGACAGCCTGCCAGAGTCATAAGTAGGGGGAGAGAGGCTTTGTTGCAAGACACCAAAATGTGTAGTGTGCATTTCCTCCCCATGGAAACTGTTGCTCTTATGCTGTGCCTTATTAAGTCTAAAAGCAGCCCAACCCCATGATCCAAGTCTATCCTCCTGAGTCTCAGCCCCATGATCTTTCTGCAATACCACTGACAGTCCCCAAAACAACTTTGTGGGGCAAACCCTCAAAAACCTTCTGGGTAGCTCTCTACAATTATATGCCAGAAGGGTATAAGTTTACCAGTATAAATCCTTTTGCAGACTAGCTTTAAGAGCCTCAAGGCAAGCAGAGGCATGTTTTTGCAATCATGTCTGAAGATAGACCTGCCTAGATATCCCTAGGCCTCTAGAGATAATTCCCCCAGGAACTTTGAAATGGAAGGCTGTATATCAAGCAAAAGGGATGTAACTTTCTTAAAGTTAATAATGTCATTGCTGGCTCAGTACTAAGTTTCTAATTTTCAGTTTCATTGATTTGACTCTGGGCTTAATAAGAAAATAGCATATTTCTGTGGTGCCCCCTCAAAGCTACGATATTTTTAAAAGCATAAATCAAAACTGTTTTGACAGATGAACAACACAGTTTTGTAACTGGATGGAAAATTTTTAAAATTGTAGAGCTGATAAAAGATGAGTGGGAAAGGGAAGACTGATGTTCACACTGAAGACAGCATTAGAGAGTAGACACTCATTTGGCTTTTCAGACGGGCCGTTGACTCATTCTACATAAATGAAGTTTGTGATATGTAATGAAAAGCTTTCTATCTTCACTGCAAGCAAATTAGCAGGTATTTTGTGGCAGGAATGTTAATGTTATCTTCCATTTGTTTCTGAGCAGGAACACATTAACAGAGCAGGTTTGAAAGGAATTTCACTTCTGTAACATCAGGTGCCGAAGGTATTAGAACAAGGTCACCTCTGTAAAGTAATGAGGGAAAATTAGGTTATAAACATTCGGTGCCTAAAAATATATTCAGCCTCCTCTGCAGAGCAAGTGGAATATAGGATCGCCCCAAATTGCACATTTTCTTTGGCTCAGAATGACACTCAGACCCCAAACTAAAACCAAGTTAAATAATAAAGTGAAATGGGGTAGAGGAAGGCAACCATGCATCACTATAGGACAAAGCATTTGAGTCCATTAGAGCCTGAAAATCTGTATTTATACATCACCTGCTTGCAGTATTTAAGCCTGTAAATTTTTGAGTGTTTAAGCCTAGGAGGCTCAGAGGTCTATTATCATCTGTTTGGGAGTGGGGAGACATAAAATAGAGTGAGAGAAATATCTGAAGGGAAATGAGAGGGAAAGTCAAGCCCCTGCTTTTGTGAATGATGTCATTAATACAGAAGAAAAGCTAGCTCAAGGGGTTTGTGGGAGCACTTGAGATATGGAGGCTTTGGAGTGAACTAGGTAGAAGGAGCAAAGGCTGTTTAAAATCAGAGGAACAAATACTTCAAAAGCAGCAATGAAAATACCAGGAACGATCATCTTCTTATTTGGAAATACCAGCTAGAAGGGTAGAAGGACAGTTAAGTGTCTAGAGAGCCCACATAATTTGGGCAATTAGGTCACTGGCAGCAGAATTAAGCTGCTAGAATGGGCATCCAGCAACATTGACCTGACTTGCAAAGGATTTGATAATTAGACTGGCTAGCTTTCTCTGGACAAAAAACAAGCGTCCCTTCTTTTGACCTCAATCTCATTGACCCACTTGTCTTGACTTCATTTCCTTTAGGCTATATCGTTTCCCTCCAGCGCCTTCATCAAGCATCCCTAGAAACTAAATTAAAACTTGCTTTGACCCAAATTGTCCTAAATTGGAATGTTTGGCAAGACTATATGTTGATAAGAATAAGGAGAGGGGGAGTGGGTCAGGGGAGAATGGAAAGGGAACTGCCTCACTTCAAAAAACTCCATCAAGGTAATGTTATGATGTGGATCAAATATGAGAGAACAGAAAAGGAGGATCTTAGAATAAAAGCCACTGGGATTTCATCCATGAACTAGATGTTATTTTAATAGATGTTAATCCTAATGGAAAAGTATAGCAAGACTTAAAGTAGTTAATTCTGAGGATTGTAGACCCAGGAGGGATCTAAGGCACCATTTAGCCAAAATCCCCCATGTTTCTGATGAGGAAATTAAGCCCCTGAGGGGTTGTGATTTGACGAAATTCACTAAACTAGCTTCAGTGGTGGAGCCCCAGTGAAAAACCTAGGCCTCTTAGACTGATACTCTTTAGTAGCTACAATACAATATCACCTTATTCAATTCAGTTTAAATCAACCAACCATTTATTAATCTCCTTTTGAATTGTAGGAAGTACACAAAATCTTGTGGCTACAAAGACAAAAAAAAAAGAAATGGCTGCTACTTTTTAAGAGCTTAGAAAGATCAACAGGGGTACAGAATATAGAGAATATTAAAAGTATAGAACTGAGAAGTAGGGATTAAGTCTCTAGGAGGTAGCACTTAAGCTGAGCCAAATCACTGCTGAAGTCGTATTTTCGTGCACATTTTTCATATGCATATATATTTATGTCATTGCGTTTATGCACACACACACAAATTGTCTGTTTACCTTTGAAAGTCCTAAACAAGTGGCTCCACTCCATTTTTTCAGACACTTGGTATAAGCAGCCAAACTAGCCAGAGGCAACAAGACTTCTCTCTCTATTTCTCAGACATAATCTTCTGCCTCCCCTCTGGGTTTTTTCATTGGCTGTTCTGCATGCCTCAGTGTCCTTCCTTTGTACCTCTCTGACCGTCTTCCTTGATTTCCTCAACTTTTAGTGTTTTCCTTCCCAAACTAACCGCTATTAGACTTCTTTGTACATATTTGTCCTTATTAAATTTATATTTATTCTTTATAGAATGAATTCATTCTTTTACTTTGTATTGTCAGAACTTAGTTCAAAGCTTGGAACAGTACAAATACCTAAAGAATACTGGCTGATTAATGGAGGGACATGGAATCAGGATGCCCTTTTTTCCCCTTCTTGACTTTAATGACTTAGAAGTCATTAAGTCCCTTTCTCTATACTTATTCCAACAGCCTCCCAATTCTCCTGAATGAAGAACAAGGTCCTGGTGGAGCTCAAAAACTCCTGAATCTCCCTGTCAGAGTCAGATCAGCAATTACCATTCAACCCCCTTCCCTTTTTTTTCTTCCTAGGACTTTGAATATCAGCTAGTCTTTAATTCCTCAGGAGCCGTGCTTTAGTATGCACCAGTCTTCAGGTCCAGACTCTTTGATCCCTTCTGTAGTTTGTTTGGACAGACCCAGATAAGAAATCTATTAAACCACCCAGACTTTATTGGGTAGAGAAAGATAATAAGCACCAAGGTCCCAGGAGCTAACATCCGATTGCACCTGAAGCTCTAATGAATATGACCCATTTCCATCATTCTTTGTCCTTCACATTGCAAATAAATTCATCAATAAGCCTGATTTGTTTTACCATTTCACTGTGTGCTCCATGTTTCTTTGTATAGAACCTCGGTATCCCAAATTTTCCCAAGTCTGCAATGGCATCTCTTCATTTATAGATAAGGAAACTGAGGCTAAGGTATGTTAAATTTCTTGCATGAGGCCAGTCTGCCAGGAGCTAGAGAACTGTCAGAAGCAGAAATAGATGAGAATGTAAGAAATATAGTAAGAACCTTCTTTTTGAAGGAATAGAACTTGTACTCAGGAAACTTTGGAAGCCTCTAACATAGATTTGGATAACAACAGAATGCATATGAAGGAAGGAGCCAAAATCAATTAATTTGGATCCTAACCTTGCAGTCATTTTAAAAGCAATCATTGAAATCAAGAGCTCGGCTCAATAGAGACTCAGGAAATAAATCAGGGCTTGTCTAAAGGTTATAGCATAGCTTGGGAACTGTTTTGAGGTCTGGTGATTACAAGACCAGAAGATTTAAAAAAAGATCCCTGAGGGTGTGCTTTTAAGAACCATTCTCTCTGAAGATATTTAGGAGATTTATGATGGAGTTGAAATCATTTTTGATTGGGAGCAGCTCCATCACTGAAAGAAACTAAGAAGAAAATGAAATTGGGAAAAGGCCTATGGTCAATGGAAGGGCCCTCTGGGAAGGGTAACAACCCATGACTAGTTATAAAGAAACAGAAGGTGGGCAGGGTGGCTCAGGTGGTTGAGAAAATAGGCTTCCATGGACAAGACTACTATAAATCAGTCAGTTGTTCTGCTGAGTGTTTATTGTTTTACAGGCATATCCAACTCTTCATGACCCCCAAAACTGTAGCACACTAGGCCATTATCCTACAGTTATCTCCCAAAGTTTGTCCAAGTTCATATTCATTGTTTTCATGACAATATCCATGTAATCTCATCCTCTACCCTGCCCTTCTTTTTGCCTTCAGTCTTTCCTAAGTTTTCTTTTTCCCAGTGTTCCCCTTCTTCTCATTGTGTGACCAAAGTACTTAAGCTTCAGCTTCAATATTTGACATTGCAGTGAATAGCCTGACTTAATTTCTATAAATATTGACTGTTTTGTTTTCCTTGCTGTTCAAGAGACTCTCAAAAGTCTTCTCGAGCTCCGCAATTCTAAAGCATCAATTCTGCAGCGTTCAGCTTCCTTTATAATCCAACTCTCAGAGGCATACATTGCTACAGGCAAAACCATAGCTTTGACTATACCAGACTTTGTTAGGAAGGTGATATCACTGCTTTTTAGTATGCTGTCCAGATTTGCCATAGATATCTTTCCAAGGAGCAAGCATTTTTTTTTTTTTAATTTCACGGTTGCAGTTGCCATCTACAGTGATCTTTGAGCCCAAGAATATAAAATCTGACACATTTTCCATTTATTCCCTTTCTATTTGCCAAGAAGTGATGGGACTATTTGCCCACATTTTAGTTTTGGGGGGATTTTTTTAGGTTAAGCTTCAAGCCAGCTTTTATACTCCCTTCTTTCACCCTCAACAAGAGGTTGACCGAATTCCATTCAATAAACATTTGTTAAAATGTGTAAAAACACTGTGCTTTGTCATGGAGAGTAAAAAAAAAATGTACTTTCTCTCAAGCAGATATACAATATGTATACAGATAGAATAATGAAAATTAAAAAGGAAAAATGAAACATCACAGAATACTAGAATTGAAAGGCGCCGCAGAAACTAGCTAGTCAAACTAGTTCCTCAAAAAGAACCCCTTTAAAAACATAACTGAGAACAGCAGTCCAGGCTTTGCTCAAAGACTTTCATTGAGGAACAATTTACCACCTCATCATGCATCCTATTCCATTTTAGGAGATCTCTAATTACTATCATGATTTTCATTAGCTCATGCCTAAATTCAACCCTTTCTAACATCTATTCACCATTTTGAGCTCTATCCTACAGATACAAACTGAAATGTAATTCCAATTTCTCTTTTTCTACTTGATAGCTTTTCTCCTACTTAAAGACACTTATTATGATTGCCTGGACATAATCTCTTTTCTTCTCCAGGCAAAACATCCCTAAGGTACTTCAAATGATTTTCATGTGACATGGTGTCAAAATATTTCCCCATCCTGGCTGCCTTTCTCAAGATAATGGACGGTAGAAAGGATAGGAAATAAGATATTATTAATAATAGTAATAACATGGCAGCTAGGTGGCTCAGTGGATAGAGCACTGGAAGACCTGAGTTGAAATCCAGATTCAGACATTTAGTAGCTGTGTGATCCTGGACAAGTCGTTTAGCTTTTGTCTGCCTAATTCACTGGAGAAAGATAAGGGAAACAGCTCGGTATCTTCGCCAAGAAAACCCATGGGCAGTATTGAAGTGCTATTGTCTACGAGGTCATGAAGAGTTAGACACAACTGAATGACTGAAAAACAGCAATGAAAAATGAATAACAGTAGATGACCTGGATGATATTTCAATATAGCATGATAGTACATATAATTATTTTTCAAATGAAAGCTTTGGGTAAATGCAGCAGGAAGTGAAATAAGGGGGAAAATTGAAGACTAGGATGATTTCTCTTGGAAAAGGAAGGACTTAAGCTGGGCCTGAAAGGATAGGTCTTGGTGCAAACAATTAGTACTGGAGAGGTACCATTTGGACCTAAGGCTTGTCTTCTCTTGGTTGCCATTTTGGTTTGCTTTCCATGGGAAATTGCTAAGAATCGAGGAGCTTATGTCCATAATTTGTTTTGTAAATTTCTAAAATGAGTTGTTTTTGTTATTAATGTGGCTGTTATTTTTTTTAATTATTAACCATTATTATTATATTTCTATGAGAGCCCAGCTTTGTTTTTTCTTTAGTCTGGGGACAGTGGCAGTTATAGAGAGTTGCAGGAAGAGGATAAAAATAGCATAGTTAGAATCAAGAGGCCTAATGACTAAGAAAACGAAAACAAAACCTCCAATATAAGATTGCTTTTTACATCACTGAGCAGGAAGATAGAGAAAGGAAAGGATTAGAATAAGCAATCACACAAGATAGACAAAATTCATGTGAATGATATAAGTAAAGCCCACGCCGTTTCTCAGACAAGAAAAGAGTTGTCCTTCTATGCTGCAAAAGAGATAGCCACTCTTGACAAAATAGCTACTTGGTTTCACCAATCTGTGGCCAGGCAGGAAATTTCTTTCAGTTATGAACCTTAAGTGCAGGGCTTTTTTAGCTTTCAAACTGATAAGCCTCTTAGCTGAAATGATTATTGTTTCCTGTCTGCGTGGTATAGCCCATAGCTATTAGGTATCCTGTCAACTGGATATGGAAATTTTTACACTGTTATACAATGTGCAGTTGTTTGTATTGCAGAAGTAGTATCACTAGTCTTTTAAAGAAAGGAGTTTTAAAGACAGTATGGTACACTCATGGGAGGCCCTGTCCTATACAGTTCAGCTTTTGTTGTAGGTGTTGTTCAAGTGTTTCAGTTGCGTCTGACTCTTCCTGATCCCACAAAAGCGTTTTCTTGGCAAAGATATTGAAGTCATTTGCCATTTCCTTCTCTGGCTTGTTTTACAGATGGGGAATTGAGTCACAAAGTGATAAGTCTCTTGCCCGGGTTACATAGCTACTAAATGTCCAAGGTCAGATTTGAGCTCAGGAAGATGTCTTCCTGATTCTAGGTGTAGCCCTCTATGCTCTTCACCATCTAGCTCCCTATAATGTAGATAGATAGGTAGATAGATAGATAGATAGATAGATAGATAGATAGATAGATAGATAGATAGATAGATAGATATAGACAGATAGAGAAAGAGATGATAGATAGAGCTCTTTCTCTTTTTCCCTCTCTCCATATGTATGTATTTACATATCTATGTGTAATATTATTTCTCCATCTCCCCTCATTTAAATGAAAGTTTCTTGAGAGTAGGAATTGTTTCAGTCCTTATACTTGCTTAGCTAGTACTCAGTATATTACCTGGTCAAAAAAAACAAATTAATTTAAAAAGTACTTAATAATCTGTTTTCATCTAACACTTTTCTAGTGATAGGAGAGAACAGCAACACAGAAATGATCAGATTTAATATGTAAACATAAACTTTTCTCATGTGTTTAGTAAATATTTTACTGATCAAATGCGGAAAGGCAGAGAAAGTATATGGGTAAAGTGTTTCTGTTGAAGACAGAAAAAGAGCAACCAAGAGTGTAATTAGCTTCCTAAGAAGTTTCTGAAGACTCTAGGAGCAAAGTAGTATTATTGATGAAAATCTGTTCATTTGTTCCCTTTTATTTTCAGCAAATAAACATTTCCACATGACAGCAAATGTGTTGACCAAATGCTGTCATCACTATTGACACAAAACCAGTGTGTTTGTCTTCACGCATGCATACATGCAGGAGTATGTTCACATGTATTTGTAAATAATGTGGAGAGAAATAAAGAAGAGGGAAATTACATAATTTTATTCTTAAACTTGGGAAGAAAAAGTACGCAAAGGATGAATTTTAAACTGTATCCCCGCAAAAAGGACAGTATAAAGCATGATTTTATTTCTACATATATATATATATATATATATATATATATATATATATATATATATATATATTGTTAATGAGAGTTAAAGAGTTAAAGATCTTCCCCACCGGGTCTGTGCATTAAAATAAGCTTGATTAGGGGAAATTTGTTTTGTAGGAAGGCCCACACCTTTTGTTAATTTCTAATGAGTCACTGGTTCTCAAAGGTCTTGATGCACTCTGACTCTAAAAAGTGTTTGTGGTGAGGTTTCCTTTTGGGACTTACTCATTCAAAGTATTAGTTTGACCAGATGAGACTCTGGGTAGCCACTAAGGATCCCCAGGTATCAGTAAACACCCCAACATACACGGGGGCCTACTACCATGAGTTCTTAGATCTGCATTCATAAAAGGAAAGCAGCTTTCAAGGGGTTAACAATCACTTTAAGCAAGCACAGGTATCAGAGAAAATCAAAATCAAAATTTTAGAGAAATGAAAAATAAATTAACAGACCGCACTTCCAAACTGCCTGGCCATTACATACATACATACACAGTTACCGGAGAGGAAAGTATCAACTCTTGAGTTTTAGTCGGGGGTGGAGGGTAGTGGGGTGAAAAAGGGAGGTGGCTCTTAAATGGCTTCCTAGAACCTCTCTGGACCAAGAAACACTTCCAGTCAGTAAACTCTGTGGAGGCCAAGAATATCTCAATCTTCTTTCTCCAGGCTTCACTCTTTACTTTATCTACCATGTCCCTGGGTTGGGTATCTTCTCTCCTCCTTGCTTTCAGTTTCCTTTTATGTTTTGTTTTTACCCACCAGAATGTAAGCTCCATCAGGGCAGGGATAGTCAGAAAACAGTCTTTCTTCTTACTTGAATTTGTATCCCCAGTGCTTAACACGTTGTCTAGTACATAGTTAGAGCTTAATAAATTCTTGCTGACTGACTGACTGACTTACTGAGTTGCCCGTTCCTCTACAAATGATTATTTCCCTTTGCAATAGCTCTTGCTTCCTTTTTGTTTTCCCACAAATGAAAGTTATACATTCAGTCTTCTCTAATCTCCATTCCCTAGCATTTTAAAATCATAGATCCCAATGATAAAAAGTACCTCAAACACCATCAAATGAACAGCATTCTTTTTGTGGATGAGGAAGCTGAAGTTCAGAGGATTTAAGTTAATTTCCTAGGTTCAAACTAGCAAATGTCTCAGGCAAGACTTGGACCTAATTCTTTATGCCTCCAAGTCCAGTGTCTTCTACTCTGTGCCACCTGGCAGCCAAACCAATGGTTTCCTTGAGACTTCCTACCTTGCCTTCTCATCCTATTACAACTCTTTTTATTTATTACAACCCTTCTAATTTCTCATGGCACCAGTATTCTATTGGGGGATGAAGTAAATGTTTTCTCATATTTCTATAGTTAAGAAAATATTGTAGGGTTTTCGGAGAAACTAATATCATGTTAAAATTTTTAATAGTGAATCACTGAAACTAGATACTTGCATTTGATCTTATGAACTAGAATTGTTTTAGGTGAGAAGCAAACCCATATGGATTCAGGACTAGCTTGATAAAGAAAACTAGATTTCTAGTCTGGGGACTTGGGTTCTTATGTTCATGCTTTCACACATAGATGTGACCTTAAGCTAGATGGCACAGTGGATAGAGTGTTGGACCTGTAGTGAGGAAGATTCCTCTACTTAAGTTCAAATCTGGTTTCAGATGCCTAGTAACTGTGTGACCCTGGACAAGACACTTAACCCTTCTTGCCTCAGTTTCCTCATCTATAAAATGGACTGGATGAGGAAATTGTGACCACTTCAGTATCTTTGCCAAGGAAGGCCCCCAAAAGGGGCCATGAAGAGTCAGACACCTGAAAATGACTGAACAGCAACAAAAGATGTGACTTTAATGATATTTTCTTTTTTTTTGCATTCTATCATTCATAAGTAGAAAACTCAAATAGCTCCTATTCAATAATTACTTCCCATATACATTTTGATAGATGTCATATGATAGTGCAAGAAATTTGGAAAAAGAGCTTATAGCTAAAATTTGGTGTTTTTTTTTTAAATTAACTTTCAGTTATAATATTTGGGCTTCTAATATTCCCTCTCTCTTTGAATAATTTCACTTATCATTATTCAATTTAGAATGGGACGATCCAGTAGGGGGCAGCACATACTGTGTCCTCAGAGGCAATGAGAGAAGCAACAGAGGGTGGCAGCTGTTGGTTAGTCCCAGGGAACTGTCTGTGATCCCCAAGGAGGGGAAAGGGTCAAGCCAGCAGGTCTGTACCCAAGGCCCTCTCCAAGAATCTGCTAGCATGAGGAACAGAAGCCAGGAAAGGCTCTTAGAAAAGAAGTTGGAAGCTTCTAGAAGAAAAGGAAGGACAGGTGCAAGGAAGAAAGTAGTCACTTGGCTGATAGCTGAAGATTCCATGTTATTGTAGTATTCATTCATTCGTTCATTCATCTATATCTATCAATGTATTTTTTTTTATTTATTGAGACTAAGAAACCTTTCTTTATTCAAGAAAAAGAGAGTAACATACCAATATCCCCTTAATCCATCTATTTGTGAAAGAACTAACACAAGAACCCAGGTCCCCAGACTAGAAATCTGGTTTTCTTTATCATGCTAGTCTTGAATCTATATGGGTTTGCTTCTCACCTAAAACAATTCTAGTTCACAAACAAATGGAGAAATAGGTAAAAAAAAAAAATAGGAAGGATGGCACAGGATTTGGAGACAGGAAGACCTGGGTTCACATTCCGCCTCAAACACTAACTGTGTAACCCTGGGCAAATCACTTAATTTCTTATGCCCTCAGTTTCTTCATATGTAAAATTTGAAGACTGGACCTCTAAGGTCCTGTGAAGTTCTGTAGTCTATAAGAAAATGATTTCAAGAGATGTGAAGAAAGAATCAGAGTAAATTGAAGTGAGTTTCTCACACAGGGAAGGCCTTCAAGGGGATTCTAGTGAATGAATTCACTTAATGAATTCCTTCCTTTATTGGGATTGTTTTCCCTTCTCTCAACCAATTAGAAAGTAATGTCAGAGACATTGGGTAGGAAATGTATTAACTGTAGAGACAAAGTCTTTTGTTAGTTAGGAAAGTATAGATTTAAAAAGCTTAGAGTATTGAAAGTGTGATAAGCCATGGACAATACAACTGAATAAGTCACCAAATGTTTTACTATTCCAGTATTCTCTTGATCTGCCTTGTTAAGAGGAGGTGGTGGTGGTGGACTCAACACCTGGAGAGTCTTCTACACAAATGAAATAACAGGTATTAATAACACCAAAACAATAAAGTATGTACTACAGATGAAAAATGCAAGAAGTGTTCAAATATAGTAGTGATCCATATACAAGGACTTGCTGTTACTAACAAGAGAAAAAAAAGGGGAAAATTCTTATCGAGACTTAGGTGAACTCTTTTCACTAGGTGGTTTAGCTGTTAAATCAATCTTGTAAGTACATCTTTGGCAATGCCCACATTTATAGTACCTTATATTTAGTAGGCACTTAATAAATGCTTATTGAATTGAGTTCATAAATAAGCTATTTTATAAAAGAAGAAATTACATAGGACTTTACATTTTAAAAGAAAGTACTTGGAAATTATCATAGAATTAAAAAGATGTTATGGAGTTGTGTTAACATTTGTGATGATCTGTAAAAGTTACCAGACCCAGAGGGATTCCAATTATTCTATTAAATTACTCTATAATTGAACTAACATCCCCACTCTCAATAAAACAGGTTCTAATGTCCAAAGCAGTGTGTGAGCTATTGCCGAGTGCCTTAATGGCTGCTGTGTTTGCCTACATGCACTCATACTAGTATCCAACTAATTACTTTGTAAAGCACTTTGGGATAATTTGGTTGGGAATGATGTTATATAAAAGCAAATACATTTTTCAAACACTGGCTCATGGATGGTGCTGAAAGATTGCACTTTTTTTCAGTTTTTCTTTTTTATTTTGCATCAGCTCTATGTACTTTATGCTAGACAAATATATTCTGGGATACTTCTTCAGAACAATATATTTTATGGAAATGCACAAATATAGGTTTAAGAGAAGAGAAACTGAGTGAAAAAAAAGATTAGAAGAACTCAAAGGAAAAGGGGAGAAAGAGAAGTGACTCAGAAAGATAGAGAGAAGGACAGTGAGATAGAGACAGAAATTCCAGTGAGGAGCGAACAAGAGAACTAATTAACAGTAATTAGAATTATATTAATTCACCTGTTTCTGCTGCTATATCCTCATTGTCCTAAAGTTATTTCATTTTAAATGTTTTGGTTGATGAATCATTACATCTTTGGGGATATTTTTTCCTCTTCAAATGACATAATTTGCATATTTTTTTAACATTGTTCAGATTTTTGTACAATCATTTGCAAATAGGTGAAATCTTCCATCCCTTCCAAAAACAAAATAAATAAGCTGTTTATTTATACAACAAAGATAAAACAGCCAATGGGTTCTATTGAATCTTGCCTGACAGCACTTCAGATTTTGCTCCCCTCACTTCTTGACCCTTCCATCTCCCCTGCTAAAAGTGTCTGGTACCTGAGAGAATTGGTAAAAGTCAAGTTGAGTCTCCGAAGAGGGGTGATGGTTGCCAACTATGAAACTTTCCATGGCCTCTTCCACCTCATTTATTAGAGACAATTCCAAGATTCACAGCCTTATGACACCCCTAATAGTATGTTCAAAATTTTGTTTGGAAGTTCTTTTAAGTAGGCTTATGAAACTGGAAGAAAACTTAGGTACTATTTAGTCTAACTCCTTCATTTTACAGAGTATGAAACTGAGGTCCAGAGTGCTGAAATAACTGGGTAAGGATCATGCAGGTAATAAATAGTAAAACCATTGTTTGAACCTAATTCTGTAGTCAGTATTTTTTTTTTATCTCACTATGCTTTATATTTACTTTCATAAGATAGTGGAGGACCATTTAGTGTAACATGACAAAAAAGATAGACACTATTATCCTTCCATAGCCAAATTTTATTTTTTTTAAGATTTAACAGGGGAAAAAGGCAAGTAAGACCTAAATTTAATTTGTTATTCAATGATACATTCAAGTTTTAAACTAGGTGACCCTAATCACCATGATATTTAAACTGTCATATAGGTGAAATGGAAATATGTGAATCCTTTGACTACAATTTGGAGAGGGAATGGACATTTTCTCTCCTTGATGAATTATGAGCTAATATAAATGAAGTTCAATGATCCTTAGTAAATTATTAGTCTATGGTTCCAATGTGTAATAGTGTAGTGAGTTATTATAACAACACACTGACCAATGTCAGGAGGAAACTGAATACTAATGAAATTCCACAAAAAAAACAATGCTCACTGTCCAATGTGATTTATTATTATCTTTCTGTTGGCTAAACTCACCTACCCTTTAAAAAAGAGAATGTGGAAGTATACAAGATATTAAATAGATTAATCCATATTGATTACTTCAGAAAATGTAAGAATAAGTCATCTCAGAGTATAATCATGCAGATGCATAAATCAATATACTTTATGATACAACTCCATGTAATTTAGATCTTTAAAAGCAGTTTTCATCTTATGAGATTTTATATTTCTTGAAAGTAGTGAAATTTTGAATTATAGATCCTATGCAAAGAGAAAAAAGAAACATTGACAAGGTTACAGATTTGTGATATTTTGTATACAGATTCTTTGATATCTCCAATTTACTTAGAACAAATCACTTATATCAACTATGTGGATCAGGGGTATGGTATCCCCCAAAAGTACTACATTTTAACATCACACAAGGATACTCCAGAGATTTCACTTATAATGGCTTTGAGAATCTTTTAATTTCTTTAAATTAAATGGAAAGTAAAGTTTTTAAGTGGACCTTGTTGCTGCAGATTTTGACTTTGATCAGGAGGACAAAACATCAATTTCAAGATATACTTTAGGATTTCAAAAGGGAAAAATGCAAATCAATTATACTTGAATGTCCTAAAAGTTGATTTCTCATTCATTATCCAATAGTCTTGAGACCAAATTCTAATGCCAACAGTCAAGTTGGGACTTTAACTCAGTGTGCTAATATGGCAAACTTCCAGTCCATGATCACAGAACAGCTGTTTTCTTCCATAACATGGTGAATTATAGTGGATGGTAAAGCCAACAAACCTCTTAGCATTTGTGCAGGGTCCTCTTTGCCAGTCAGGGAGCAGGCACTGACAGGCATTGGCCTTGGAAGAATTGGCATCCATTGTACCAATTTCCCCATTCCAAACATCCTCCACAATGTGTGGGCCAGTTACTTTCTATGGGGATTTAAGATCATGATGAGGAAAAGATCATTATAATTGAAAATATGGGTGGTAATTTTTTGTAGAAATGCATTTACAAAATATCACTTTTGGAGCTCTTATTTATGTGATTGGGATGCAGCTGTCAAAGCTAAAGGCATTATTGCCTGAAATATTTCATATCCACTAATGTATTCAGATCTGAACAACCCACGAATACATTAAGAGAAATCATCAGCCAAGGCAGAAATTCTTGAGGCTGCAAGAAGTTATACTGCTCTCCTGAGCAGTATGTCTTAATGACCTTTCATGAAATATTAATAAGGTTCTGAGGTCAAACTCTGTTCAAGCCCCCAAACCTTAAAAAAAAAGAAAAGAAAAAAAAAATTCAGGCAAATCATGCAGTAGTTTTGGTTACTAACTGTACTGAATGTCAATGAATGGGCCAATCACCCAAAAAATTTGAATGTGATATGTAAAAACGCTACTATTATTACTATGGAAAAGAAAAGATAAGGAACTTATAAGAATACAGAACATATGCCATGGTTACTGCTATGGTGCTCCTTTTGACAAAGGTTGGAAATCTCATTACCACATCTGTCCGTCATGCCTACATTGAATCAGTGATTTTGAATTGTACTATTTCAAGTCACTGAATAAGATAGGATAGATATCCTAATATGGATTACCTTAATTCTCATGAAATTATAGCAATTCAATTTGATTTGTTTAATAAATCCCTACTAAGTTAAAAGCACAATGCCTGAAACAAAATGGTACTTTCATTCAAGGAAGTTACATGGGGAAGGGGAACATAACATGTACATAAGGTAAGTACAAACTGCGCAAAACAACACAAAGTAATTTAAAGAAGGAAAGAACATAATACCTATAAATTAGTAGTCAGGAAAAGCCTCATGCAAGAGCTAGCCACTGAGCTATTCTCTGATTATAAAATATTTGTTTTGACAGGATATCCTTCATTTAATCATTAAGACATGATTTGGAAATAGAATCCTGCCATGAAGAAACTGAAGAAACTGTTTCCTACTTAGATTGATTTTTCTTAGATGATCTTGAAAAACTCAACAACTTTTGCTCTTCAGACTTTCTTTTCTATGATATGGGACTAATAATCAGTTTTTCTTCTTACATTCAGATATTCTAAAAAGATAGACAACTGGCAGTCACCCAACAGATTTAGGCTATGTACCTGCAATAATTCTTCCATTTTAAAATGTGAATAGGGGATAGTTTGCTCAAAGACCATCAAAAGGGTTGTTACTCTTGAGATTAATTCTGGTTCTGAGCCATCATTATAATGTGAGATCACTAGGACATAAGTCAGAGAGAGCTTTACAACATAATATGGAGTATATAAGGAATAATAAATTCCTATGAGTTCAGAGAGACAAGAGCTGAGGTTTCAAAATAGACTGAATTTTCAGAAGAATCCATAGAAAGGGCTTAAGCTTCAGAGAAATAAATCTATTTTTTTAGCAATAGTGTGGCTACCCACTTCTAAACTGCTGACAAGATGTAATCTATTAATCAATTTATTGGAGGGTCATGAATAAAAGAATGGCAATTACAGATTTTGAAGGTCACAAAGGATTGGATAAACCTCCCCAAATCTGATTGGGGAAACATTTAACTTGAGAAATGAGACACTTGTAAGATGACAAAATGTAATCTGTGAAAAATAAAATATAATGTGATAAGAAAGGACCAAAAAGAACCCTACAACATCAGGTCAAATGAGTTGCCTTCTATGTAAAGGGTGATGGAGAAACAAACTGAACAAGTGAAAATTGAGAAATCTAATGTTCACATTGACAGCATTCTGCTTCAGGATGGTAAACATGAAATAAAGAAGAATGTTGTGTTTCCGGAAAATATGCATCAACTGGGCTGATCCAGTGCAGTTCATTAAAGATTTATGAAATATTTTCTACATGCAAAGCACTATACTATATTCTGGGTATCTAAAAGCAAAAAATATAACAAGATAAATGGTCCTTATCCTCAAAAAGCTTGCTTCCTATGAGGGGGTGGTGTAATACATCTTGTGTGTGTGTGTATGATTTGTGTGAGTATACATAGAAAGAGAAAGAGAGAGACGCAGAGAGGGAGAGAAAGAGACAGAGACAGAGAAAGACAAAGAAAGAATACCTGTGTATGCTGTTTAGTCATTTTTCAGTTGTGTCCATCCCCTCTGTTATTTCTCTCTCTCTCTCTCTCTCTCTCTCTCTCTCTCTCTCTCTCTCTCTCTCTCTCTCTCTCTCTCTCTCTCTCTCTCTTTCTATTTCTCTCTCTGTCTCTGTCTCTCTGTCTGTGTCTCTCTCTGTCTCTGTCTCTGTCTCTGTCTCTCTCTCTCTCTCATCTCAATCCATAACAACTAAAGGGCTCATGAAACTCCTTCATTAGAAATAAGGTAATTGAGCTAAGGTTTTAAGGAAGTCTACAATTCTTTCTCAGAGGTGGAGATGAGGACAGATTATGACCAAGGCCTAAAGTAGGGGTGGGGAACCTGCAGCCTCCAGGCCACATGTGGTCCTCTAGATCCTCAAGTGCAGCCGTTTGAATGTATCCAAATTTACAGAACAGACCCCGTTAATAAAATAACTTGTTTTGTAAAACTTTGGACTCAACCAAAAGACTATAACCAAGGATCTAGGCCACATGTGGCCTTCAGGCTTCAGGTTCCCCACCTCTGGCCTAGAGAATTGAAATAGCCTTTGCAAATGATGGGGTCAGGAACTGAGATGCCCAGTTAAGAAAACAATATCCATTGACTAGTATACAGAATGGCACAAAAGTATAATGTCCATAAGTTAAGTTGAAACTAGACCAGAAAAAACTTTAAACATCCAGCTGAAAATTTTGGTTTTATCCACTGATGATTCTTTTTCTTTCCACAACATACTTTTATCTATTTCATTAAATATTTCTTAGCTATATGTAAAAAATAGCATTTTTATTTGATTTTTTATTTCTCTCTCTTCCTTCTTCCCCTAACCCTTCCTTGAGAAGGCAAGCAATTTGATATTGATTATACATGTGAAGTCATGCAAAAACATTTCCATATTAGCCATGTTGGAAAAGAAAATACAATAGCAACAAAAAATAAAGAAAAATAAGGAAAGAAAAAGAATGCTCTGATCTTAATTCAGATTCCATTGTTTTTTTTTCTCCCTCTGGAAGTGGAGAGCATTTTTCATCTTAAGTGATAGAATTGTCTTGGATAACTATACAGATCAGAACAGTTAAATAATTCAAGCTGATCATCATTAAAATATTACCGTTACTGTGTTCAGTGTTCTCAGAGTTCTCTGCTCACTTTACCTCTCATCAGTTCATATATGTCTTTACAGGTCATTTCTTACAGCACAATAGTATTCCGTCACAATTATATACCACCATTTATCTAGTCATTCCCTAAAGGATGGACAACCTCTCAATTTCCAATTCTTTTCCACCTTGAAAAGAGATGATCTGTGTTTATACATATATATATGCAACTACACACGCACATATGCATGCATGCATGCATATCTGTGAATATGCATATACACACAAACATATATGCATACACATGCATATATAGACCTGTGTGCTATATGCATGTATGCATGTGTGTGCATGCATGTGCATGGATGTGTGTATAATACATGCATGTATGCATGTGGGTACACATGTATGCATATGTATATACATATGTACATACTCCATATGAATATGTAAATATATGTATATGTGTGTCTGTTTATGTATTATATCCCTTTGGGCATAGTTCCAAATTGCTCTGCAGAATGGTTGAATCAGTTCACAACTTTACCACTAGAGCATTAGTGTCCCCAGTTTTCAGTACCCCTTATAGGATTTGCCATTTTCCTTTTCTGTTATATTAGCCAGTCTAATAGGCGCAAGGTGATTCCTCAAGGTTATTTTAATTTCTATTTCTCTCATCAATAGTGATTCAGAGACTTTTGGGGGGAAAGTAAAGATAAAGGAGTAGAGATACCACTTAACTGAGCTCTCTCAATATTCCTTTCCAAAAAATTCTAAAATAATGCTTCAGTTAAAATTCTGGAGTGATAGAACCAGCAAAATGTCAGTGAGACATTCTTCAAGTCCATAGTAACATAGAAAGTTAGAAAAAGAGATTCATAATATGGAGGAGGAGGTTGGCTAACAGCCTATGTGAATATCTCACCAATGGTGATCTAGGTGGTGGTGAAAGAAACAGCCACAGTTTCAGCATCTCTCAAGCCAGAGATGCTTAAGTGAACCTGCCAACTAGTAAGAAAGGGATTACACTTCAAAATTAGATTTGAAGTATTGTTTTAGAAAGGAATGTTGGGAGACTTTAGGTGAGGTCCTGCCTTTACTCTACAACCTTGGCTCTGTCTCCAATGAGATTCTTGAATAAGTAATTTATGGGGTCAAATTTGCAATTTGGAAAAGATTATTTTGGTAGTTGAGAAGAAGATGGATTTTAAAGAAGAGTTACTGGAAGCCTGGAATAAAATTTGTAGGATGAATCAATACTCCACTTAATCAGGACCTAGTCTGGAATAGGGACCATGTGAATGGAAAGAATGGGATAAATATGAGACCTGTTTTAGAATCTCTTTAATAAGAATTGTCAACTAATGAATTATGGGTGTTAAGGGAAGCAGAAGAGTCTTTTCAGACTGGTGCTCCGTTTTGGAACCAAGACGACCTAGAGATTTGTGACATCAACAGAAATAACGAAATTGGGAAGAAGGGTGAATTTAGGATAAATAATCAACACCATCATCACACACCAATCAATATGTTTTAGACTACTTTTTACGTTCCAGAAAAAAGGAGATGGTTATGAGATTTTAGCTCAATTCAACATGCATTTATTAAATGGGTAGTCTGATCAAAGCACTTTACTGGATGCTAGAAAATAGAATATAAATGTGAAAAACTAAACAACAGAGTAAGTGGTATATATCATTTCCATGAAAAAATAAGAGATATAAAACTACGATTAATTACAAAATTGATACTTATGGTAATATGATCATTTGAAATTATAGTAGAACTTGTAAACTAATTCAGTCAGGAATCTGTCCGTAGGTAATTAGGTATAGACTGAACAAGTTATGTTGTATAATACTGATGATTTGGGTGACTCAGGAATAAAAGATAATTAGAAAAAAAAAAAAAGCAAAGAGGTATTACAGATAATCTTCCCACCCACTCTCCAAGATGAAGGAAGTGAAGACTGCAGTTAAAAGGAGCATGAAAGGTGCAATCAGAAGGCCTGGCTTGGACTCTTGACTCTATTACTTATTATCAATGTGATCTTGCACACATTAATTAACTTCTATGGTGCTCATTTTCCTCAGGAATTTGAACAAGAGAGAATATATCCTCTAGTTCCCTACTAATTCCAAATCCCATAATCTTGTGATTTTGCTATTGCATATGGAATTTAGTAGATGAAGTTCGAGCAAAGGGTTAAGAGGAAGGTTTATATTTTCTAACATTTGTCACTAACATTGAGTTGTTTTCAAGGTATTGCTTTCTTCCTCTTCTGTAACACAAAACTATGGCTGTTAAGTCACTTTATTACTGTTTCACCCTATTCCCACTGACTCCCTTTCCCCGGCTCCTGATCCCATTTCTTATTTCTTATTGCTTTCTCTTTGAAGTTTTGCTTATTAATTCTTCTTTCCTGATTTTTTTTTGATTATTTAATTCTTCCCCCTTTCCCTTCCTCTCAGTTAATTAAGTGGGTTTCTTTTTTCCCTTTCTCCTCTCCTTCACCTAGTCCTTTCTACTAGTGGATAATAGTACCTACTTCCCTGGGTTGTTATGAGGAGCAAATGAAATCTTGTAAAATGTACTTAACATAGTATCTGGCATATCATAGTCATTATATAAACACTTATTTCCTTCCTTTCTCTTCCCCCGGGTCAGACTTTTGGCTACTATCTGTAATGTGGTGGGTGGTAGAGGGGGAAGTATTATGTGAATTTGGTGACTGCATTAGCTCACTTTTTTTAACCTTTTGTGTTCTGGATTGACTTATGGAAAGAGTTAAAACACATTTCTTTTTTGGTGCCCACTTTCTGTTTGGCAGAGGTTTGAATGATCAGGAGGATAAGAGAAAATATTTAGTCCTTCATTTTGTTGGTTGCATGACTTGGATGAACTCGTTAGTCACTCTAAAGTGACTCCCAAATTCAAGAGCGAAGAGTTGTATTAGTATATAAAGAAGGAAGAGGATCTAAGTGCAATATTTTTCCAATTTGAAGGAAATAACATATCTAGATCTTATAACATAAGACTTCTTAAAACAAGAGCAAAGACCAGGGAAATTTGGATTTGAAATGAAGCAAACATCTGCAACTGGTGCCTCAAGATAAGAATGATATCCTGTTCAGTAACAGATTTTAGATGGTCTCTAGTAGTCTAAAATATTTTTGTTTTATCTATAACTGAGGACCATGGAGAAATAATCCATTGAGGTAATTAAGAATTTATTTATTCTTCTCAGGGAACTTGATTTTGGCTTGCCTTAGGGAACATATCTGATATTCTTTTCTTGACATTGTTTTTACCTCATATGTTGAACAAGTCACCATTTATTTGTTCTTTGACAAGGAAAAAAATATTTGTGTCACAGGTAGGTTTCACCTATGAGAATAACATTTTCTATGTTTCTCAAAAGGAAAAATAAACAAAAACTTCCATTTCCTCAGATATGGGTTCCTGAAAATTGGAATATAAAGCAAATTAGATGTTAAATTTAAGAAAACAGATTCTTACTCAAAGAAATAATTTAGTAATAAATACTTTACTATTAAAGTATTTAGAAATAAATACTTTAGTAAACTTCATTGCTGAAGAAGATCATGTCATCAGAGAAATGATGACATGACTTGCACTTGACTTTGTTTTGAGTGAGGGAGGGCACCATCCTCACTTCTCCCTCCAGAGCCATCTGAATCCAGTGACCAGATATTCATCAGGATGATGTCAGCCAGACTATCTGTTTAGTTTCTATTGACATACATTTGTATGAACCAACTGTTGCTGTAGCATCAGAATATATTAGATTGTTCAGGCAGGCATGAGTGGGCATACTTGAAAGCAGGTGCTAAGCAACAAATATCTAAGCTAACAATTCCTTGTCTCAGCACTGAAAGATGATGTATTTCTACCTTTCTTTTGTTTACTAAATCTGGTTTTGCTTACTGTTCATCCATTCTCTCATTCAACCCTTTGCCAACTCCTTTCTATCTCTACTATGCTACTGAAAGTGATCTCTGAAAAGTGATCAATGACTGTCTACTTGTCAGACTCAATGACTTTTCAATATTCAGTTTCCTCCATCTTTCTTTCTGTGTCCTTTCACATAGATGACCATTTTTACCCTGTCCTCTTCCCTTAGTTTTCATGACACTGGTCTCTCAATTTTCAACTAGGTCTCTATGTGATTTTTCCCTCTTGGTTTCATTCCTTTGTTCTGATTATTGTTTGCATGTGTTTCAGAGGCTGGCTCCCTTGGCAGCATATACCTCTGCCACAGTTGGGTATTCTTTCCCTGAAAGAGCTTCTGTAGGTACCTTACTCTCTGGTTCCTTCTGAGCTGACTGACTTTATTAAAAGGACTCCTGTTTCCAGAGAATTATTCAATATTCATTAACTATACATCATAATCATCCTTTCTCATGTCCAAATTATTGTCATCTATAATCCCTTTTCAACAAAATTTTTCATTGACCATCTTTAAATAAATAGAATCATTTGATTTAGTGCTGCAAAGGGACCTTATAAACCATATAGCCTGATACTTTAAATATTAAACAAACAAATAAACCAGGAAGAAATAAGATAAAGACTCCACCAAGGTCACACAGATTAGTAAGCAGCAGAGATGATATTTAAATCCAAATGCTCTCACCAGTCAGTACTATTTACAATATATCACAGATTGACTACATTAAGACTCAGTGGCCTCCTCCCTCCGCCCCTTTTCTTTTGCTGAGTTTTTCCTGAAACTTCTATTTTTCAGGAAGAAATCAGACTACCCTTCCTCCTGATCCATCCTGACTAAATTACCATGGTCACCACAAGAAGGTGCCTCTCATTCCCTATTAGGATGTAAGCTCCGTGAAAGTTTGGATTGTCGTTCTTTTGCTTGTATTTTATCCTCTGCCCTTAGAATAGTGCCTGGTGAATAGTAACCATTTAATTAATACTTGTTGCCTTGATTTTCCCTCCTCTACATATTGATCTCAAATTAATTCTCTTTGTCTTGTAACTCCACAAATTTCTCAAATATGTATCTTCAGTTACTGATTATCTCTTTATTAGTCTGCTTAATTATTTGTACATATACATATACAAACCATAGCTAAGGTTAGCTATACAGGGAGGAACAATGCTTCAATATAAGCCTCTACTTTACAAATATATAGCAAACTTGTTTTCTTCCTTTAGATTTTGAGATTTTTTTGGGGGGGGGTGTTATTTTTAAAAATATGTTGGCAACACAGTTATAAAATCCCCTTAAACCAAAATTCCTTTTAATAAAGTCTCTAAACATATAGGAAGATGAAGTGACTTTCCTAGAAGCAATATGTAAATTCTTCCTATTGGCATTTTGTTTTCTGTGTTTAGAAGTTCTAGGTAGTTTCTATATTCCCAATCAGTAATTATCTTTTGTTTCTTTAGTGAGACTTCTCATGGTATATTTAATGTTTTCCATTATTCCTCCTAGTGAGGTCATATATTACCCTTTCACAATTCTTATTTATGTTTTAAACCATCTGGGGACATCATACTGTGATTCCCTGTGGGAACTCCACAGGGTCACCTGCTTTACCAAGTATTACTTGATTTTTCTTTGTCTTGCAGTATTTATTCATAGATGTCTGCATTCATTTAGCTGAACTTGATGCCATCTTCCCTTCTGTTATTAATACCTTCCCTGTTGGCTTATGTCTTATATTCAAGATCTTTAACTGCTGAGATCTTTTTTAATTACAGTCCTTTTACCTTATATTCTTCTAGTGCTCACTTTATGACTCTTCTGATGGAGATTTTTCTTAGAGCAGGGCTTCAAAATCACCTCAGGTTCCTTTCAAAGTGGGGAATTTACATTTCATTTGGCTCAGTCTCTGACCCAAAAGATTTTTGGGGTGGTGGGGGCCAGAATTCATACCAGCAGGTCAATACTAGTACATATTGCTTCAGCACTAGTGATTCCACAAACTTCTGTTTCTCAACGTTCCCAAGTTTTCCAGCTGAGCCCTGTTGAAACAAAAAGGGCTGTTGCACTGTGTTAGAAGCCAAAGAAAATTTTCACATTTTAACTTTCTGCCATGCTGGGAAGTACACAGTGAAGTTGAGTGAAATTATGTCACAACCTGATGGATTCACTTGTGCAACCCTATCAGAGCACGTTGTCTTGGAGAGGAGTACTAAGTAAGCCATGTGAGCAATTCTTTAAGACCTCATTAGGATTCTTGATGACTTAGAACCTGAGGACAGCTGAAACTATTTTATCTCTTATGCACATATCTTATTTTGGAAAGACTTGAGAGATTATGCTGATCAGAAAAAAAAAATTTCCCATCCTACTTCTTATTGGCAATGTGACTGAGGAGTTCCTTCACTGTTCAGTAATTCTTGAAATTGCTCTGATTCCAGTTCTTTTCAAAAGAAAAAAAATGGTCAACAAAATAGAAGTTATTGGAAATTTGGAAAAGACCAGAAATCCAGTAAAGTTATTTCAAGGTATAGTCAAATATGTACCCTTGACGTTAGGAAAGGAGAAAAAAATAAGTAGAAAGGCAAGACAAGTATTATTTGATTGAATTTAAAAGAAATCTCAAGGGTGATGGAGAGTCTTAAAAATGAAGTTCTGATGATTTCATCATGAATAATTCTGACAGTGAAGAAATCAAAGTTTTTTTTAAAAAAAAGGATCGATGTAGCTGTGCAGGTAAATACTTTCTGGACAAAGAACCAAGATGATGTTCTTACTTGAGAAAAGATGTTGAAGGGTATGAATACCTCGACACATGAAAAACAGTTGGTAGAAATAGAATTATTGCCCTGGAAAAGAGGGAAAGATGATAGTAAGACAGAATGTTATACTCATATTTATATATTTAAAAGAGTGCTATGTTTAAATTTCTGTAGCCCCAGACTACAGAGCCATGAACACTGGGTATAAGTTAGAGAGGAAAATATGAATTCAATCTAACAGTCCAAAACAGAAAGCACTTATTAATTATGACTATTGCTGAGGTAGAGGACTAGACACTGGGGACAAAAAAGGCAAAATGGTGACCAGTCCATGACCTTAAACAATTTGCTGAGGTAATGTCACAAAAACTGAGAACCACATACATGATGATTTGAAGATTAGGCAGAATACAGTTAGCAATAAGATATTTCAAATAATTGAATTATCTTTAAGTACAGAACTGCCCATGGAACCATCTTAAGAAACATGGAGATCTTGGTCACTCAGAGTCAGAGGTTTACTAGGAAATGTTTACCACCTGGCTTTCAAAAAATGTATGTAGGACATACTCTTATTTTAATCTATATAATTAACATTTTCTCCATCCTTTTCTTAAAATCGACCCCAACAATTAGCAAGTATAAGGATATGCATTTTATTTCATTTATTTTAATCATATTCTATAGATTTATAACATATTCTAAACATATTTCAGTCTGTTTCGAGAATTTGAGTAACATAAGAAAAGGATATGTCACTTAATGATACAACACTGGTTATTACAAAAGGAACTGGGAGAAAATGTTCCCAGGAAATTTGATGGTTAATTTTTCTCTCCAACTTCATAGAATACGTTGAGGAAGATGTAAAGGATATTTTGCTTTCCATTAGCAAGAGTACCTTCCAAATCCTGGGCTTTGCAAGAAAGTGGTAAGTGGTTAAAAAAAATGATTACAAAAGGAGGTTAAAGTAAAATTACCAATAAATTTAAATCGTTCATGCTATCCAATACTACCTCTGATCTAATTGAAAGAGCATAGGACTGAGACACAGGAGGCCAGGGTTAAAATATAGTATTATTAAGTCATTAACTATCTCTGGACTTCAGAGTTGAATGTTTAGAATAGTTTAGAATAATGATGCATAGCTCATGGTGATGCTTTCTCCTTTTAAGATATCAAACAGACAAATAGCTCAGAATAGAGTTCAGTAAAACAAAGGCCAGGTATAGAATAAATTCAGATTGTGTTATTGAAAGAAGTTTCATTTTAGAGACAATGCAAATGGCCATCAAGTAAAGAAATTACCCTACGACTATTCCATTACCTCAAACTCATTCTTGTGCCAGCCTGAGCCCCGCCCCACTTCTTAAAAGTTTAAGCAAAGGCTGGGGTGGACACACAGGAATTGACAAAATTGCAGAGCCTTCGTTGAAATTCAGTTTGCAATAGTAAGCCTTAATGTACCAAACCAATGAAATCATTCTAGGAGCCACAGAAACAAATAAACAGAAACACCAGGCTCCAAAGTTGTCAAATCCTACACTGCTGAGTTAAGAAGTCAGGCAAAAAAATCAATTTTCTCTAAGACAAGAATTAAAATGAGTTAAAACTCAATATAAGACATAAAAAAAGAATAGCTCTCCCCTCATTTTTAAGTAACCTCAAATGACCCCTTTAGGAGAGGGAGAAATAATGTCTATCTGGAAATTTTCATGCTTGAAAAATTTGTACATTTGAGGAAGAGGGGTGGACAGAGGGTGTGAGAAGGGGTATAACATATGTCTATGATAGCAGAAAACATCATGGTACTTTTGAATTAGTGAATGATGAGAATGTGATAAGCAAGTTACAAAAAAAGAACAGTAGGAAGCTAGACAAAATTAGGATATTTTCATGGAATTAAATGTAAAGACCTTTTAAAGTCAGAATGTCTGCCTTAGTGATAAAGAATTGATATATTTAACCATTCATTCATTTAAAAAAATGTAAGCACCTACTGCATGCAAGGGGTCAAGTTGGATTAGTACATTAATGTTTGGAGAGATTCAAAGACAAGAAAGAAATAAAATCCAACACGATCCTTGCTTAATTTTATTCAGGCCGTTGACCAAGACTGAGTACACTGTCTCACCTCGACCACTTAGAGTCGTTGGCTTTCTTCAGTGTTTATATGATCAGGAACATTTCCTACACACAACCTTTCCTGATTTTGCTAGGTTTTTTGTTTGCTTGTTTGTTTTTTTCTCAGTCAATAAATTGTTCCTTTGCCTGACCTCCTCTATACTATTAGAGAACTCCTCCCTAGACATGAACTCCTTTTGTTATTGATAATCCATCTGGACCCATTCCTCAATGATTATCAAAATCCCATCTGTTCATACCATTCTCTTCCCAGCGATACTGCAGCCCCAGCTTCAAATCCAGTTCTCTATTCCTTTCTTCCTGATCTTTTAATCCTATTCCCCTTATACCACCTCTCCTCCAATGTTCTACACTATAGCTACCCACTTCTCTACTATGATTGCTCTGAAATGATTGCTCCATGGGTTACAACTTGAACCTTTTACTCTCTCATTTCATCTTTTGGCTCTTTAATGAGACCTTCTTATGTCACATTATCTGGCCGCTCTTTATAGTACTGGTTGGACTTCTGCACTTTCCTCTTGACTCACTGGTCTAGGTGGGAGAGAGTGGGAGAGAGGTATACTCCTAACTCCCCATTACTACTTCAAAATTCACTACCTCTACCATCATCACCCAGTAATATTCCTTTGAAGTTCATTCAATTAATATTTACTATCCTTTCTTCATCAAATCAAACTTTCTTTTCTTCAGAAGCATTTTACTGTTTGTGTTCACCTCCTCTTCTTAAAATTATCATGTTTCGGGGGCAAGAACTCACTAATTGCCAAAAACAAAACTGCCAGGAAAATTGGAAAATAGTATGGTAGAGATGAGGCATAGACCAACATTCACATTGTATACTAAGATAAGGTCAAAACATGAGTTAGACATAAAGAGTGCATGAGTTAGACATAAAGAGTGATATCATAAGCAAATTAGGAGAACAAGCTATATTATAGCTGTTAAATCTATGGAAAAGGGGAGAATGTATGACCAAACAAGAGATATAGAAAGTTAAGAAATGCAAAATTGATTAAAATAGATTTAAAAGGTTTTACACAAACATAACAAATGCAAGAAAGATTAGAAGGAAAACAGGAATCCAGAAAATAATTTTTATAGACAATATCTGATAAAGGCCTCATTTCTCAAATTTATAGAGTCAACTTTATAAGAATATAGATCATTTCCCATTTGATAAATGGTCAAAGGATATGAACAGTTTTCAGATGAAGAAATTAAAGCTATCTATAGTTGTATAAAAATGCTCTAAATCATTATTGACTGGAGAAATGCAAATTTAAACAATTCTGAAGGATCACTTCATATCTATCAGAGTCGCTAATATGACAGAAAAGGAAGATGATAAATGTTGGAAAAGATGTGGGAAAATTGGAACACTAATGCACTGTTGGTAGAGTTGTAAACTAATCCAGTCATTTTGGAGAGTAATTTGGAACCATGTCCAAAGAATTATAAAACTGTGCACACTACCCTTTGATCCAGTGATACTAAGTCTGTATCTCAAAGAGATCATTAAAAAGGGGGAAAGGACCCACATGTGCAAAATTATTTATAGCAGCTCTTGTTTGTGGTGGCAAAGAATTAGAAATTGAGGGGATACCCATCAATTGTGGAATGACTGAGCAAGTTGTGGTATATACCTATAATGGAATACTATTGTGCTATAAGAAATGATGAGCAGGATGAGTTCAAAAATGGAAAGACTCATATGAACTGATACTGAACGAAGGGAACAGAACCAGGAGGATGTTATACAGTAACAGTAATATTGTGAGATGATCAACTATGATAGACTTAGGTCTTTTCAGCAATGCAATGATCCAAGACAATTCCAAAAGATCCATGATGAAAAGTGCTATACACATCCAGAGAAAGAACTATGAAGCATGCTTATATATGGAAACATTCTATTTTCATTTTTTTTCTTGTGGTTTTCCACTTTTCTGATTTTTCTTTCACAATATGACTAATGTAGAAAAATGTTTAATATGATTATGTTTGCATATACATATATACATACATACATATACATATTTTTGTATATGTATATGTATATATCCTATCAGATTGCTTGATGTCTTGGGGAGAGTAAAGGGGAGGGGAGGGATAGAAGGAGAAAATTTTGGAACTCAAAATCTTGTACAAATAATTGCTGAAAACTATATATGTAATTGGAAAAAAATAGTATTAAGTAGGGGAAAAATAAAATTATCATGTATATAATTATCTGGTTATCTGTTTTATCTCCCTAGAGAAAGTAAATTCTTTGATTGCAGTGGTGACTGCTCTTTTTTCTATCTTTATATTCTTATAATTTTGTGTAAGTAGATACGCTGCGAAAAAAAATTAAAAGATCATTTATTCCTTGTGGTGTCTTTATAAGAATTGAACTACCTTTAATTGGATTAAGAAGGGAATAGTGGGATTGGGTAACCAATAAAGCCTTTTGGGTCCCTATGGACTTTAAAAAATGGGAATTTGGAGCAATCAATTCAGTAAGTTTCAAAGTCAAATGATGTGGGTATTCCAGGTTCTGGAGTGCCTCAGGGGAGGTATCCTCTAATGGGTAGTGGTTCAGGGAGAAAGCTTGGAAGGTAAGAGACACTGTCATCTCGCTCCTGGAATACATATTGTGGAGAGACTGGATGAATAGGAGATAACATATTTAGCTGGAAAAACTAGAAGAATAAACTGAGGAAATCTTAAAATATTAAAAGATTAGGACCAAAGTGGGGTGGGAAGGGAGGGAAATTCAAAGAGCATGGTCATTGTACCAGAGAGGAATCCCAGCAATGGATTCAAGAAAGGATTTTTTAACAACCAGGAATTGTTATTTTACCTTTGCTTCATACATGTTTTCCAGTCAGAATCCACTCTCCCATGAAGTTCTGTGTGCTTGTACAGTGACCCAGGCTTGGAGAGTTGCTTTATTTCAACTATACTTAGAATGAATGAAAAGTTGTAGACTATTGATGGCTACTGCCTGATTATAAATGGGAAGGAGTCAGGAATACTTAAACCCTAGCACTTCTGAGTTACCCCTAGCATCCTGAGGAGAGAAGTACTCAGTTGTCTTCACTCTTAGCTCTCTAATATGAGTGGGAGTTGAGGTGTGTTTTTGTCCTTCATTGCCAAAGAAGACCATGCCATCAGAGAAAATGACATGACTTGCACTTGACTTTGTTTTGAGTGAGGGAAGCCTTACTTCTCCTCCAGAACCATCTGAATCCAGTGACCAGATATTCCTCAGGATGACTGGAGATGACCCAGGATGAGGCATTTGGGGTTAAGTGATTTGCCCAAGGTCACACAGCTAGTGAGTGTCAAGTGTCTGAGGTGAGATTTGAACTCAGGTCCTCTTGACTCCTGTACTGATGCTCTATCCACTATACCACCTAGGTGCCCTGGGAGTTTAGTAGACTTTGAGAGAGGTTTCATTAGAAGAGTGCCTTTCACATATTAGGAACTTAATACATGTTGCTGGATTGGATTATTCCTTGTCCTTACAGGATTCTAGAGGGAGTACAGGCATAATGCCTAGGAGAAAGAAAACATTTTTAGGCATACTATGCTAATCCTTTTTTTTTTTTTTTTTTTCCCAGATCAGTGATTTTATCTGTAAAGGGAATATCCTCTACCAATTCAGCTTGTCAAATCTTCTGCAATTTGTAGTCTTCCAGCATTGCCTGGGGCATGGGGAGGTTAAGGGACTTTCCCATGGTCACATAGCTAGTTTGTGTCAGTTAGAACTTCTATAGTCTCAGAGAATTGCCCGAGGCACTCAGAGTTTATATAACTTGCTCATTGTCACAGACTTATTTGTGTTCATGTCTAACACCCTTTAACTAGGTTCCTTGAGTACAGGGGCCAAGTATTATTCATTTCAATATCCCCACAGCATTTCAGATGATTTCCTTCCCTTTATCCCTATAGGAGATTTATGTTTTATTAAATATTTTAATTTTGCAGACATATTTTCTTTTCATACTACCTTAATTTCTAAATGTATCTCTTTTCCCTCTTCATTCCTTATAATAAATGAAATAAAAGGAAAAAATTAAATGCAGCAAACTCACCAGTACAATAACTAAATTTGACAGTATATTGAATAGGAAAGTGTCTTTCATTTGAATAGGTACTGAATACATATTTGTTGAATATTGAAGATATGAATGAATAAATGAATGAAGAAAGGGGATTTTTTCATTGTTACAGTAAATGGTAATAGCTAGGAGTCACGTGTTTAAGAAAAGATTCCCAACGTTGTTGATCAAGATAAAAGGACTCCCTCACCCATCTATTTTTTTTTTTTAACATATAGCTCTGTTAAGGAATAGTAGTATAGTAGATAAAATGCTGGACTTGAGTTAGAAAATCTGAATTCAAATCATGCTTCTACTATGAACTGTATGATCATGGACAAATAACTTAATCTCTCATACTCAATTTCTTCAAATGCAAAAATGGGGATCATGATAGGAACATTACCCCCATTACTAGTTTTTGAGATGATGCATATAAATCATTTTTGAAATCTCAATTGCTATTATGGAGATAGCTACAACTAAAGCATAACTATCAAGATTTTGTCCCAACATGAATATAGCTCTTCCTGTTCCTATTGGCCATACCCTTAGTCATCTCCCAGTTCTAGCCTTGCACACTTCCTTGCCATCATTCTTTACACTCTGAGTAGCGATTGGCCTCTTCAGTAGTAACTCATAGTATCATAGCTATAGAAATAGAATGACCTTCAGAGATTCTTTTAGAATGGAAGAAATAAGGAAGTGATTTTCTTAAGGTTCCTTCCTCCTGTGCTGTGTCAGAGGGAGAAATCGAATCAAGATCTCTAACTGTAGACTCAGCGCTCTTTCCACCAGTCTCTCCCACCAAAGGCAAGTTTTCTAGGGTTGGCTCTCCCCTTCACACCTTAAAACATTCCTTTAGGGCCTATTTTATGAAGGCCATCCACATGATCAAAGGTGAAATTTTTAACTCTGATTAAAATAATAAAGAATTGGATCATGCTTATTGATTAGTGAGAACAGAAATAATTTTAGAATTAGTTTGGGACTCCCTTTCTTCCCCAAATAACCTCAACTCAAAACTCTTTAGTTTGGGACATGTGTACTCTCTCTGCGTCTTTCTGTTGCTAAAGTTACCTGAGAAACAAGAAGGTACGGGTCATAAAATAAAGTTATGAGCAATCCCCTGTAATCCCACAATTTTACTGAACAATTACCAGCATTAGCTCTGGAAATGGTTCATTCAACCTTAGAATTCTGATCTTCTCTTGGATTTTTCTTCTTTAACTTACAGGGTCTGAAGGCTTCATCCTTGTAGGATTCTATTAAGAGTAGCTAGGTGGCACATGAATAGTGGATTGGATGTAGAATGAAGAAGGCCTGAGTTCAAATCTAGTCTTAGACAGATAGATGTTTCTCCCTTAGCAAATCAGTTCCTTCATCTGTAAAATGAGGATATTATTATCTCCCAAGGAGGCCATGATCAAATGAGATAATATTTGTAAAGCATGTTGTAAGCCTTAGGATACTATATAAATGTGAACTATTATTTTACATTTCCCTCCTCTACTCATTTTATTGCTTTTTTGTTATTATTTAGTTTCTTTAAAAATTAAAGAATCATAAAGTATTTGTGGAAAATTAAAAACATATCTGTCTAAGTCTCTGCCAGCTACAGTACTTTCCAATATAAGATCACATACAAATATCATCTAAAGTTTATCAGAAAGGAATTAAAGAGCTCTAACTTTTTTTTTTCCTTGTTGTGCCAGGGATGATAGATTGCCATACTCACCGTGATATGGAGGAATGGGGAGCTGATCAACAGGTCATTAAGGAATAAGGCCCTTGTCTAAAGTTTCTTTCATGCCCATGTGCTAAATGATGCAGTACCATATGTCAAGAGATAATAATACATATTTAGAGCTATGCAGAAGCATAATTTAGCGAAGTCATCAAATTCATATTTTTTTAAAGCAAAGAGGGGCCAGCTTCCACTAGCAAACTAGTTTATCATTGAAAATAGTGGGCTTTTTTACTTAGCTCACATAAACTAATTTTATCATTCATAATAAAATATGCAGAAAATGTATGATGAGAACTGGCCCATTTTGAAATGGCAATAAATAATATAACATTGTGTAATAAAAAAATGAAGATGATTCATCAGGAAGATATACTTTAAATTCCATGTTGCACCCACACACGCATACACACACATCCTCATTTTCTAAAACTTCATCAAATGTTGAAGTCTAATTTATAACTGCATCTACTTCACGCAAGTGTTATCGGGAAGTTTATACTTATCATGAGGTTTAAGGTCTTAATTTCTCAGAGTCCAGCATTTTCAATTCATAGTGTGGTAAGAGATTACTCAGGCTCTGACTTTATTTTTTTTCCTCATGTGCAGAGAAACTGGTAGGTGGTAAAACGAATAGAGCACCAGGTCAGGAGTCAGAAAGATCTGAGTTCAAATCTGCTCTCTGAAACTCACTAGCTCTGTGACCCTAGGTAATTCACTTAACTCCATTTGCCTCTTTTTCCTTATCTGTATAATGAGTTGAGAAGGAATAGGTAAATCACTTAATTTTGCAAGAAAATCCTAAATTGGGTCATAAAGAAATGGACTGGATGATAAGACATCGAAGCTGCAAAAAAGGAATGCAAAGACTCATACACAAACATGATGTAGACAAGATAATTGGAAAGCATCAAGAAAGAGAAAGTACTAGAATCAAGTACTAGGGATTAAGAAAGGTTTCCTGAGTATTAGATTAAGTAACAGGAGAGTGGAAAGATGAAACACATTTTACCTTCTCTGCAATAACCAGTTGTGTGTCTTACATATAACAGAATCACATCTGTCCTCCAGATACTGTATTAAATGTCTTAATCCATTAATTTAATATACCACACTTTCTCCCTCCACTGTATAAACTTCAAATTTCCATCTTTCTACGCCAGGTCCTTTAGAACAGTCCTAATCCATCTGCAACCTAGGCTCCCACAGGTGCCAAGTAGAAAATACACTATCTCTAAGGGATTTCCACACCTGCTTTCCAGTTTAGGTCTGGGCTATGTTGGATGCTCCCAGAAAGCAGATTCTAACTTTAACCTCTCTGGGACTCGCAAGGGGATTGGATTAGATGATTTTCAAGTTATTTTCTAGTAATAAAGCTATAATCTTATGATCTTCACATTAACCCAAAGTTTTCATTTTGGTCATTTCTGTGTTTGACACAACATTATGCTTATTTCAAATTATTTTATTTTAGCCCCAAACATAGTTGTTATTTTTTAAAATAATTGTGACATTATACATTTATTAGCACATCAAAATGTTATTAGCATTTTAATTTTTATAGCAACACTGGATTTATTAATTTACTTTGCTTTATTAATAAATTTTGTCTTAGCATCACAATTTCTGTGGAAAAAAATCAACTGTTCCCCTATTAAATAAAAAAAATATTAAGCATAAATATATGATTTTATGACTATATCTAATAATACCTAGAACCTTTGCTATAACATGTTGTCTCATCATTGAGTCTTCGTTTAGGCTTTTATCTATACCTGGTATACCTCTTTATCTCTAGCTCCCAAAATCCTTAGTCTCCTTCATATCTGAGCTCAAATGCTACTTCTAACATAAGGCTTTTCCTTGATGCTTATAGCTTCTGATATTTCTCCAACAAAAGAAATTACCTTTATAAATATTGTCAATCTATTTATGTGTGGATGTGTTATTTTACCAATAGAATATAAAATGTCTAAGCACAGGGATGATTTCATTTGTGTCTCTGTATAAACATAGTCTAGTACGGTACCTTTGCACATAGCAGGTATATGCTAAATAATTGTTGATGGACTAATAGCAGACTTTGCCTTTCTGCCCTCAGGAAGGAGGGAATGAATTCTCTTTTCTCTAAGACCCCTGTTGATATTTTTGATGACTAAGAATTCAATTTTCTGTTAGTGATCTCATTTATATTGTGATAGTACCGTGTTATTCTTTTGTTTCTTCTCATTTCATTTTGTATCAGTTTGGACAAACTTACGCATGTATCCGAATTACTTAGATTCATTATCACACTGTATAATAAAATTCTATTTTGTCTTGTTATTGTTGTCATTTACTCTTAGTTATCCCATTTGGAGCTTTTTTAACAAAGAAATTGTAGTGGTTTGCCATTTTCTTCTCCAGCACATTTTACAGGTGGTAAAATTGAGGGAAATAGGGTTAAGAGACTTGTCTAGGTTTACGTAGTAAGTATCTGAGACTAGATTTGAACTCAGGAAGAGTCTCCATGCCAGGCGCTCTATCCACTCTGAAATGTATCTCCCCAAATATTCCTTTATATTTACATAACATAATTTTTCAACTCTTCACTGATCAATGAGCACTAAGTTTGTTTCCAGTTGTTTTCTATCACAAATAGTTCTATAGATGTTTTGACATATATTGGATCTCCTTTTCTGTCTTTGATGTCCTTGAGAGCATATGATTAATAATGGAATTGTTGTATTAAATGTGTTAACTGGTTAATTTTAATTAGTCAAATATTAAGTACTACATAATTCCAAACTGACATCGAGAATGGGGATGTATAGACCAATCCATAGCTCTATCTACAATGTACTAGTTTATCTGTGTTCTCACGGGTCTTCATCAGTTCCCATCTTTTCCATCTTTGCCAATCTGAAGGGTATGATATAAAACTAAAAAATTGTTTCAATTTTCATTACTTTTACTAGAAGCAATATGAAATCCCATCTCATATAATCACCTGTAATTTCTGATCCTTTAAAAAAATGTGTTCATATCTTTGATCACCTATTGAGCATTGGTTTGTACAGGTGCCTTTTTTTAAATATAACTTTTATTTGAGGACTTTAATGTTCTGTGGTTCATCAGATCTAATAGTATCCTTTATGAAGTAGGTACATGACTTATCACTGTCCCATTTGCTAATGTAAAACCAATGGCATAGAGAAATTAGTCTCCAAAATTAGTTATCACAGCACAAAATATAGTCCCTTAAGGATCTAGAAAATATAAATATATGCATATATGTGTATTGCGTATACACACAAATTCATATTGCATTTATATGCAAAATAATAGAAGCAACAGCAATAATCATAATAGTAGTCATTTATACAGCACTCTAAGATTTAAAATATATTTTAAATGTTATCTCATTTTATCCTTCCAACAATTCTGAGGCAAGTGTCATTATTATTCCTATTTTATGGATACAGAAACTGAGTTTGAGAGTAGTAGAATGATTAGTTAAGTGTCACACACCTGAGAAGTATCTGAAACAGGGATTTGAACTCAGGTCTTCCTTACTTCAGATCCAGTTGTCTATAAGAGGAGTCACCTAGCTTTCTCGGGGAAAGAAAAGTGAAGGAATAAATTGTGTATAATTATAGCCTTGAACAAAATAATCCTGTGTACTGACAATTTAAAAAAAAATTTATTCTGCATGGTCTATATGTTACCTGCTTGGAAAGTTGTGATAAACATGGAATAATGATAATTAACAGATACATTCACAAACAAATTGAAAGGCCATGATGAAACAAGATTACATCTGACTTTTATATTTAGTTGAATACATCATTTCAATAATATGATATTTCCTTGATCTTGATATTGAAATTGATGGGGAATTTCTTCCCCAAGAGGAAATTGGCCTCCTGAGAGCATTCCATTCATAAACAAGTCTGTGAAACCAGAGCCTAAACATAATGAGTAATCAAACAGAAAAAAAAAAATCTTTATTAATACACTAAAGAAGTTTGTTTCCCAGTAAAACAAATTCAGATTTGGACTAACTTAGCTTTTTCATGATTGTTTAGAGTAAATAACCAATCAGTAGCATTCTGCAGAATTTAAAGGCACCAAGTGGCTTGCAGTCTGTGTAGGTATAAGAAAGATGGTTTGAAAAATTCCCACTTGGATACAGCATTTGTGGGTCACATGCAGCTAAATAGTGTTATATGCAGTAGGGCTTTGTGTATTTAATCGAAGGAGAATGGAGATGATTCAGTCAAGTTTTTTGTATCCATTCCATAGAATGATGAGGGCAATTCAGTCAGATTTGTCGTATCTAGTCTGTAAGTATATAAGTAAAAACAGGTTTGACGGAGTGAGGGGATAATTCAGTCAAACATCACACTCTGATAACAAGGCTGTTGTTCTTCTACATTATACGTTCATGTATTTGTATCCTAAGCGTTGTCCTCTTTTTTAGGAGGGGGGGTACCACACGTGACTGCAGAAGTATAGGAAATTCCCAGTGAGGAAGTTCTTGCTACAATTGTAGACTGATGCCTGTTTTTACAAAATGTAACCTTGGGGAACTGGAAACTCTAACACTTTCTAACCTCCTCTGTGTTATGGACCCTCTTAGTAGTCTGGTGGAGCCTATACATGTCTTCGCAATTTTTTAAAATGCATAACGTAAAATAATACGATTTCAAAGGAAACCAATTACATTGAAATAGTTGCCTATATTTATATCTATATCTAGAGTTGACAGGCCCTGCTATAAGTGAAAGGTATTCTGTCTTCTAGACATCCTCCACAAAAACTCTTTTCCATGTCCTAGATTCTTTCCTTAAACCTTTAAACATTTTCTGTGTATAAATACAACTCTCATCCTCACTATATGACCAATCCACCTCCTTTTTTGATTATGTATTTCCTTTCTGTTAACTTGTTCATATCCATGACACCTCTCTATCAAAATCAGTTCCTTTCCTTTAGAAAAAAATGGTAATTTTAACTCATTCAGCAAAATGAAAATTCTTTTGATTTTATGTGTTTGTCTTGGCTAGAAGCAAGAAATATAACCTAAATGGTTTCCAGGCCAAGTACCTGGTGATCCTTTATTAATATTCCTGAGTTTTCAGAAATCATGCTTCTTCCCCTGTTACTATTCCTTGTCTTTGGTCTTTGCCCTGCAAACACTCAGAAGTCTGCTTGTAATATATCATTTAAGTGAATAAAATCAATAAGGACACCAAAGGAAATCAAAAGTAAACCAAAGCTACTTTATGTATTTACAGGTGTCAAGAATAATTAATAAGGTTTCAATAAAGTCAGATGCATTCAGACTTGGGGTTTTGGGCTGATGCTTCTTCAGTTCTGGAAAACTTCACCTTTGTTCTCACAGTCTGGTTCTTTAATCAAATTTAAAGACCTACGATGGATGGGGAAATGTATTAGGAGATCCTGTGTTAATTAAGTGCCTCAGTCTTTTTTTTTTCATTTCTTAGATTCTACTTCTGCAAGTGTGGGCTATCTGCTTGGAATATATAATTCAGAACCCATCCAATCTACTAGTCACATTTAATTTTGAGGATGAGTCTCTTGAATTTCAGTTTTATCTCTTCAGCCCACTTGGAGTTACTCCAGGTAAATCTCCAAATAGAACTTAAATAATACCTAGGTTTAAATTAAGTAATGCCTAGGTTTCCCAAAAAGTGTGTATTAGGACCCCTGGTTCCCATGAAAATCCTTAAGTCAATCAATTCATATTATGCAGTTTAGTCAGAAATTCAAGTTTAGGATCATCCATTAAGTTTAAGCTGTGTACCAGAAACTAACAGGGAAACAACATTCTAGCAAATGTATACATGCAAGATATGTACAAGATAAATAGTAAATAATCTCAGAGTGAAGTTACTAGCATTCAGGATAAATAGAAAGTGACTTTTGTTTAGAGTCATTTTTTACAGGTATTTGGAGCTTTTTGGGAAAAAGCTCAAGGAAATCAGTTTTCACTCCACCATCTTGGCTCTGCCCCCAACATTTCTTAGAAAATGACTTGAAAAAGGAGAGATTTGAAGAAAGCCATGACATGAAAATAAGTAGGGTTAGTATTTCAGACATGAGACCTAAAAAAGGCATGGGGATGGGAAATGAAGTGTCTTTGTGTGCAAGAAACAACAAGGAGACTACTATAGGTGAATTGTAAAGAACAAGAAAGGTGATTATCCTTTTTTCTCCAACCCTAGACCCTGTTCAAGAAATTATGTGGATAATATTTCTCTAGTTTTCTAAGATTTAATCTTCAAACTGAGAAATTTTTCATTTGAAATTAACTGTAATGAAATTTGCAAGGCTGATATTTTCCCCAAACCTCCTTTGTATGTTATCAGTTAAGAATAAAACTCATGCCTGCAAAAGGTTTTAGAAGAAAGTTTTTTAAGTTGTTCAGCAGAGGAAGAAACAGAAAAATGTGTGGCGTACTGCCTGAGTCTCTATAAGGTTTCAAATGAGGGTACAGGAACACAATCGACTGAGTGGCCTGAATGTGAGCAGCTTTTGAAAGGAGGACAAGGACACATTTACTATAGGTAGGCAGTTTTCAGATAAAACACATGAGTTCCTTGGTGTATACACACACACACACACACATACACACATATACAATGTGTATATATTATGTATGTATGTGTGTATGTGTATGTATATATAAATTGGTAACTACACATTCAACGACATTTTGGGTAAAGCCAAAACAGAAGCATTGGGTAAGTGTAACGTCAATGAAAGGTCTTCCCCACCCATTAATAGACCTCAGGTGGAGCCCATTAAGGGAGCCTTGTTTTGTACGAAGGCCCACACCTTTTACTAATTACTAATGAAGAACTGGGTCACAAGGGTTATATGTGTATATATACACATACATATACATATACACACATGCATATATATAGTCACTAGCAGGTACTTTAGTTGCTGAGATGTACTCAGAAACCTATGGTGAGCTCATGAAGCTTCCAGGTGCTCATATCCTAAGGCAGTGTCATTAACGGCACCTGTGGACTGTGAAAATGCATGTACATTCTCATTTCTCTTGACAAAATAGAATTTGACTCTGCTTCGTGGTGATCTGTCTTCTCAATAATAAGAGATAACATTCATATTTTAAGTTGACAAAACTTCACAAATTGGATCTCATTTGAACCTCACAAAAACCCTAGGAGGTGAGTACTACTACTATTCTCATTTTTACGTATAAGAAAATTGAGGCAGAAAATTTAAGTGACTTGCTCTGGATCACACACAGCTAGTAAATGTCTAAGGCAGGGTTTAAAGTCAGGTCCAGCACTCTAACTACTCTGTCACCTAGCTGCCACCTAAAGTAGAAAGCAAGAGCCTAATCTCTAAGAATCAACCAGATGTTGTCTGTGTCCTTTGAAAAAAGGCATTAATTTGCAAGTCCAGCATTCTCTACAGATATGTTAACATGATTAATTTTATTAGAGGTACAAGAAAGGTAATGTCCCTGGAAAACCCTTCCATTTTATGTGGTGAGGTATATGCATGAGTTTATCTTGATGATTAGAAATGATTTTCATTAGGTAACCACCACATAACAATCTTCCTCCAGAAATGATCTTCTCACAAAATCTAATCAGGCTATATTGAAAAGAGTAGAAATAAGGGAGAATACTGCTAGGGTAGAAACTAAAAGGTCTAGCCTTGGCTTTTTTTAAAATTATTTTTCCAGTACCTTTATTTTACAGATAAGGAAAGTTGATCATGGAGGATGGGTGGAAGGGATGTGAAGGGACTTGTACAACATCAGATAGATAGTTAACAAAAGCAGACATAGAACCCCGGAACTTTGAATCCAGCTCCATAGTTCTTTCCAAGTCTCTTAAAAATATCTCATTCTTGCTTTCACTCTTTTAATATTTTAAACCATGACTTGGAAATGATAGGACTATTCTCTTATGAGTTCAAAGTCTTAGTAAGTGAATGATCCACTGATATGCTCCCAACGTCAGAAGAAAATAAAGAAGGCTTCTAATGTGTTGTGTTGAGCTCAACATACAAGAAGCATTTTTCACATGGTTGAGAGTAGTTTGTGCATCTTCTCTTGAAGACAATTTTCATCATGTTATGATCACTCATCTAGTATGCTCTTTTTAATTTTTTCCCAATTATTTGTAAAGGCAATTTTTAACATTGTTTTACAAAATTTTGAATACCAAATTTTACTTCCTTCCCTTCTTCCTAAAACAATAAGCTATTTGATGCTATATATGCAATCATATTTCCATATTAGTCATATTGTAAAAGAAGAAACAGAATAAAAAGAAAAAAACTGAAAAAATAAAGTGAAAACAGTATGCTTTGATCTGTATTTGGACTCTATAAGTTCTTTATGTGGATGTGGACAGTGCTTTCCTTCATGCTTTGTTATTTTCTTGGATTGTTGTATTGCTGAGGAGAGCTTAAGCATTCTTAAGTGATCATCACATAATGTTGCTGTTATTATGTACAATATTCTATCAGTTCTACTCATTTCACTTTGCATCAATTCATACATGTCACTCCAGGTTTCTCTGAAATCCAGTAAGCTCTTCTTATATACTTGTATAAATTCCCTTTAGGCAACTAGGTGGTGTAGTGGATAGAGTCTTGGGCCTGGAGTCAGTAAGGCTCATCTTCCTGAATTCAAATTCGACCCCAGACACCTCCTATATGACCCTGGGCAAGTCACTCAACCCTGTTTGCCTCAATTTCCTCATCTGTAAAATGAGTAATCTCAGAGTCCATGAAAGTCCATGAAAACAGCAGGTCCATGAAGTTAGCACAAGTCCTTCTAGCTCTTCCATGGGTCTGTTGAGGTGGAGAAGTGGTCAAAAATAATGACACACGGGTCCTGCCCAGATGAATTAGACCAGAGACTTCTTTTTCAGCTGTGTATTGACTTGTATTGACAAGTGGGTCAGACTGAATGCCAACTAGATTGAATCTGAGCCTAGACTTGGCTTTCTTAATAACTAATATTCCTAGTTTAGGTCCTATGTTATATATGCTTGGCACATTAAGAGCGTTACTTGGTGAAATGCAAATTTGTACAGTATTATTTATTAAAATGGGTAGAAATATATTTGCATTACTTTGATCTAGCAGCAAACAGTAATAATTAAGTACCTTAATCTACATGGCCCAATAGTAGTTGTTATATAAAGTAACACTTGGCTCTTTGATCTTTTCCCCCACTCCCAAACCCCTCAATATTCAATGTCTCTCTTTCCTCTAGTTTCTTTTTTTGTGGTTTCCTAGAATCATGTCCATGTCTCCCCAATTCTAAAAATAAACAATTTGTTGCTTGGACCTTCCATCCCCTTACACTGTGGCTTAAACTCTTCTCCCTTCCATAGTCAAACTCTAGTAAAAGTCATTCACATTCGTCATCTTTACTTTTTCACCTCCCATGCACTTCTAAAATCTTTGCAATCTGCTTCTGAATGAAACTCTTGTCTTCAAAGTCATTCATCATTTTATAATTGAAAATTCTGGTGACTTTTTCCTCAGCTTCATCTTTGATTTTTATGGAGTTTTTAATTCCCCATTCTATATTGGATAAAATACTTGATTTGGAAACAGGAAGACCTTGGGTCAAATCCCGTGTCAAACTATTCGCTAGATGCTTAGCAAGTCACTTACCCGTTTTCAGACTCTATTTCCTAATCTGTAAAACAGACCCAATAAGAACACCTACCTCACAGGATTGTTGGGTATATCAAATGAGATAATACAGGCAGTAATAATTCTTAGACCTTAAGTATAAAGGCCAGTTATGGTTAATAAATTACTACTTCCTCTAGGATGATATTTTTCTCTCATTTTGTGACAAGGATCTCTCCTAGTTTCCCTCCTACATATCTGATAAATCCCACTCAATTTCACTTGCTGATGCATAAGCCATGGCCTGTTCTTCAACTCTGAGTGTTTCTCAAGGCCCTATTCTCCTCTCCTCCCCTCTTCTCCTCTATCCTCCCCTCTCTTCCCCTCCGCCTTTCCTCTGTTCTTCTCTCCTCATTTCTCTTCTTTACATTTGGATCTATGATCTCCTTGTCTCCTTGCTTCTCCCTTCCTCCTCTCTCCTCCCTTCCCTTCCCCTTGATTCCTTTCCTTTTCTTTCCTTCCTGTCTGACAGTCTGACAAGTCTAGATAGATAGATACAAACACCTATGAGGCAAAGGTCAAGTGACTTTCCCAGTGTCACAGAGCTAATGATGTCCTGAAACTAGATTAAAATTCAAATCTTCATGTCTCCAGATCTTGTGCCCTATCTACTCTGTCTGTGCTACCTTGCTGATGTAGTATATGTTATAAATATATATATATATATATAATATATTACACATACACATATCCACACATATATACATATACACACAATTCAGTCTTACATACACATACACACAATACAAATATACATGCATCCACATAAACCTGCATGTATATATACATATGCATGCATGCATATATGTATACAAAAACATGCCACCTAGCTGCCAAAAACAAATGTGTAAATCTTTACCTCCCCTCTTCTTTTTCTTCTCTGTCTCTGTGTCTCTGTCTCTATCTCTCTCTGTCTCTGTCTCTGTCTCTCTCTCTCTCTGTCTCTCTCTCTCTTTCTCTCTCTCCACAACAACTTATAATCCTTGAGAGTTGCCTGAGATACTATGAATCATCCGGATCACCCAAACCAGTATATGTCAGAAATTGTCTATGAACACAGGCTTTCTTACTATAGGAAAAGTATTTTATCCAAGCCATGATGTGCTGCCTTTACTAGTGCCCTGTACAGAGTAGGCACTCAATAAATGCTTTTTGAGCTTTGAGTTATGACTTGTCTCTGAGGAGGCTAAAGCTAGAGGATCTCTTGGGCTTAGGAATTCTGATTAACACTGGCTTAACCCAAAGAAGTGTTTTTAATATGCTCAGTATTTATCTTGTGATTCTATAGGAGCTAGTAAGGGGAGTGTGGGGGGCAGGTTACCTAAAGAGGTCCGAATACATTCAGGTTAGAAAATAGAGCAGCTCACATTTCATGTACTGATTATTAGCAGGATCAATCTCATGAATAGTTTCTGTACTTCCAGCCTGGGTAAGATATGGAAGTCCAGTTGAAAATTGAATCAGAATATTAGTTCTACTATATTATTCTAGAGCTTTTTTTTTTTATTTTGAGGGTTTTTTTTATTAAGCATTGAGATTTTTTGTTGGATCTTTATCAACATATAAATAAAGTCACATTAAAGATGGGTGAATACTTCTTTCTCCTTGGTCTGGTCAAGGTGATAGAAGTGTAAGGCTTCAAAAGACAAATACAAATAGGGGCAGAACACAGATGATGGAGTAGAAGCAGGGTGCACCCCACCCTGTTCTTCCAGTCCCCTCAAAATACCTGCAAAACTGACTGAACAAATTTTAGAGAAGCAGAAGCCAAACAACGACAGAGTGAAACAGATTTCCAGCCCAAGACAACTGGAAAATCAACAGGAGGGGTCTATTGCAGTGGTCTCTGAGCAGAGCACAGCCCAGCATGGGCCAAACTCACACAGACAGGATTGAAGCAGGCCTCAAGGTGCTGATTCACATGGTTTCCAGACTTCTCAACTCATAAATGCCAAAGATAGCTTCAAAGGTCAGTGGGAAAGCTCTCTCCCCTGGGTGAGAGAGGAAATTGGTTTAACCCTAGCCCCAGTTGTGAGCAGCTTTGTCAGCAACTCTTGGTAGAGGAATCAAATAGCTGATCTGAGTTACAGTCTCAGGTGGCAGACCTAGGGCAAGAACCACTGTTGTGGTGGAAGCTTTGGAGAACCTGTGGAGAGAGATCTGGATACTTGTAGATCCAGGGTAGAAAAGAATGCTTGTGGTCCCTTACAGACCAGAATGCAGGACAGGAAAGGGGTAAACAGCTCTCCTTTGATCATACTGCTTTTGTGGAGCTGGGAATTTATAGGTCCCTGGAGATATGTCTGAAAGCAGCTGCAAAAAGCCTCTGAAACTTAGGACAGTGTACTCTCCACTTAACAAGGAGCTTAGTGGTAAAATAAATGACTGGGGGAAATGGCCAAAAGGGGGAAAAATAATACTATAGAAAGTTATTTCCTTGTTTGATGAAAAAGTGTTTGCTTTCCACAAGAAAGATCGAAGCATACAACTGGAGGAAGATGAAAGCACGAAACCTGAGGAAGAGAGCAAGGTCAAGACTCCTATATCCAAAGCCTCCAAAAAAAATATGAAATGGTATCAGATCATGGAAGAGTTCAAAAAGGATTTTGAGAATCAAGTAAGAGAAGTAGAGGAAAAATTGGGAAAAGAAATGAGAGAGATGCCAGATAATCATGAAAAACGAGTCAACAGTTTACTAAAGGAGACCCAAAAACTGCTCAAGAAAATAACACCTTTAAAAATGGACTAACTTAAATGGAAAAAGAAGTCCAAAAAGCCAATGAGGAGAAGAAAGCGTTAAAAAGCAGAATTGGACAAATGGAAAAGGAGGTACAAAAGTTCACTAAAGAAAATATTTCCTTCAAAATTAGAATGAAGCAAATGGAAGCTAATGACTTTATGAGAAATAAATAAATCTAACCATAGGGGTGTGTGTGTGTGTGTGTGTGTGTGTGTGTGTGTGTGTGTGTGTGTGTGTGTATCAGAAAAAAACAACTAGCCTAGAAAATAGATCCAGGAGATATAATTTTCACATCATTGATTTACCTCAAAACCATGATTAAAAAAAAAAGACCCCAGACATCATCTTTCAAGAAATTATTAAGAAAAACTGCCCAGATATTCTATAACAAGAGGGTAAAATAGAAATTAAAAGAGTTCGCTGATCACTTCCTACAAGATATCCAAAAAGGAAAATGCTTAGGATTATTGTGACCAAATTCCAGAAATCTCAGGTCAAGGAGAAAATATTACAAGCTGCCAGAAAGAAACAATTCAAGTATTGTGGAAACACAATCAAGATTTTGAAGCTTCTATACTAAGAGACTGGATGGTTTGGAATATGATATTCCAGAGGTCAAAAGAGATATGATCTAAATCAAGACTCATATACGCAGCAAAACTGAGTATAATATGTCAGGGGGGGAAATGGAATTTCAATGAAATAGAGGACTTCCAAGAATTCTTGTTGAAAAGACCAGAGCTGAATAAAATAAAATGACTTTCACATACAAGAATCAAGAGAAATATGTGATAGGCATTGTGTTAGTTCCTGGGAATATATAAATAAAAAATGAAACAATTCTTTGTCTCTAAACTCTTATATCCTAATAGACAAGACAGTATGTAAATATGTAAGTATGTATAGAATAAGTAAAAGTAGTTGTGCCAGGACTGGATGAAGGTAGGCTAGATATTCTGGTTTTCATAAACGATAAGTGAGTACTTTAGGTTGTTGGGGTTTTTGTTGTTTTTTTGTCTGTTCATTTTTTTTTTTTGTATACTTAGACATGGTAATACAATCCATTCTTTCATAAGCACACAAACCAAATGTGTTTCTAGGAATATATTATCACTGTCCTTGAGATCGAGAATAAGGTTAATATAATTCAGTCACTGGACCAGGTATATACATAATGAAATGTCAGATACCGGGCTTTTCCTCATACCAAATCTAATCCCTCTTTGACCATAGCTTTGATAACTCTAGTGAACCAGATGATCACTACAAGTAAATATGGATTCACAAAAAAAAAATAAAAAGGTGTTTAGACTAACATAATTTTCTTTTTCCTTTACCAGATTTAATAGAGTAGCACATTATAGGAATGCTCAAACATACTACATAAGAATTTCTTTAAAGAATTTAATAAAATTCCTGATTAAAATATTTGATAAAACATTTTGGATAATAATGTATACTGCATCATAATATAATAAATTGACTTTAAACCTGGGTGACTAAATTGAATGAAAGAATATCTGTTAATGATTGATGTCACTCTAGAGGACATTCTCTAGTGGAAGACTGTAGGAATTAGGCTTTGTTGTGGTTCTTTTCAAGATTATTCTCACCAAATTGAATGAAAACCTTGATGGGATGATAAAAAATTTTGATGACATAAAGGTAGAAGAAATAGCTATCTTTATGAATAACAAAATCAGGATTTAAATAGATCTTGACAGGCTGAAAGAATGGAGGTAAAGATAATAAAATACAATTTAGTGGAGATACATGTAAAATTGTACAACTGGATTCTAAATGTTAACTTTACTAGTGGTGAATATGAGAGATAAAATTATGGGAATAAGACTAAGGGCTTTTAGTAGACTTCTTGGTCAATATGAGTTAGCTATCTATCATTACCAATAACAAATGAATATGACCTTAGAATAAATTAAAAATAACCAACATATGAAGTAATGTGAAAAATGGTATAAAATGCTTTTTTTAAAGTTGGACCCATGATTTCATCACTATAAAGAGCTCCTTGAGAGAATCTTCCTCTGTCAATGCAGATCAGCACATTCTTTGTGATTTACAGCCTTAGAAAACTATGATGCAGCGGTAGAGCCAAGATGATGAGTAGAAGGACACACCTCTAGAAGTTCTTCTCCCACAGCCCATAAAATACCTGTAAAAAGTGACTCTAAACTAATTGTAGAACAGCAGAAGCCCACAAAACTATAGAGTGAAAGAGATTTCCAGGCAAAGGCAACCTGGAAGATTGACAGGAAAGATTTATCACCCCAGGCGTGGAGCAGAGCATAGCACAGCATGGACCACACTGCAGCAAGGACAGTACTAGAGAGGTCTTCAAGGCGCCACTGGCAGCAGCTGTGGGTCGCAGATTCCTCAACTCACAAATGCCAAAGACAGTTTCAAAGGTGAGTGAAAAAGCTCTTTCACTTGGGTGAGAAAGGAATGAGGAGGTCTAGCCCCAGCCCTAAGCAGCAGCAGCTTCAATTGTTGGAGGCCCGGCCTAAAGACCCTGGGTAATGAGTGGCTTATCTGGATCTCAGCCCCTGAGTGTTGCCCCTGTGGTGAAGTGAAGTGTTGGCTGGCCTGGTGGAGTGGTTAGAGGCTCTGGAGAAGGAATCCTACTCACAGACCAGAGCACAGGCCAGGAGAGGTATAAACTCCTCTCCCTTGATTGTGCCACCTTGGAGGAACTGAGAACTTACAGGTCCCCAGAGTACACCCTCCCCTTAACAAAAACTTCAAAAGTCAAGTAACTGGCTGGGGAATGCCCCCAAAAGGGAAAAAGAATAAGACAATAGAAGGCTGCTTTCTTGGTGAGTAGGTGTTTTCTTCCATCCTTTCAGATGAAGAGGAACAATGCATATCATCAGAGGAAGTCAAGCCTTCAGCATGCAAAGCCTCCAAAATAAATATACAATTGTCTCAGGCCATAGAAGAGCTCAAAAAGGATTTTGAAAATCAAGTAAGAGAGGTGGAGGGAAAAAATGGGAAGAGAACTGAGAGCAATGCAAGAAAATCATGAAAAGCAAGTCAACAGCTTGCTAAAGGAAACCGAAAAAATACTGAAGAAATTAATACCTTTAAAAATAGACTAACTCAAATGGCAAAAGAGACCCAAAAAGCTAATGAGGAGAAGAATGCTTTAAAGAGCAGAGTTAGCCAAATGAAAAAGAGGTTAAAAAGTCCACTGAAGAAAATAGTCCTTTAAAAATTAGAATGGAGAAGATAGAAGCTAATGACTTCATGAGAAACCAAGAAATTACAACAGAAAACCAAAAGAATGAAAAAATAGAAGACAACGTAAAATATTTCATTGGAAAAACAACTGACCTGGAAAACATATCCAAGAGAGATAGTTTAAAAATTGTGGGACTACCTGAAAGCCTTGATGAAAAAAGGAGCCTAGATATCATCTTTCTTGAAATTGTCAAGGAAAACTCACCTGATATTCTAGGACCAGAGGGTAAAAATATATTGAGAGAATTCACCAATCACCTCCTGAAAGAAATCTGAAAAGAAAAACTCCTAGGAATATTGTAGCCAAATTGTGAGTTTTCAGGTCAAGGAGAAAATATTGCCAGCAGTCAGAAAGAAAAAAAATTGAGTTTTGTCAAAATACAATAAGGATGGCACTGGATCTGGGAGCTTCTACATTCAGAGATCAAAGGGCATGGAGTTTGATATTCCACAAGTCAAAGGAACGAGGACTAAAACCAAGAACCACCTACCCAGCAAAATTGAGTATAACACTTCGAGGGGAAAAAAATGGTCATTCAATGACATAGAGGACTTTCAAGCATTCTTGATGAAAAGACCAGTGCTGAATAGGATATTTGACTTTCAAACACAAGAATCAAGAGAAGCATGGAAAGATAAACAGGAAAGAGAAATCATAAAGGACTTTCTAAAGTTGAACTACTTACATTCCTGCATGGAAAGATAATATTTGTAAGTTTTGAAACTTTTCTCAGTATTTGGGTAGCTGGAGGGATTACACACACACACACACACACACACACACACACACACACACACACACACACACACATATATATGCAGAGAGAGAGAGCACAGGATGAGTTGAATAGGAAGGGATGATATCTAAATAGATAAAATTAAGGGGTAACATAGGAATATATTGAGGAATATATTGGGAGGAGAAAGGGAGAAATGGAATGGGGCAAATTATCTCATAAAAAAAGCAAGAAAAAGCTTTTGCAATGGAGGAGAAAAGGGGAAGGTGAGAGAGAAAAAGTGAAGCTTACTCTCATCACATTTGGCTTAAGGAGGGAATAACATTCACACCCAATTTGGTGTGAAAATCTATCTTATACTACAGGAAAGGAGGGGATTAGGGGAAAAGTGGGGTATGGGGGCATGATAGAAGGGAGGGCAAATGAGTGAAGAGTGTAATTAAAATTAAACACTTTTGGAGAGTGATAAGGTAAAAAGAGAGAATAGAATAAATGAGGGGGCAGGATAGGATGGAGGTAAATAAGTAGTTTTTCACAATATGACTATTATGGAAGTCTTTAGCAAAACTTGCACAGATATAGCCTGTATTGAGTTGCTTGCCTTCTCAGTGGAGAGGTGGGGAGGGAGGAAGGGAGGGAAATTAGAACTCAAAATTTTAGGAACAAATGTTGGGATTTGTTTTACATGTAACTGAGAAATAAGAAATACAGGCAATGGGATATAGAAATCTACCTTGCCCTAAAAGAAAAAGAGAAGATGGGGATAAAGGAAGGGAGGGGTGTGATAGAAGGGAAGGTATGTTGGGGAAGGGCTAATCAGAATGAACAGTGTTTTGGAGTGGGAGGAGGGGAGAGATGGGGAAAAATTTGAAACTCAAAAGCTTGTGGAAATGAATGTTGAAAACTAAAAATAAATAAATTGGAAAAAAAGAATTATCTTTTTAAACATTCTTTTCTTTTTAAGTTTTGAGCTCCAGATTCTGTCCCTCCCCTCTTACCCCACTCACTGATAAGGCAAGAAAAATTCTATTAATTATGCATGTGAAATTATGCAAAACTTATTTTCATATTAGCCACATCACCAAAAATTAAAGCAAATAAAAATGATTTTAAAAAGTCAAAAAAAAAAAGAAAACCATGAGGGTAAGAGGTTTATTAACTTACCTGAGGCTATATTAATAGAACCAAATTAATAGAACTTGTAATAATGATTACTAATAAAATTATTATTAAGTAATAACTATTACTAATAGAGCTTGAAGACAGGACTTAATCTCAGGTCTTTCTGATTTGACCATAGATCTATCTCTACAATGATATACTTAAATCCATCTATCTATCCATTCATCCACCCTTTTATCTACCTGTCTCTATCCAAACATGCACATATGCAAACATGCTTGTATGCATGTACATATATATACATATACATATATGTGTGTGTATATGCATACAGTTGTTTTTGTTCTTTGTTTTCAAAGAAGACCATGACATCAGAGAAATGATGACATGACTTGAACTTCATTTTATTTTGAGTGAGGAGGGCTGTGCAAGGTCACTAGCCTTACTTTCTCCTCCTAAGCCATCTGGATCCAGTGACTAGATATTCATCAGGATGACTGGAAACAGCCTAAGATGCAATGGGAGACCTTGGCCTTTTTATCCTAAGACCACAGTTACAATTGGTAATCACTGTTAAGCCAGGAGGATCCAGAAAACAGTCATTAATGGAGCTTGGGCAGGGACTGTTTGTTTTGAATTTATGGCCTTCAGCATGTACTGTTTAAGGTTTTGGGAAAGGAGAGAGAGAGAGAGAGAGAGAGAGAGAGAGAGAGAGAGAGAGAGAGAGAGAGAGAGAGAGAGAGAGAGAGAGAGAGAGAGAGAGAGAGAGAGAAAGAGAGAGAGAGAGAGAGAGAGAGAAAGAAAGGAGGAAAGAAAGAAAGGAGGAAAGAAATAAAGAAAGGAGGGAAAGAAAGAAAGGAGGAAAGAAAAAGAAAGAAATAAAGAAGTCTAGCCAGTAAAGTCAAAGTTAACTGGGCAACCTCTGGCAATCCAAAGTTACTTTCCTTTACAGAGGAGAAGGATGGGGAGAGGGAGACAGAATGGAGAGGATGAGTTACCCAGCTAGCTAGATCCCCATTCAGGCAGCTCAGTTTACTCACAGATTGTGTATATATATATATATATATATATATATATATATACACACACACACACATACATACGTGTGTGTGTGTGTGTGTGTGTGTACCAACATCTGAATTTTCAAAACCAGGGGACTCCTTACAGGCTATTCAGAGTCTTGTCTGGCCAAACAAGCACTTCCAATGATTAAGCCCCAAAGTAAAATATCACTTTAGAGTATTTATACACTTTTCACAGCCAAAGAGCCAGTGTCCCCATAAAAATTAACAAAAGGTATTGAATCCTATTAATGGGAGGTGGAGATATTTAACTCTTCCTCCCACTCACCATTAACCTTACATTAACATTACAACTGTGAATTCCTTGAGGGTATTTTTTTCTTTGTATTCTTATCACAATTTCTGAAATATAATATGTATTTGATTAACACTTGTTAACTGTTGTATATAATGCCTCATGCAAGGAGAACTCAAGTTTACTTCACCCTCATAAAGACACAGTAACTACTCCAAGAAGTTGGGATATACAGACACAGTTCAACAAGATGGTACAGTTAATAGACCACTGAACCTGAAGTCAGGAAGACAAGTTCAAATCCAACCTCAGATACTTCTTAGTTGTGTATCTCTAGGCAATTCATTGCCTCAGTTTCCTTAATTATATAATGGAAATAATAGCTCCCATCTCCCAGGATTGTTCTGGGGATCAAATGAGATGATAGGAGCTTAATAAATACCTGTTCCTGGCCTTCCCTCCCCTCCCTCCCTTCCCTTCCTTCCTTCCTTCCTTCCTTCCTTCCTTCTCCTTCCTTCCTTCCTTCCTTCCTTCCTTCCTTCCTTCCTTCCTTCCTTCCTTCTTTTTTTCCTTCCTTTCACTAACTCATTGGCTCCTAAGTTTCAGCTGTGGAGCTATAAAACCAAAAATGACATTTATTAAAAGAGACAAAATCTTGAGAAGGTCAAATAAGGCTTACTTTAGAGGAATTGATGAAAATCCTTTGCATCTGTGACTAAGTACTTAATACCTAAACTAATCTATCTATCTAGCCTAACACATATCTAAATTTTTAGGTATTCAATGGTCACCATCACTGCCTCTATATGTCTGGTCACTCAGCTTTCCCTTGAGCACAAGGGGTCTGGTCTAACTGGACTACATCAGCCACCTTAGTTATGCCTCAGATCTCTTTGGTTCTGAGTTTCCTGTACAAGAAGCTTTTCTTGTGTAACATAGAACTAGTGGACACTCAATAATGACAATACATGTAATTAATTCATTCTTTTGACAAGTTTTTATTAAATAGTTACCATAGATTCAGAGCTATTTTAGGCACATATAACAACAAAGACAAAACAATCCCTGTCATTAAGGTACTTATATTCTGTAAAGGGAAACAATACACATAGAAAGGATCGAATACAAAATGTTTTAAAAAGTAATTGCCAAGTAATTTGTGGGGAAAGGCAGAGGCTAGCAACTTGATGTATTAAGATAGAATTTGTGTTTGAGATGGCAAGTTAGAGATATCATGAGAGATGATAAAGATTCTAAGAGTCAGAGGAAAGGAGGAAGTACAGACAGATTGAACAGAAAGGGGTTGCCTGAGGTTGAATGATGAAACGTTTAAAATTATTTTTTTCACTCTGCTATTATTATTTTTATGTAAATTGTATATTGGAAAATATTGTCAAGGTTCATATCCTATTTGTAGCTGGGAAGTTTTTCATTCTAACTCACCTGTATTTTTCCCATTCTCCTCAGGGGAAAAAACAATTTAAAAAAAACACAATTATAATCTCATAGAGTATGATCACTTTTAAAACATTAACCTCTAATTTCTTCTGAGTGGTGAGTTCTCAGTATAAAAATTGCCTTCTCTAGTGCAAATCAGCACTTTTCTGTTATTTAACATCTCAGAATGATTCTCAACATTGGCTCTTTACCACTGAGATCATTAAATGACTTGCTTGTGGTTCCGTAGCTAATTACTGTCAGAAGATTTGAACTTGTCTCTGAGTCCATCTCTGCTGTCTGTCTCATTTTTGATAAAAAGAATTATTTGTGTTCATTTTCTGCTGTAATCCCAATTTCCTTCATATTGCTATCTTCAAAATTTCAATCATTATCTAATATCATGTGCATTCCTGAGAATATCTCCAAGGAATAAATGACTATATTACCTTAGATGACTGTGGTTAGTTGAATATGATAGCTCAGGAAGCTAAATTCTTTTTTACCACTTAAGAACATGTGCAGTTTATTTTCTGGGACAGTGTTGTTGCTATAATCCAATAAATGGTACCCTAGGGGCCTGAAGGAGTTAATACATCTTCCCAAAGTGTACAGTATGGTTACTCTAAGGACCAACCTTCTGTAAAGACAGAATTGCACTCTTTCCTTGATTCCAATTGGTTTTGTTAAGAGTAAAATTGTTTCAAATATAATTTATCAGGTAAGCTTAACCACGTCTCTCATCTATGGATTGCAGCCAACTGATTAAATTAAGAATATTGACTTTGGTCTTTTAAAAGATCTCAATTCTGGATAAATTAGCCATCTATGGACATTTTTTAATGACTGTTGTTTTCCTGTGTTTTATGAGAACCAATCCTTTCAGACTTACTTGACAATGTCAGATTGTCAAGATAATGGGTTCCATGTTTGAAATTTATCTTCAGTCTTAACCTTTCATGGGAATTTATTCCTCGCTCAGCTGCAGTGAAGATAGAGTGAAGTGTCATTCTTTTCCAAAATAAAAATTGCTTTCAAGTTCCTGGAGTAAACTGGTGAATATTTAGTGACTAGGAAAAATCTTTATGTTTCAACTTTCTTCTCTGTTTTTGCTCCTTTTTTTATTAGATCAAATCTTGGTGGTCCAAACTCTTTATTTCAGGACCCTCTTATTAATTGCTGATACACTTAAACATAGGAAAAAAAACCTCCTGAGCCCCAAAGTGGTCACAGAGTTAAAGTTTTTTGCAACAATTTCTAAAAAGCCAGTTGGACAGCAAGAGACTTGCTTATAAGAGAGGATTTTTCCTGTTTATCTAGCCCTGGAAGATGTTTTCACTTTGTATGCATAGGACAATACTTACTGTATACATTAAACCAACTTTATGACAACAGAGACTCTTTGTGCTTTTGAAAATCAATAAAATATTTATAAGAGAAAATAGCTACTGAGAATGTGCAGCATCTAGCTACCTTTAGAGCTACAAAGCTTTATTTATTGCCTAAACGTTTGTCTTACTGAAGCGCCAACTCCCTTTCACATACCTTTTGCTCTAAAAAGAGAAATGAACAGCACTTGCATCCAATTTAACTGGCAACAAAAAGCCCCTCTAGCCCTAACATCTTTGGTCTATATATCTAGTCTCTATATATCCCTTCACTTATGTCCTTCAGTACTCCTGCATATGTGAATTTATTTGGTAACCACCTTAATGTTCCCACTTGAATATTTAAATGAGTATGTTTCCTGTGGAACAAATGAATCTTTTGATCATAGAGAATTTTTGAAAAGAATACTGACAAACTGACATATGTATAATCTAATAGGACATAATAAGACACTATTTAAAGAACAGATTTTTGGTTTGTTTTCTGTTTTTTTCTTCTCTAAATCCATTTAGGAGAAACTATAATAAGACTGAGAGTGCTTATGTTACCTGTCTAAAATGGGAAAAAAAAAATTGATTAGATTCAGTTAGGGACTAGGCAATTTTTCATAGAAGGGAGAGTGACAGAATTAGAGGATATGAGTTCAAGTGCTGTTTCTGCCACTTATTACCTATGTGACTATCAACTAGTTATTTAAGCTCTTTGGTCCTTAGTCATCTCACCTGGAAAACAAGGGTGCTGAACTATATGGGAGCTGCCAAGCTTAAGACCTGCAGCTGCAAGTCTAAGTCCTAATACCAATGAGGATCAAACTAAATTAAAATCTAATTGGAAAATAGTAAAAACAAATAAATAAAGCTACATCATAGATAATGTTAATTTGTGGCTTTCTAAGTCAACAAGCAGCTTCAGGGATACTTATCCTTTAGAGTGTGACACCACTGAACTAGATGATCTTTAAGGTCACTTCTAGCTCTATAAGGATAATCCTATGATAAGTTTCCTTGCTTCAATTTTCCTGGTTTTCTTTTCATCCTAGCATTTGGATTTTAGGGTTTTTTAATCTGGGGTTTATGAACTAAACACACACACACGCACACATTTTATATACATATATATATATATTTTGACAATTATATTTCAATATAATTAGCTTACTTTGTAATTTATGTATTTTGTTTTATGCATTTGAAAATATTGTTCATGGACTCTTGAAAAGGTCCATGACCCAAAAGAAATTGAAAAACCCCTAACCTTAAATCCTTAGAGCTGGGAGGCTGTTTACATAGTTGAAAGAGTGGTGGATTTGAGGTTAGGAGACCTAGATCTGCTACTTCCTGCATCTGTGGCCTTGGGCAAGATGACCCCTATGAGATCCATGATCCTGTGGAGAGACTGAAAATCAAATAGGATAATTGACTTATCCATGGTCACATGGCTAGTATGGCTAGTGTATTATTCATTTATTTTCAGTCTTTTGTGACCCCATCTGATATTTTTTATTTGTTTTGGCAGATACTGGAGTAGTTTGCCATTTCCTTCTCCAACCCATTTTACAGATGCTCTGGGTCATACAGCTACTAAGGCTAAGCTACTATAGGCTAACCTGGACTGAGGCCAGATTTGAACTCATGAAGATGAGTCTTTCTGATTCCATGTCTGGTACTCTATCCACTGAACCATCTAGTTGCCTCTGAAAATTGAAATGACTCAGTTTCCATTGAACAAATTAATCCTTGATCACGGAGTAATTTCAAAAAAAAAAAAAAAATACTGCGTACTGATTAGTAAAACCTAATCTAAAAGGAAAGAATCTGGTGAAAATTTCATCTTTTTTTCCTCCTCTATTGTTAAATGATGTGAAATAACAGGGAAAAAATTACTCTCCTAAGTCAGAATCAGAAAATATGGGTTAGATCCAGTCTTTGCTTAAATAGTTATTAATCATGTGATCTGGGCAAGAGAGCCATCCTGTATGAGACTCAGTTTACTGACTTCTGAAATTAGGGAGATTAGACTTAAATCCCCCTTACTGTTCTCTTCCAGTTCTAATATTTCTGTCCTACCTTCCTAGTAATCTAATTCCCCACTACCCCCAGTCATGGATTTGTGCTTCTAATAGTGCCTGCTCATATTCATTTTGCTCTAGGAATCCCTCAGCACTGATCTTGGCTTGTTAACCTTGATAACACTGACCCTGAGCACATGTGTCTGTGGGTAGCAAGGGGATCTGAGTGAAATGGCTGCCTTATACTAGTGCCTGGCACCAGTGAACATTTTTCCTATAAACTCCTGAAATGCATAGAGCTCCAGACAATGAGCCTGATAGAAAATGGGAGCTGTCCACTACAAAGTGCTTTATTCTGCATACAATAGAGATTCCTTATTCCTCTTTTTAAAAAACTGAATTTTGGAAATAAGAGCTAATCGCACCCATAGCAAGATAACAGGTGATGAGGGTGAGGAACACAGGTTCTCTCTCTTCCTTCCCCCTCCCCTCTTCTACCACCGCCCTGAGGTAGAAAGATGTTTGTTTGACTCTCATATGCCATGGCAGCTCACATGCTTTGAAGAAATATTATCTCTAAGTCCTGTGTGAACGATTTTAGCTTTGTGAGCCTGAACTGTTGACATGCATGATTCCCAGGTAAAACACATTCAATTTGGTGTACCTTTATGCCATGGCCTGTCCCTGGCATGCTATTTTACATGCCGAGATTTCAAATGAGTTTTAATACACATTTTCTTGATTAATGGGAAATGGTAGAGTGTAGGAGACCGAAACAGTTCGTGCTTTGCTTGATTAATTAATAAGGGACTCTCTTTTCCCAGCTTCCACTCATTATGCTAATGAAGTGTCATCAATTAAGGCTTTCCCTTGATTATTGAATCTGTCAGGTAGTGTTCAGTGAAAAAGCTGCATTCCTTTGCTGTCTGGCTGGTATTGCCATTAGAGCTTTTTATGAACTACTATTCCCATTAGCTGCTGTTTGTTCGACTTTCTCATTATTATATCTTCTTCTTGACCTTGAGATAGGTGAACATGGGGAGCTGGGACTGAACTGGAGTACATGAATACTGGTGGGGTGCAGGTCAAGAGAATATGTTAACAGAAAAATAAATACCATTCTTCATTTTGAATTCACTCAAACTATTAAGTCTGTGGTCAGAAAGAAATTCTAGGAGTATGTTCTAACTTTCTGAAACGGGCTTCTTTAATGACTGACTGGAATCTCTGTTCTAATAATCCTCCATATGGGACCATTTAATCAGGACCTGCTGGTTTAACCTCAGTCCATACCTTAGAAACAATTCCATCCTTAATCAAGGGGTTGTAAGTACCTGCAATTTAGGTGTCTCAGCAGCATACCCCTTCCTGTTCTGACCTTGTATTCAATTATAATGATTATGCTTTTGCCCTATCCATTGGGATCAACTCGTGATGTTTTACTCCAGTTCTGGCATTCTATGTTCTTTTCTTGAGCCAAAGTCCCTCTCTATCCTGTTTAGTATCCCGACTTCTTTGATCTAGGGTTCTGCCTTGCTCTTGATAATTTTGCTAGAGTTTGTAGCCCTACCTATTCCACAATTCAGCCTATATTGGGGTCCCTTTTTACCTGTCTTTTTGAGCTACTGACTCCTGATGGCCACCTAACATTGCAATAACTTCTCCCAATCCTCCTTTGCCCACCCAGTGCTCACAATTTTCCTGGATTAGCTAATCCTAATTTATGGGTTTTATGAGGCTTAATTTACCAGTTGTAGCCAATTGAATGAGCCTCAATAGTGACAAGTGATTAAAATTTCATGAGATTAGATCCAGATTACAAAGGTATACCACTGATCCTTTCCTACTCAGCTCTGTGAAGACTGAAAAATAAGGAGGCCCCCCTAACTGGGTACAGTGGAAAGGACAATGAACTTTTAGTGAAATAACCTGGTTCAAATCCTAATTCTGTTTTTTCATGTATGACCTTAGGTAAGTGGCCTAGCTTTTAGGATCCCCAGTTTCTTTGTAAAATGGAGATAATAACACATGATTTAAATGGCTGTAGTGATGAAAGATTTCTGCAAACTTTAAAGTATCATATAAATATGAGCTAAGGAGGAAAAAGAGTGTTTGATATTAAAAATTAAAATAGATTTTATTTATATTCTAAAACATTTAGAAATAATGGAAATATATAGAGAAGGAAGTAACATGTCTAAAAACCCCCAGGTTAAGACTTGAAAATGGCAAATATTTTGTATGTCTCAGTGGCCTTTTCCCCTCCATACATGAGATGAGGCTTTTGGGAGTGAACCTATCTTATCATCTCATAAACGTTCCAAATAGATGCTTGCCTAGGGGGAAATTACCCATGGGAAGGGGGAGATGAGTAGTCATGATAATTAATAATAGAAAAAGATACTGGTTGTGTCTGTGCTGAACAGTTCTCCAAATAACACAGCCTGTACAGTACTACAAATGATTGCCCGGGAGCTAGTTCGTTTTTTTTTTTTTTTCTGTGTTCAGGACAGGGAATTTTTTTTTCCATTTCATACATCATTTACAGCTTCCTCCAGTGATTCGGCAACTCTCAGGCTATTAAAAGTTTGACAGTATTTGCAACCTTTGATTCTCTTTATCTCTAAACTTTTATAGGTTTGCAGCTTGTCATTGAAAGTTATAGCCAAGACCCTCATCTCACTACCCCCTAAGTATACCCTCTCCTCTTCCCTTCTTCCCATCTTTCAATTTAAAAAAATCCAACTATATAACTAACTTACTATTAAAGGAAAAGTCACAGAATCTTTGCCTGGTAATGACTGGTACTATGGTCCATCCTAGAAGCAATGTCATCTAAGAGCATCACTTAGAAGAGTAATGTACATCCCACAGGCAAGATTTGGGTGAACCTATTTACAGCTCAGTAGGCTAAGAATTTGAATTACCACTCAGACCTAGGGAGAAAATGGTTCAATCTTCTCTTTGTTTATTTTCACAATCCTAGAGCCTAGGATGCAGTTTTCACTAAATCTCTTTTCTGAGAACAATGACTTGGTATTACCCATAGAGGCATTGGGCTGATGAAATAAGTGCATAAACCTTATGACTTTATAAATAACTTAAATAACATCTCTCCCTGGATAGAGGGAGAAAAGCAAATTTAATTGCATTCCCTATGCATTCCTGAATAGGAAAGGAAAATTAATTTGGAGACCAATAGTTCTAACATTTGTTTTTTGTCCCAGACCTTTGATTTCATATGTATTAGGGTGGGAATTTCTTCCAACAATGCACATTTGGGACTAGTCTGTAACTTAGATGCTTTTTTTGAGCTATTTGAGGTACCAAGCTCTATATCTCTCCACTCCAAGATTAGTTTCTATCCATTGTTCTGCCCTACCTCTCTAATTGGGTACTTAGCCTATTTCATATGACATTTCATTTGCTATATCCTTATTTTCTTGCTTTTGTACACTGCTAGGCAATGCTTATCCATTGAAGGTTTTAATGTTACCTCTAAATAGCTGCCCATCATCAGGGAAAATCCTAGTCATGTTTTGAGTGTAAATGAAATGAGTAACTGAAAGCACTATGACAGCAAATTATGTTAACTCTCAGAAGACTTAAAATTTTAAACGATCCATAGGCTAATCAATGGCACGTAGTGGGGACTGACAGTGGAAAACATGCATATGTGCTTTAAGTTTTGTAAAATGTTTACAGATGGTATCTCTTTGGAAGCTCATAGAAATTTTCTGAGGTCAATATTTATAAATATTACTTCCCCCTATAATGCAGATGAGGAAAGCTGATTGTCCAAGAGTAACTTGCCCATTATCACACAATTAATAAATCTCAGAGATAGACTTTAAAAAAAACACAAATCTCCTGACTCCTCATCCAGCTTACTTTCTCTTATGCTGTGCTATCTAAGGGGCCTCAGGTTATTACCAATGACAGCTCAAAATGAGAAGTGGAATAAAAAAAATACCATTATCCAGGCAAAAATGATACAAAAGGAAGAGGACTGTTCACATATTTAGAATGAAAGTGCAACTCTGTGATCTTGGATTAGTTATTTGACACTCTCTAGGACTCAGTTTTTTCATCTTTAGAATTCTGAGGTTGGATGAGATTTCTATGAAATAGACAATATTAATAATGCATCGATGAGTTTGAGATATCAAAAGACCCAAAACACCAAATTAGAATCATAGTAGATTCAGAGAATCTGAAAACAAAGTGCTTTACAGATGTTATCTCATGATCATATGATGTAGGATAGGATGGAAAAATGAGTAGGTAGATAGTAGGCAGGTTGTGAGATACATTCAGGAAATCATTACCCACATAGATAAAATCATAAATCCATTAAGGTATGGTTCATTCATGATTTGAACTTGGCGCTTGAAGTCATAGATTCTAATTCTGATTCTCATTGTCCCATTGATACTCTATTTAGGGATTCACTTAAGTCTTCCCTTTTTCAGTTTAGTTATTGAAACTCTAATTTGTTAGTGGGTAGAATCCTGAAATAAAAGAAGACTGAGTTCAAATCAACTGTTGGCAATTTAACCAATCGCTGTTTTGCCTACCTATTAAATGAGTGCGATAATACTCACACATATCTACTTTACTGGAATATTCCACAAATAAATGAACTGAGAATACAAAGTGGCTATTTCTGTATTGTCTGTTTCTGAAAATTGGCCTTAAATGTTCAAAAGATCATAGATTTAGAGTTAAAAGGGACCATAGAGATCAGCTGATCTAATTTTATAGGTGGGTAAGGAGAGGCCTAGAGTTATTAAGTGACTTGACCAAGGTTATATGGTTAATAATTGATAAAGCCAGGGTTTGAATCCCAATTCTTTAATTTGAATCCCAATGCAAAATCCCAGTGAACTGATACACAACAAATATCCTATTAGCTACACAACATTTCCTTGTCTTCATTCCAGGGACATGCATCTCTCCTCCCTTTTTCTAAGTATTCCTATTAAATCTCACTAAGCTCCATAGAATTCTATAGGTGCTCTGGTCTCTGGTCACCGATCAAGTCTCTTGCACAGGTTGAAACAGCTAATAATTCAAAGTAGAAAATGAAGTATTAAGAGAGAATGAGTGTGCTTGCTGGGCATAGTCTGTAACTCTCTTGCTCACTGTAGAATGCCTCAAGTATCTTCTCTAAAGGACTTTGGTGAGAAACAAATCTAGCTTGTAAAGGGCAAGTGGGGCTTGGTTACATTGAGAAGTCAAGGCTTATCCTGTGGCTTTGCAGCTCCTTCAGAATAGTGCTGTAAAACATTTTTGTCACTCTATGTGGGCATCATCACATGGGGCTTGTATATCTGGCCAGCTCACTCAGAATTCAGCCTGATAGACATGTTGTCCTCTAGGGCATGGAAAAGTGCTGAAATGCTTCTGAAAACAGAACCTTGGTGAGAGCTAAAATTGCACCAGAGAAGAGGAACCATGTGACAAAGGCACACAAACATCTCAGTTAAAAAGCTGCTAGGACGTTCATATTCTGTGTTCTCTGTTCTCTACCTTCATTTTTTTTAAGTAGCAAAAAATAATGGCTTGGGTAGATGATCTAGGCTGGGGGATTTCTTTTAAAAATGAATTTTATTCTGCAGGGCTATTGTTTTAAAGATATTTCACTTTTTTTTCCTCGTAAGGAAAAAAAAATAAAACTCAGCCCCAAATTTCTGACTCATTATACCCTTGGCAACATATCTGTTCCCTTCTTTAACACAGAAGCCTCTACTTAATTGAACTATTATGTATTGCAACACCATGGTGGTCTGTAATGATAGTGAGAGAGACAGAAAATCCTAGAGGAATAAAAATTGTGCTCAGGGATATTATATATGACTCTATCATCAATTTCAGTCACAGCTTTCATTGAAAAGCACGATGTCCCTTCCTTGCGCTATTTTAAATGTCATACTATTTGAGAAATAAAATAGCATAATAAGGGACTTGTAGGAGTGTAGCAGTCATATATGCAGATAGATCTATGACCTCATTATTTTGAATATTTCGTCCAAGGGTATAGACTGAAATCAATGTTACATACGATAACTATGTGACTCTTCTGTGTCCTCCAGAAGTCCAACCATAGGTAGTCAACTCAATGTTCCCAGAGTCTTCCTCAAAGTTTCCTTACTTCTATTGGATACCAATGGAGCGTGGAGATTATTTATTACATATCGTTCTCTTTCATCTTATGATCAGCTCATCTTCAATTTTGGTCATTCATTTGTTTCTTTGGAAAAAATCTTTTAGACTGCTTCTCTAGTGCAATTGCCTTCTTGCTTGCAGTGTCTCTTCCTTTTTCTTCTGTAATGATTAGTGAGCTTGTTTCCAAACACCCATTTGAAGGAGGTCCGTGGTAACAGTGATAATTCCAAATGGTGTTCAGTCCGTGACTCTCAGAATTCCTTCTTCTTATAGCCCTAGCCATGTACCCAGACCAATTTCTTGATCCCCCTCCTTGAGAGCAGGGGCCATCTTTCCTTCTCCTTGCATTTGTATTCCTAGCAATTTTAATAGAATTCTTGGCCCAGAGTAAGTGCTTAATTAACATTCCTTCCACCTCTCTCCTTTTCCTTCTCCCTCCTTCTTTCCCTCCCTTTCCTCTACTCTCTTTTCCTCCCTCTCCACCTGTCCCTTTCTGATTCATACCCATTATAGTGTTCTTCCTTTCATTCTTAGATTTGACTTGTTGAAGACTATAGTGTTCCATTACATGTACATTACAAAACCTACAATATCAGCAAAAAAAATTATTAAAATATCAATCTTGCTTTAAAGAAGCTTCACAATACATGTTGTGCATGCCAAGACTACAGTAGTAAAGTTCACAAAAACTTAACACTGGAAGGTAGTCAATAGGTGTGTTTTTGTTTTTATGAATCAAAGCAAGACAGAGAAACTGTTTGCTAAGATATTGGTGACATCAAATCTTCATATATAGGGAGAGCAATAACACCAGATTTCATTGATATACTATATGGTCTTTAAAGTATTAAAAAACAGAATTTTTAGATCGTGCCATAGCATTGTTCAGTGAAAAGAGTCCTGTCTTTGGGGTTGGAAGACCTATGTCTTTTACTACCAGAGTGACTTTGGTCAATTTAGTTAACTTCCCAAGGCCTCACCCTCCTCACCTCCAAAGCAAGGAATTTAGACTTGATATTGTTTAAAGACCTTTCCAGCTTTAAGTCTATGACTTTAAATTGCTCTGAGGAATAACTACTGGTGATTTACTTCTAATTTTTACACTTAATTTTGTGACACTATAGTCACAAAATAAAGGGAATCCGGAGTTTTGTACTAGTATTTGAGATTTTTAAAAATATATTTTTTAGTTTTTTTCAGACTACTCATCATTATACAGTTTTTAAATAAAACAACCAAATCTCTCAGTTATGCTTATGAATCTAATTTCATCATCATTAAGTAATCTAAAATATTTATTGAATATATACAAATTTGAAAGTTCTAGGCACTGAATCATTTCAGAGAATCATGGTTAGTTCCATTTCCTCCAAGCTTCCAATATTTCAATGACAGTTATGGGGAAGGAGAATTGAATTTAGTCTATTTATCCCTATATGGCAGAAACAAGGTACAAGTTATGAAGACACAAATTTAGGCTTGATATCAGGAAAACTTCCTAAAAATTAAAATTATCCAAAATTACAGTGGGCTCTTTTGAGAAGACTTTTAGTCATGGCCTATTTGACTGCTTAATAAATAATATGTTCTGAACTTAGATATGATGTCTAACTGTTCTTTGAAGGAAATGTCATACAATACAATTTGTTTTAATAATTCTAGGTGATAATGGTAAAGTGTAGTGGGGTAGCCAATTTTCTTTACTAATGCCAGAAATCATGGACAAATCTTTCTTTACCCAGAGAATGGTCCATGTGGTAGTGACACTTATCTTTGAAGAAAGAAGAAAAAGCTATTTTAATAATAAAAGAAAATACAATAGGAGATAGGATATGGGTCCAGAATGAAGGGTTGATGAAAAGTATGTGATTTATTATAACTTTCTTTTTTTATAAAATGAAGATGATTATCTATGAATAAATATCTGCTAGAAATTATTTTACTTTTCTTCTTTCTTCAATCTGTGAATCACTTTCCTAATGTTGTATGCCTTGTATTTTGACAGTCTATCAGTATCTGGGATTCTCTAGTTTAAGAAATTCAAGAGGATGAAATGTACAATCTCAGTAGTAGTAATGAGTCTTTTTAAGGAATGCATAATGCATGCATTAATTTTCATCTACTAGTGAACATTATCTGTCCTAATTGTATGTATAAGAAATGATATTTGGCCAAAGCCTTATAGCTGTAAAGGGTGTGATTGGTAGAGCCTTAAATTATCTCCCAAACATTTCTGAAATTTGCAGAATAAAAAGAAGACAGTGGTAATAGGCAGACTCCTTTCAGAAAAAAAAGGACAAGTAGCCTGGAGTTCCATATACCACAATGATGACACTTATTGCATCCCTTCAACTTGTCTCAGTTCTAATGTCAAAAATGGAAAGTAGAGTAAAGCTAGCCCAAATGAAATATATAGCTATTTATAGTGGGGACAGAAAAACTTACTTGAAATCTTGGCCACTGTAGTCTAGGGGAATGTGCTAAATGTAAGAAAAAGATCTGCTATCATGACATTTGAAAAGAAAATGCTGACACCAATAAAACTTTTTAATACTTCCTAAAGACAGGATTTTTCCCCTGGAATGGAGTGAGGTTTTTGTTTGTTTCAGCTTCCCTCAAAAATGTATGAGCAACAAAAGACAATACAAATTTAACTTTCACAAGGCATTTCCTTTTATGGATGAATCTTTTCAAATGTTAGTCTTTCTCCCCTCCCTCTGTTGCTCATTTCACTGGGATAAAGTTTTGATTAAGAAGATTTCTGTTCTTTTATTCATAGTCTGGAACATACTAGGCACTTAATGAATTCTTTTTGGTTGATTAGGTATAGAAAAGCAAGTGGAATAATGTAAAAAGTGAATGTTCTTGAATACTTTGAATTGCCCATAGTCTTATTGAAATAGATATTTTCCCCAGTGATACTGATCATAAGACATTCATACACTTTCATCTTTTTAAACTCTTGTCAATGTCTTCCCACAAATGTTCCACAGGGCTACCATCCAATGTCCCTTTCCTCCTTATATAATTGGTGCAGTAGATAGAGAACCAGTGCAGGAGTCAGGACCTCACACACTTGACACTCACTAGCTGTGTGACCTTGGTCAAGTCACTTAACCCCAACTGCCTCATCCTGGGTCATCTCCAGTCATACTGATGAATATCTGATTTCTGGATTCAGATGGCTCTAGAGGAGAAATGAATCTGGTGACCTGCACAACCCTCCCTCACTCAAAACAAAGTCAAGTGCAAGTCATTTCATTATTTCTCTGATGGCGTGGTCTTCTTTGGCAACTGAGGACGAACACACACAATTGCTTTACATGGGTATCAGTGAAGCCCACACAGTGCTTATCCATCTGTTGTATCTTTTTGTTGCTAAACAATCAACCCCAATTTTTTTCCATCGTACATCCAATCCAATAAGCATTTATTAAACACCAACTATATGCCAAGCAGTATGTGCCCGGATACAATTAATAAAAAGAAAAACTGTCCGTGCCCTCAAGGAGTTTCAATCTATTAGGAGAACACAACACAACACAACACAACACAAAAAAGGTGGCAGAAAAAGGGGAGGAGAATTAGGGGAACAAGACAATAGCGGGGTATCTAATGTAGGGGCATCTTATTCTGTAGAGCTGGTACTAGGCAGAGTATCAAATGCCAAGTGTAGTGAGTTGAGAATCCAGTTCCTGTTCCAATAAAGGAAGACATCTACAAAGTTGTGCCTTTCAGATACTAAAGCAATCATAGAAGAAAAATAAAGTTATTGTTTATTTCAGCATCCTAAATTTCTTTTGTATAGCTAAATCTTTGATATGCTAGCTTCATATAGGATTATTGATTCAGATTGAGGATGAAATTTAAAGGTCCTTTAACTGGATTTCCTTCTTTTTCCAACAATGAAACTGAGACTTATAAAGGTTAAATAACTTTACAAAAGCCCCATGGATAATAAGTAGAAAAGTAAGGATTTGAATTCAGTTCTTCTGACACCAAATCTGTTTCTCCTCCTATCCAACCTCATTTATTTTTATTCATTTGCTTATAAATTTATGGTAAAAACCCATGATTTACTCTGAAAAATTTAAGTGACTTGTCCGTAGTTATATAGCTAAGATCTGTCAGAAGCAGTACTTGAACTTTCACGACTGTAAGGCTGTCCTTCTGTCCACTACACCACACTGCTTTTGTTTCCATACAACTTACTGAATTTCTCTTCAATATTTGAAAGTATTCAACTGTTAGAATTCAGGTATGTCTTTGTTTTTTCTCTTATATCTTCCTTTGGTTTCTTTGATGTTGCATTACCAGGAAATTGGAAATCAGATCTGGAAAAAAGCATCCTGACAAAAACAACATGCCCTTTTACACTGAGGTAAGTGTGGGCTATCATTCTGCATTGAGTTATTACCATAAAATTAATAAGTATAGAACTACATGTTTAATTCAATCTGCTGCAGTGACCCTCCTCAAAGACTACGTAGTTTTTTTTTTTCAAAGAATCTATTAACCTTGAGTTTATTGCCAACTCTGGGTATCTGATGCCAATGTTATTATTTGGTAATTAGGCCAAGTTTATTTCTGTCTAAATTATGTGTTATTTATTTATTTTTAATCCAAGAGAGATAAGAAGAAGGCAAAGGTGGTCAACATCTAGAAAACAGAAAACTAATAAATGTGCTATAATTGTGTTTTTCCTCATTATAATAAGGGATTTCATGGTTTTAAAATTCTTTTCTCCAGTAAAATGTAACAGAGTACTTTAAATGTGACCTTCCATTGAATGATAGATAAAAAAAAAAAAGAAATGTATTGGGCTGATTTGTTTGCCCTAGTTCATGTTTTTTTTAATGATTTTGTAAAACAGTATTCTTTTATAAGATGTGAAAAATGTGAATTAACTGTTGAAATTGGAGAAATGTTAAGAAAGATAGTTTCCATAGCAGCTGAACATGTCTTTTATTGGAATGAAAATAAACTACACTATAGACTTTAAGAAAAATAAAGATTAGTATTTTTTTCAAAACAATACAAAACTTTAGTGATTGAAACCCAGTAATATATAATTTCTGACAATTCAGCTTTAATCTAGTCACATGGTGGATGAACAATGTATACTGGTCAGCTGACAATGTATGAGTTTGGTACGCTGAACTTCAGAGCCATCCCCAACGTTAGGTCTCTGTAGATCTCATTTCTTAGGATTGGCATTGAAATTCTCTGTCTTTTTTTTCTTTTTTTTCTTTTTCTGCACAGCTTAGCATACTACCTGGCACATAGTAGGTACTTAAAAAAT